>JAGFNQ010002216.1:233868-311991 GCA_024364735.1 Boesenbergia rotunda
TTTTGTCGTAAATTCAATTTGGTCCGCTTCTGAAGCGCAACCAAATTAAACATGACAATTTCATTCAAAATTGGGAAATTAAATTACAACAACTAACTTTAAATTGGACGGCTCCCCGAGGCTCAATCCAAAATAAAGAATTTTGTTGATAATTTAAAACCAATTGAATTTAATTGTCAATTAATTATCCATAAATTTGTCTAGACTTTCTTGAAAGAAAGTGCCCAAAATTGCGAGATTTCATAATAGGTTTTCAGAATAATTGTAAGTTTCTGGTACAAAGAAAACTTACATATTTCCAAAATAGGAAATTTCCAAAATTGGAAAGTTTCCAAAGATGGGAAGTTTTCTCAATTATCATAAAATTTCAGAAACTAGGATATTTCAAACGTTTGCGAAATTTCATGAGGATTTCCAAACTTTGAAATTCCTAAATCTAAAATTTATAATAATTGGAAAATTTCCATAATTGAAAATTTTTCCAAAATTGAGATTATGACATTGTTTTTCGTAAAACAATTATATGATTATGTCGAACACTAACCTTGCTCTAATACCATTGTAGGGACCGGGTGCATGTTGACAAGGATAAGGGTTCGTAAAATTTTAAATTTTTACGTGCAGCGGAAGAATTAGCATAAAATAATTTCTCAAATTATTTTAACCACGTATCTAGCATGCAACCTTATGATGTGTGGACATGATCATAAATTAAAACTTTGCGGAAAAGTAAACTAATTTACTTTGTACCTCGCGTAACTCGAAGAAAGGGACGAGATCCAACCGTAGCGTCCCTTGGAAGCTCCGCCTCTATTCGCGTCCACGCCGAGTTCTCTTCGGGATGACTTCGCAAAGTCACGAGTTTTGTGCCGACGAGAACTACTAGATTCTCTAAAGGCACAACTAGAAGATCAAGAGAGAAGAAAGGAAACTAACCACCAAGAAACGGAATCTAAATTCCGGGAAGGAAGGAGACGCGATCCACTTCTTCTTCTTCTTCGTTGGCTCCTTCTTGGTGATGACAACTCACAACAATCCATTGGATTGGGAGGGTGATGCGCCGGCCCTAGGTGGGGTGGACGTCGGCCCTAGGGTGAGCAAAGGGGGGGCGCCGGCCCTAGGAGGAAAGGAGAAGGAGAGAGAGAGATTAAGAGAGAGAGGAAGAGAATTAATCTCTTGATCACTTAATTGATTGGAATTCAAGGCTTGCCTTTGGTTCCTTTATATAGTAGCCTCTCCCTTGCCAAGTCTCCCCTTTAACGGAATTAACGGAATAAATTTTCATAAGAAATTTATCTTATAAATTTTCTTGTGAATTATTCCGTTATGCCTAGTTTTATTATAACTAACTTTATAATAAAACAAATACATCTCTCCTTTTAATTATGGAATAAAATTTACAAGAAATTTATAAATTTTTCTTATCATGGAAAAATCAATTCATAATTGATTTTATAAAATTAAAATAAACCGATCCATGGTTCATTTTAATTTTCATAAAATGAATAAATTTCTATAAATTTCTTTATATAAATTTATTTATCCATAATTTATAAAACAAATCGCGCTAGATTTATTTTATTAATTAAACCAAATAAATTGGTTTCTCCCCAAGTGGTGGCCGGCCAAACCAAAGAGGCTTGGCACCCTCTTTGGCCGGCCAAACCGAGCCGAACCCATCGCGAATTAAACTCATTTAATTCGCCCAATAAGCCTTCAAAAGACTTAGCTATTTTTAGCTTCCGTTGCGCCTCTGATTAACTCAGATTCGACTTATTTCTCTTGATCGGAAAATCCAATTTTCAACTCGTTTTAAATCCCTCGGATACTCGTAGTGCGTGTGACTAAATAGGCTTTCGATTTATGTTGGCCGTCTATAATCAACCAATTATAGAACGAACATAAGTGGCACCTAGTAGTACATCATGACCCCCAATTAATCGAAAGATCAACGGTTGACCTCAGAAGTGATTCTGAAACCCTTCAGCAGCTCTAATGAATCGTGCCTCATTCCCTTCACCATCTTATACCCACTTGGTTCAGGACATGGTCTGTGTGTGTCAGTCCCCACTAGGCTGACTACGTCACACCTAGCCCAAGTAGTGTCTTTCTCGTCCTTTGGATTTCTAATTACTCTCATGTATTTAAGAGACTCATACTCTAAACATGATATGCTCTGGCCAGAGGCTTTGAGTAACAATCCGACGATAGACCTGGGTATACATCTCCTCGCAAGGAGTGGTGAATCCTTTGTAGGTTATTCAAACATCTTCGGGCACTTCGGCTTATACCCAACCATCCTGGGTTCACACCTCCTTGGAGATGCTTGCTTAAGATGTTAAAGTATAAGTCTCCATGACCAAGATGACTTGAACACCGCAAGTCAAAGGAACATCGCACTTAAGCTGCGGTAAGAACTTCATTGACATATCTATATGTAGATTACCATATGAAGTTTTACAGCTAGTCACTCCAATGAATTAGTTCCCTTAACTAGCATCCATGTTTATCTCCGGACATCCCAATGTCACCAGCCAGTGAGAATCGGCTGATTAGAGAATAACCCATGCTAGTCTCAACAGAATTGATAGTGTCCGTTTTTATCAATTCATCGACTAGGGATATTTTCAATACTTCACAATTGCACATGTAGAGTTAATCACTAGTTATGATCCTATCACAAATTCTCTTATGCTGTGAATTGTATTGCGGACATTCAGTAGATGAGTTTAAGATCCCAATCAAATACATAAACATGTATACTCAAATAGTGAATTTTCATTTATTAAAATAAATGTTTACAATCATAAGGCGATTGCCTTAGGACACTTCTCTCATATTACTAACACTCTTAAATAGAGCTCAAAGCTGAAACCAGCCGCTACCTAGGGCAGTCGACTGATCCCACTGAAAATCGACCGTTGTAGCTCAACGTTCGAATTTCCAGCCATCACCACCAGTCAACTGCCCCATTGGCAGTCGACTGATGTTTCTGTGATGTTTCTCAGTCGACTGCCAAAACCCCAGTCGACTGCCCACCTAGGTTTTCCTCCCCAAGTACAATTCTCTCCGCACTCGACCCCTAGGATTTCCTCGAGTACATTCCTTCAGCACTCGTATCCTCACGACTCAGCTGACTCCTCACCAGTAGCCTCGACTGTTGCTTTCGCGCCCTCTTCATCTTTGGCTTTTGTCCCTCAGATGCGCACGCAAGCCCTCAGCTTGCCTCCATGTGATCTTTCACGCATGCCTCAAAGTTTGTGCCCCTCGGCTCATCGTCTCTGTTATCCATGGTCCCTCGAGTGCACACAAACCCACGGCTTGCCTCCATGCCACCCTTCATCGTACCTGAAGCCGTCCAACTAAGTCAATATGTGTAACCTGCAACCCTGCACATTCACATACACATATTAGAACATAAGGGGTAATCCTAACTTAAACCCTTTACCCAAACATCAAAACACATGGTCACTCCGGACCATAGATTGCCCCAACAATTTCTCCCTTTTTAATGTTTGGCAATACGTTTAAGTTAGGGAAAACAAATAGCAAAACACAATGCTAACAACCATTTGGACTTACGTTGCCAAGGCTCCACCTTGGACTTACACCGCCAATGCATATGCAATGCAAACCTGGATCCTATCCCAAGGCATCCCCACACCTAACCTCCCCACGAGTTTAGGACTTTTTACCAAACTAGGACCTTTCCAAGGCTCCCCCTACATTGGACTTACAAAGGCTTTTTAAGAACCCCTCCAAGGTTCCCCTTACGCCACGAATGGAGCAACAATGCTCCCCCTTTACCTAAACTTCCCCTAAACCTAGGGTTTCTTGAAAAGGCATGTTTGGTTTCCCAAATTAAACCCAACACTTCTTCCCCTTTGCCATACATCAAAAGACTCCAACAATTTCCCCCTTATTGGACTCTTTAATTTCTAAATGATTATAAACACAGTGTACTAACCCCCCACAAGGTTCCACACTTGTTTCACATCAATTGGACATTTTTCAATGGTTGAAAACCCAAATCAGCCTGTACCAGTCGATTGCCCCTGGGCCAGTCGACTGGCACTCTGAAAAACCAAATTTCAACCTTCTGAACCCAAATTCAGAAATGTGCCAGAAATTTCACAAATCTCCAAAAATTCCTAAATTTTGTAGAGAGGTTCGTAGTACCCATACCTACTTGGAAAAAATACATCCAAAAATGTATCTATCACTATTCCCAAGATTGACATAAAATCCAAAACTACCTAATTAGTTCAATTAAACTTAGGCCTAAAGTCCTAGTTTTGGTTTCCTCTTGATGTTTTTGCCCATATCAATCCACAATACATCTTTAGCATTGATTTATATGACATTTATACATCACAAACCAACTTTCATGCTTTATGACCCCAATGTCATATTTTCATGCATGAAACCCAAATCCAACGTGCCAAATCCCAAAGAAGAGACTCATGTCCGTCTCCAACTCTTTTGGCACACTCCATGGTCCATCTAGACCTCTAGGAGAACGCCTCCCGAGATCCATTCACCATATATCCCAAAGGCTCCTAGAGCTCCCCCTTGAGCTCTTAGCCCTAGCCACCTCCCTAGGTGACTCAACAAACACTAGACCACACCGGTGTACCCCCGGTGACTCTTGGCCCACAAACTTAACCTCCTTAACCTTAGACACCTTGTCCTTGGTTAAGTCCTTCTTCTTCCCTTTACATGGCATTCCCTTGCCATTTTTGGACTTCCTCTCCTTGTCATACTCATATGCTACCCTAGCATATATCTTCCCATTGGCATTAGAGCTCTTAGATCGGTATCCCAACCCCGATTTATCATTGTTGGGTTTGAGACTACCCAACATCATATCTAAACCCTTAGATCCAACCGCGAATCTTTCTAGGGTTTTCTCCAATTTATCAAGTCTTGCCCTCAAAGCTTGATTTTCCGTTTCTAGGCTTTCAACCCTAGAATCCACATGTCCACCTCGGACATTCCTAGACCTACCCACCTTTCTAGGCATATGCCTCCCCTTCTTGGGATTTTTGCCTTGATCCTTAGGTCCAACGATCTTAGATTTATCATGATGCATGACTTTCCTAAGGTTTTGATCTACCTTGTTAACCCTACTTCTATCATTATACCTAAATCTATGATTATGCACAAGTAAGCATTTTTCATTATTTCTAACATACATGGAGGAACTTAAGTTTGAATTGCATTTCAATTTAAAGTTAGGGGTTACCTCCTTTACCCTTGTAGCTCCCCCTTGATGTGATCTCCTCTTCTTTTCTTCTTTTTCCCATCTTCTTAAATGCTCCATTTTCTTGAGCTTTCCACTCCTTGAGCATTTCGTGTGGTAGTGTCCTAGCTCACAACACGTGAAACATCTAATTTTCTCCCTTTTCTTTTGGATTTTCTCATTCCTACAACCCATGTTAGATTTAGAAGAATTGAAATGGGTTTAGGGTTTACCTCCTTTTTCTTACCCTTTGGACACTTGTCCTTGTAGTGTCCCTTTTCATTGCACCCAAAGCAAATGGTGTGGTCTTTGGTCTTGCTTTGGCGGAGGTAGGAGCCTCTTCTTGCTCCGGTATTGATGGGAATCTCTCCTCCCCCTCAATTCTTGAGATGGATACTTCTTCTTCTTCCCTTGATGAAGTGGATGATCTTTCACTTGATTGTGCCACTTCACTTGATGAGGTTAACAATTCTTTTTCTTTTTCCTTTTCTTGGACCATTAGGCTTATCTCTTTTGGCTCTTACACCATTTGAGCTCGGGTAGGGTTTTCATGATATTCTCCCATCTTCTTCCATAGCTCATATGTGTTTTCGTATTTACCTACACCACTCCATACATTATTAGGCAAAATGCTAAGTAATATTACCTTCTCGTTTGCCTTCGATTGACTTTGTTGCTCTTTAGTCCAATATCTAGGTCGAAGCTTCTTTCCATGCTTATCCTTTGGAATATCGAAGGGTTCTTCTAGCACCATTATACATTCCCACTCCATTCCAAACCAAGACTTCATCCTTGCCCTCCAATAGTCGAAATCTTCATGATCATACGGAGGTGGAGTGTTGATGTCGTCACCCAACTTGTCTTCCATCGTTCTCTCCTCTAGCTTGTGCTCTTTTGGTGGTTATTCAAACGAGAGCAAACCTTGCTCTGATACCACTTGTTTAATCGTGTTCGTTTGCTAGAAGGAGGGTGAATAGCAATTCTTCGATTCTCTACCTATCACGTTAGCAAGCGCAAACGGAAATACTAATAACAATAATAAAACAATGCTAACACAAACCTATTTACGTGGTTCGGAGATAACGCTCCTACTTCACGGCAGTTCGTAAGGTGGACGATCCTTTGATCCTTCGGTGGATCACTCCCCGGATGCCCTCCGGCTAGCTCGTGTAGCTCCTTGTGGGTGGAGAAACCTCGCCACAAACTCGGACACACTTTTGAGCACCAAAGACTACTAATGAGCCCTAAACAAGCTCATTTCGTCAAGGACTCCCAGCCCAAACCGAGTTCTCTTAAATAGAACTCAAAGCTGAAACCAGCCACTACCAGTCGACTGCCCTAGGGGCAGTCGACTGATCCCACTGAAAATCGACCGTTGCAGCTCAACGTTCGAATTTCCAGCCATCACCACCAGTCAACTGCCCCATTGGCAGTCGACTGATGTTTCTGTGATGTTTCTCAATCGACTGCCAAAACCCCAATCGACTGCCCACCTAGGTTTTCCTCCCCGAGTACAATTCTCTCCGCACTCGACCCCTAGGATTTCCCCGAGTACATTCCCTCAGCACTCGTACCCTCACGACTCAGCTGACTCCTCACCAGCAGCCTCGACTGTTGCTTTCGCGCCCTCTTCATCTTTGGCTTCCATCCCTCAGATGCGCACGTAAGCCCTCAGCTTGCCTCCATGTCATCCTTCACGCATGCCTTGAAGTCCGCACCCCTCGGCTCATCGTCCCTGCTATCCATGGTCCCTTGGGTGAACACAAGTCCACGGCTTGCCTCCATGCCACCCTTCACCGTACCTGAAGCTATCCAGCTAAGTTAATATGTGTAACCTGCAACCATGCACACTCACATACATATATTAGAACACAAGGGTAATCCTAACTTAAACCCTTTGCCCAAACATCAAAATACATGGTCACTCCGGACCATAGATTGCCCCAACACCTCCCACTCGGCCTTCTCCGCTTTCAGCCGCTCGAGCTCCTCGGCTTGATGGCATAGCGCTTGATCCTTGGAGGTTAGCTCGCTGGCCAGTTCATCTGCCCGCTTCGCTTGGGCCGCTGCCTCCAATTCCTTGGCCCCCAGCTGGGATTTGAGGGACTCAGCAACCTCAGACGCCCCTAGAAGGTCGGCCTCAGCTTTGTTCACCTGGGTCAGGGTCTTCGCCTGAAGCGCCCAAGCTTTCCTCTCAGAATACTCCAGAGTAGAGATCCTGACGTTTGCCTAGGCAACAGCCAAGTCGGCCATCTCGGCCTGGCTGCGGGCGGCCCCCAACTGCTCCTCAGAGTGAGCCAGTCGGTCTTGAAGGGTGGCGACCTCGGCTCACAGGTCGCTTAAAGTGGACTCATTAGAGACGAGTTGAGTGTGCTTCAGCCGGGTCTCCAGGAGTTCCACCTTCTTCTCGGCCTCTTCCCGAGCAATGGCATGGGTCAGGAGTGCCATAGAAAGACTATGACATGACCCCCAGAACTGTAAAAGGACAGAAAGTAGGATATAGTAAGAGATGAGCAAGAAAAAAGGAAGGGAGAAAGGAAGGGGGCAATGCAGTATATACCTGAGTGGCCTCCAGAAAAAATGAGTCAGCCTTGCTGCGAGACCCCCAGAAATAGGACCCCTCGAGTCCGTGCACATAACGGTTGGCCACCGACCCATACATGCGAAGATCTTGGAGCCGGTCGGGTGTTTCACCCAGCGGCGCATCCAGGCAGCAGTCCGACCGGGTAGGCACCAGAAGGTGCATCATCGGGCGGTTAATCTGACCCTCCACAGGCGGAGTACCCGACCTCTCTAGCAGTGGCAATTCAGGCGTGCCGGAGGAGACCGAGGGGTCGATCACAGGTATGATGGCGGTGGAGGTACAAGGGGCTCCCGAGTCGGGAGCCACCTTCTTCTGTTTCTTTTTCTTCTTCTTCTCTAAGCGTTTGTTGGAAGAAGGCTGAGGCAAGTCCCCCGACGGGGAAGAGGCCCGTCGGCGCTTTGAGGAGGCGGGTTGTTCGGTTGCTACTGGGGGAGTCGTCTCAGAGGTGGCAGGCGTTTGCTTCAGGATGGTCGGAGCCGGGTCCGTTGAAGCAGCCCCAGTCGGAGCACCCTCCCTTGCCTACAGCTCGGCAGCGATCCGAACCTCCAGCTCGGCATCATCCAGGCCAAAGCCTTCCTCCAGGGCTGCGGCCATCATTGAGGAAACTGCGAAAACAACACAAGCTTGGTCAGAGATAAAAATTGTTCAAAAGAAACATTACAATACTCACCGACTATGTCCAGCCCGGGAGTCAGCATGGGGCTGAGACCGAAGGCGGAAAGAAGCTCCTCCCTCAGCAAATGCACCCCATGGAAGCGCCTACTGTCTAGCTTGGATGTTGCCGACTGGTAGGCTGCGGAGATGCGATAGTACATGGAAAGAGGAGGAGAGGAAGGAAGATCCTCGACCCAAGTCGTGGGCCAGCTCGGGGTTGGGACAAGCTTAACAAAGAAATAACGCTCCTTCCACCCTTTGTTGGAAGATGGAAGTCTAGTTAGAAAGGAGGTTTTGGCCGGGCTTGGAAGAAAAAATTGCCCGACTCCTGTTGTTTGGGGTAGAAGAAGTAATGGAAGGATTCAGGTTGGAGGGGAATTTTATACAAGGTGAAGATGATAGCCGATCCACACATCAGACAGATAGCATTCGGGGCCAGTTGGGGCAGTGGTATGTGCAGATCGAAGAGATGAATGGATGGATGGGGAAGCGGAGACCGACTTGTATGTGGTCTCGGGACAAGGTGATATAGCCGGAAGGGGCGGAGTCAGGGCGGTCGGTTGATTTGGGCAGTCGGAGCCTGTGGTCGAAGGGGATTAAGAAGTCTGACCGAAGCTGATCCAGATCATGAGTGGTCAGGTCAGTCACCATGGCAGAATACCAAGGTGCAGCAGGGGAGGAGGATGAAGAAGGTGAATCCATGTGACAAAGAAGAGTGAAGAAACTAATAAATGCATAAATCAAGTCATTATGAGATGTGATAAAGGTACTTCCTACTTAGGTCATTTAATCATGAATTGCATTTAGGCTAAGTCCTCCCCCTTAACGTCTCAAATCAACTATTTTTCAAAAGTTTGAAATTTTAACAACATGGTTGACTAAACCTAAATTCTCTAACCTTTGAGGTTTGATTTTTGGTACCCAATAGAAATGCTTTCTAATTGGGTTGACCAAGTACTCCATAGGGATCCACTTCCTATCTAGGGGTTTTGCCTTAGATTGTCCTCTAGCGAGTAGGCAATGATAGAATTTTTCATTGCTAGATTTCCAAAACCTAATCCCTCTTTCTTGAAACATGCCAGTTGGCTCTCAATGATCATGTCTAGGGTTTTTGAGCCAATTTTAAATTTCCTAAGGGCTTTAGTAAGATTATCTACCTTTTTCCTTAATTCTCTATGATCCCGGCGTTGTTTACAGCTCGGCCCGCATAACCAGCCAGCTTGGCGCCACGGAGGTGTTGGTGCTTGGATGGCTATAGAGGGGGGGTGAATGTAGTCAAACACTAAAACTTAGCTTCTTTTGAACTCTCTGCACTTAAGGGTTAGCAGCAGCGGAAACAAACAACACAAACAGAATTGCAGAAATGAAAAACAAACCAAACAGATGCTAACTCGAGGATGTACAAGGTTCAGGGATAACTTGGCCCTACTCCTTGGCGTGCCCGTAAGGTGGGCGATCCCTTGATCGTCGACAGATCAAGCCCCGGTGAACCCAGATATCCAAAGCCTCCTTCTCGGTGGAGAAACCTCTCCACAACACGTCTCCAGATAATATAAATTAAGCTCACGAGACAATAGAAGGAATCACTCACAAGTATGTAGCAAGAACACTTAAGCACGAAGCAACAGAGAGCACAAAACCCAGCCCAGTAAAAACCCTTCTCATTTTTCTGTCTGTTCGTTCTCCCGCTCCTCTGCATCTCCGCTTCGTCTTAAGCTCCAGCTCCCATCACCAGGCTCCATCAGCATCCACTGAGCCATAGCCTGACCCCCTGACTCCCTGAGCACTCAGTCCACTGAAGACCTCTTCAGCTGAGCCTCCGTCAGTCGCCAGCCGTGCCAGGAAGCCGTTGAAACCTGAAAACAGAATACATACAAACCTGCCACGGTGAAAGTCGCCATTGACTCCTCTCCTTGGTTTGTATCATCCCTATCTAACCTGCACACTAATCAGAAGCTTAGCAAAGCGTATCACAAAGAAATCGGTAGTGTATCAGAGAAAACGTAGAGAAAACAGACGCGGTCAGAGCGTCTGACAGCGATTTCAAATTAAAGTTCAGACACTGATCGGTCACCAGACCGATCAGTGATGACCCTGACCGATCGGGCAAGCTCCTAATCGATCCAGTGGCTCGTGGATCGGTCACCGGACCGAACCACACCATTGCTGGAGACTCCCCAGCTTTCGCAGGCCAAAGGCCCTGATCGGTCACCTGACCGATCAGGTTGTGCCCTGATCGGTCTGGTGACCGATCAGGTCACTCCCTGACCGATCAGGAGCCATCCTGATCGGTCAGGGTGAGAAATGTTGCGACAATTTGATTGGTCGAGCGTCCGATCCAAGTTTCTCACAGAAACCTACTGACCTCTCCCTGATCGTTCACCAGAACGATCCGAAACCCAGTAAAAGCATTCGGTTCTCTCCCTGATCGTTCACCAGAACGATCAGGAGCCAAACAGAAGCATTTGGCTCTCCCTCTGATCGTTCACTAGAACGATCAGACTTCTCTGGATCGATCACCAAACCAATCCACAACAAGAGTTCGTGCCAACTCCCTGATCGGTCACCAGACCGATCCAGCGACTCCCAATCCAACCCTAAGTCCAGAGAACAAACTCCCTAGCCTTCTCTGACTCGTGCTCAGTTCCCCGGACCAAGACTCCGTGCCCAGCTTCACTCACCGGGACTTCATTCAACCTAGCTTCACTCATTAGGACCTGGCTTCACTCACCAGGGTTTCGGTCACCTGGCTTCACTCACCAGGACCCGGCTTCACTCACCGGGATTTCAGTCAACCTAGCTTCACTCACTAGGACCTGGCTTCACTCACCAGGGTTTCGATCACCTGGCTTCACTCACCAGGACCCGGCTTCACTCATCGGGGTTTCGGTCACCTGACTTCACTCACCAGGACCCAGCTTCACTCACCGGGATTTCAGTCACCTGGCTTCACTCACCAGGACCCGGCTTCACTCACCGGGATTTTAGTCACCTGACTTCACTCACCAGGACCCGGCTTCACTCACCGGGATTTCAATCACTTCCGTGCCCAGTCCCCGACCAGGACTTAACTCAAACAAACTTAAATTGGTGTCAACACCAAAACAACAATCTGGCCAGACTGCATCAACAATCTCCCCCTTTTTGTTGTTTGACAGCCCGATTTAAGTTTAGGTATTAGTGATCAATTGAAATCAATTCAATCATCGTAAGGGAATCAACATCCTCCCCCTACAATAACAAACCCTAAACTTAATCAACCATTCTCTCTCCCTTTGTTAAACATCGAAAAGGGTATGGTTATTAAGTTTAAACACACCTCCCCCTTAATCAAGGGTCTCTCCCCAAACCCAAAATAATCAAAGGATAATTTTTAAATTGCATATGAGAGGCATATACCATAAATGTATCATGACAACAATGTATATGCATCATACGGCAATAAGTAGCGCAGCTTCATCAGACTGATGATTGATATAGAAAATTTTTTGATTTATCTATGGACAATCAGTTTTCAGAAAAATTTCTGTAATTCTGATTCGTTCAAGATCAGACTGCATTAACAATTGAAATTTTCAGGAACATGTTTGTTCAATCCAAAACTCATCCGACCATACGAGTGTAGACAATAGGTATTTTAGAAAAATTTCTGAAACACGACATGAGTTTCTTGACTAACAGTTACTCCTCATCAAGAAACAAGAGATCTAGGAACAAGAGACATGATTCAAACAACCCGTTCATATGAATTTCAAAAATTCCAACACAGGTTTGTATCGAATCAGTATTATATTTGTTCCTTATTCTTAGTTCTATTGGTAATTTATCAGTTTTGATGAAAGGGGATCAGATGACTGATCGGACTGAGAAGTTGTTGAACTAATCAAGGAGTTCCTTGATCTGATCGGTCACCAGACCGATCAGAAGACCGCTTGATCGGTCACCAGACCGATCAGGGTAAGTCCTGATCGGTCGGTGGACCAATCAGGTTTGATACAAGAAGTTGTTTGTTTCAGAAACTTGTTTGTTTCGATCAGAGTTCAGAAATGAAATTTCAGAAATCTGATATGTTTCAGAAACTTGTTTGTTTCACCTCTTAATCACTCCTAAACCCTAATTCAATTAGATTTAATCCATTTGATCCTAAAAAGGTTTCATTAACCAACATTCATTTGCCTTAACCAAAATGTATATCTTCATATCATATCACATCTCCAATGATAATATGACTTGAAAGTAAAGCACATAACTACAAGATTTATAACGTGATTCATAAAAACATGGTAAACTTGAGCTAGATGTTGGGGATGTATATATATATATACTAAGTCCTAGAACCTTGATTTTGTTTGATACAAAGAAAGCACTAAGTCATACAACATAAGCAATGAATCTTGAAACTCAAGTTATTTGTTTGGTGATGGCTTGTGAGATTTTCATAATGATCATCACAAACTATGTGTTCATCTTGTTCTTAAACAAAATTTGCATGTTATAGATTAATGTTACTAACACATACAGTAAATCATGGCATACTCGATCATATTCACCAAACAAAACACCTTAAGCTTGAGTTATCTAATCAGGTATTTCAAACATAACTGCTATTTTGATATTATGGCTAACTCCTAGATTTTCAGTATACTGAAGAGTTTAATCCTAAGCAATTCATGGTCCTAATTCAAGTTTGTATCAACTCCATCATCCTAATCCCCATTCTATTGATAATTCATGGATAGGATTGGAAAATTTATAGATCCAAGTGTGTATCAAGTTCATGGTTCCAACCAATTTGAAATCAAGTCTGTATCAAGAATTTATTCCCCAAATTGCCCATAAAAGTGAATAGGAAAATTTTTCAGTATAGATGGAGAAATTTTCAATGTATCTACATTATTTATGATTCTCATTTCCTTAACCCCAATCATCTAAATTCAAGATGAAAACTCATTTCTCATGGGTAGTGTATGGTCATCCATTAAATGAAGGAAATATTAGACACATCCCTAACTAGGAATGGATATATGTTTGGAGCACCAAATATCAACCACCCATGTTGATGGATGCTCCCCCTCAACCAATGCCTATACAATTCTAAATATAGAAGTTTTAGGTACCCAAATTTTGGGACCTAAAGAACCTTCAATGAAAGACTTTGGCACCCATGCCTTAGTCAATTTCCTTCTAACATTTTGAACCCTATAATCATTTGGTGACCTAAAGTGAGTTCTTGACATCAATGATATGACACTAGGTTCTTTAGGTTGATAACCCAAACCAACCTTATTGTAGACTGCTCTTTGAGAGTTTAAGATCATATCTAAAGTTTTGGAGCTAGTTGAAAACTTCTCAAGAATATTCTTGAGTTTTTCAACTTCACTCCTCAAGATCTTATTTTCATCCTCAAGGGACTCATTGTGAAAATCATTAATATCCTCAACCTTAGAGGATTTTAATTCTTCTATTTCTAATTTCAATAACTTTGCTTTGCTCTTAGATTTCTTTAACAACCTAGTTAACCATGCAATTGTTCTATAACACTTATCTAACTCGGGAGAGATTACCTCTTCATCATCCGAAGATGATGAAGCCGTGGTTGAGGAGTCACTAGATTCGTCTCCACTCCTTTCTTCATTTGAATCCTCTATCGCCATGAAGGCCATGTGGCAGAAGCTCTCCTCCTCCTTTTCCTTCTTCTTCTTCTTCCTTCGGTCACCTGCCACAAATGTCACACCCTTCTCCTTTGGGCTTTGGTTAGAGATCTCATGTAGTTCCATTTCACAAAATAAGTCCTCTAACTTAACAAAAGATAAGTCCTTGGAAACCTTATAAGCATCCACCATGAATGACCACAAGGCATTCCTAGGGAAGGCTTTGAGAACATACCTCACTAGGTCTCGATTTTCTACCTTCTCACTGATGGAGTGTAGACCATTGAGGATCTCTTTGAATCGTCCATGGAGTTCACTTACCTTTTCATTTTCTTCCATGGAAAGATTTTGAAGTTGGTTGAGGAACAAGTCCCTCTTGGCTATCCTTGAGTCCCGGGTGCCCTTATGGAGTTCGATAAGCTTATTCCAAAGGTCCTTTGCGCTTGTGAAGGGACCAACTCTTATCAATTGGTCCTTGGTCATTCCGCACTGCAAAGTGGCCACCGCTTTCGCATCGGCTTCTCCCTTGTGAGTTTGCTCAGCCGACCACATTGAGAAGTCTAGATCTTTTCCCTCAGCATCTTTTGGAGGAGAGAAACCCTCCTTCACAGCGAACCATATGTTGATATTCATCTTGAGATAGTACTCCATCCTCGACCTCTAATATTGAAAATCTGATCCGTCGAAGAAGGGTGGTCTGCTGGAGCTAAAACCTTCCCTCAAAGCCATCGTTGTTAGCTCTCGGATGTTAAGCCGTTTGAACAGAGCCCCAAGCTCTGATACCACTTGTTGGTGCTTGGATGACTATAGAGGGGGGGTGAATGTAGCCAGACACTAAAACTTAGCTTCTTTTGAACTCTCTGCACTTAAGGGTTAGCAGCAGCGGAAACAAACAACACAAACAGAATTGCAGAAATGAAAAACAAACCAAACAGACGCTAACTCGAGGATATACAAGGTTCGGGGATAACTTGGCCCTACTCCTTGGCGTGCCCGTAAGGTGGGCGATCCCTTGATCGTCGGCAGATCAAGCCCCGGTGAACCCGGATATCCAAAGTCTCCTTCTCGGTGGAGAAACCTCTCCACAACACGTCTCCAGATGATATAAACTAAGCACACGAGACAATAGAAGGAATCGCTCACAAGTATGT
This sequence comes from Boesenbergia rotunda, assembly GCA_024364735.1. Lineage (NCBI taxonomy): Eukaryota > Viridiplantae > Streptophyta > Magnoliopsida > Zingiberales > Zingiberaceae > Boesenbergia > Boesenbergia rotunda. The sequence goes on from JAGFNQ010002216.1 coordinate 249,151, forward strand.
AGCAAGAACACTTAAGCACAAAGCAACAGAGAGCACAAAACCTAGCCCAGTAAAAACCCTTCTCAATTTTTTTGTCTGTTCATTCTCCCACTCCTCTGCATCTCCGCTTTGTCTTAAGCTCCAGCTCCCATCACCAGGCTCCATCAGCATCCACTGAGCCACAGCCTGACCCCCTGACTCCCTGAGCACTCAGTCCACTGAAGACCTCTTCAGCTGAGCCTCCGTCAGCCACCAGCCGCGCCAAGAAGCCGTTGAAACCTGAAAACAGAATACATACAAACCTGCCACGGTGAAAGTCGCCATTGACTCCTCTCCTTGGTTTGTATCATCCCTGTCTAGCCTGCACACTAATCAAAAGCTTAGCAAAGCGTATCACAAAGAAATCGACAGTGTATCAGAGAAAACGTAGAGAAAACAGACGCGATCAGAGTGTCTAACAGCGATTTCAAATTAAAGTTCAGACACTGATCGGTCACCAGACCGATCAGTGATGACCCTGATCGATCGGGCAAGCTCCTGATCGATCCAGTGGCTCATGGATTGGTCACCGGACCGAACCACACCATTGCTGGAGACTCCCCAGCTTTCGCAGGCCAAAGGCCCTGATCGGTCACCTGACCGATCAGGTTGTGCCCTGATCGGTCTGGTGACCGATCAGGTCACTCCCTGACCGATCAGGAGCCATCCTGATCGGCCAGGGTGAGAAATGTTGTGACAATTTGATCGATCAAGCGTCCGATCCAAGTTTCTCACAGAAACCTACTGACCTCTCCCTGATCGTTCACCAGAACGATCCGAAACCCAGTAAAAGCATTCTGTTCTCTCCCTGATCGTTCACCAGAACGATCAGGAGCCGAACAGAAGCATTTGGCTCTCCCTCTGATCGTTCACCAGAATGATCAAACTTCTCTGGATCGATCACCAAACCGATCCACAACAAGAGTTCGTGCCAACTCCCTGATCGGTCACCAGACCGATCCAGCGGCTCCCAATCCAACCCTAAGTCCAGAGAATAGACTCCCTAGCCTTCTCTGACTCGTGCTCAGTCTCCCGGACCAAGACTCCGTGCCCAGCTTCACTCACCGGGACTTCATTCAACCTAGCTTCACTCACTAGGACCTGGCTTCACTCACCAGGGTTTCGGTCACCTGGCTTTACTCACTAGGACCCGGCTTCACTCACCGGGATTTCAGTCAACCTAGCTTCACTCACTAGGACCTGGCTTCACTCACCAGGGTTTCGGTCACCTGGCTTCACTCACCGGGGTTTCAGTCACCTGACTTCACTCACCAGGACCTAGCGTCACTCACCAGGATTTCAGTCACCTGGCTTCACTCACCAGGACATGTCTTCACTCACCGGGATTTTCGTCACCTGCCTTCACTCACCAGGACCCGGCTTCACTCACCGGGATTTCAATCACCTCCGTGTCCAGTCCCCGACCAGGACTTAACTCAAACAAACTTAAATCGGTGTCAGCACCAAAACAACAATCGGGCCAGACTGCATCAACAGGAGGCCCCGCAGAAGGGCCGACGATGACCTCACCAGGGGAATTCTGGAGCCAGGAACTCCCCAAGGCGCTCGCCGATCGACCCCAGGTAGGGTCGGTCGAGTCGATCCCGAGCGTCTCCTAACTCAGTCACCTAAACCCGCACCCCGATCCGAATCGGGGGTAGGCCATTCAGTCGGACGCGTCAGCATCCCATGTATCCAATAACTCACAGAACCGAGACAAAGCCAGACAGACACGACTCAGCGAACCCCCGACTCAGGGCGTACCCCGCGCCTCAACTCTCCCAGTCGGACGCGTGGCGGCCCACGCTCCCTGGCCATTACCTGACCCGGTCCTCGACACTTAGACCCGTCGATCGGCGCTCGGGCTACGGACTAGATCGTCCCTACGCCGCCCTATGTCATTATATCCGGGGTACGATCTTGACGTCGGGGTACTACACACCTTGCCCATTTATGACACCTCTCGCAGTTATCCCGCAATTCAGTACCTTCGTACTGCCTCAGCACCCCGCGCCATGCCACGGTACTTTCAGGTGCTCTCATACAAGCTGACAGTTGCCACACCCCTGTCTCGTCGGCACGGACAGGGGTTTGTCAGCTCCCCCAGCTATATAAGCCCTCCACTCCTCATTCCGCAGGTATGCGCGCGAGCTTTCTCTACTACCGCATGTCCATTTGCTCTGCTATATTTTCCTGCGGATATTGACTTGACCGTCTGAGTGCCTTACCGGGGAAACTCCCCGGCGGGATTGCTAACAGTCACTGTTTTACAGGGAGTCGCCAGATTGGAGCCAGGTCGGCGCCACCTCAACCGCTCGTATCGCTCGGGGGACCATCCTGCCCTTGGGACCTCCACCTCGCCTCGCGACAGGATCACTCTATTTTCTTGTTCTATGCATGAATCATTTAAACTAGAAGAGGAAGCATACATATCATCTTTAATTGTCATGGATTCTAATTTTTTATTTAACATGAAATTTTTTTTTAAAACATTTGATTTTTCTTCTTAGTTTTAAACATGTCATCATTAGTGCTAGAAATTATCTTAACTAAAGTGGTAATGGGTAGATTATATACCTCACTTACCGAGACGTCCAAATCCGAAGTTGAGCCCCCTCCTTCACTTGAGTTCCCTTCATCTTCACTTGAGCTCTTCCCTTCTTCAATTTCGGATGACGTGGAGGTTATATCTTCAATTCCCATTAAAGCAAAATGGGACACATGATGCTCCCTCTCTTCCGATGATGATGACTCATCCCATGTTATTTTTAAACTTTGGACCTTCTTTCCCTTTACTTTGGTTTTCATCTTTCTTCTTTCCTTCCTTTTCCTTTAAAAGAGGATATTCATCTCTCATATGTCCTTCTCCTTGACAATTATAGAATATAATCTTTCTTGTTCTACTTTTGCTCCTTAAAGTTATCTACCATAATATTTATTAGTTAAAAAATGTTTAAAAGTTTTTCTCATTTTTGTTACCATATAAGCTTTCGCATTACTATCCATGGATGCATTTGATTCTTTCGAGTCAGATAAGGGAGTTTTCTTCTTTTTACCTTTTCCCTTGTTTGCCACCTCCTCTTGGTTTGTATAATTCTTCAATTGCTCCTCCAATCCGAGTTTCATGAAGCTCTATGGTTGAGAAAAATTCTTCTAGAGAGGTTTTCTCTAGATCTTTGGATATGTAATATGAGCCCACTATTGAGCTCCAATTTGATGTTATTGGGAGGATATTGATTGCTTTCATCAATATGTCTCAGTTTGAAAGTTGCTCACCTATACTTGTTAGTCCACTAAGGATTTCTTTAATTCTAACATGCAAATTTGATATCTTCTCCCCTTTATCAAGCTTGATGCTGTTGAGTTAAGATCGAAGAACATCTCTCTTTACCAATTTTGCCTCTGAAGTGTCTTCATGAAGCTCTACTAGCTTCTCCCACAAATCCTTGGCACTTGAGTAGCTCCTAATTCTCATTACTTCTTGTTGAGGAAGTACACTTAGTAGATGATGCAAGGCTTTTGAATTTGCTAGATAGTCATCTCTTTGCTTCTTGCTCCATCTTATCTTTTTAAGTAGCATGTTATCTTGATCTCTAGGCACTTCAAAATCATTTTTCATAATCAACATAATATCAAAATCAGTATTGAAGAATACCTTCATCCTCTTTTTCCACCAAGCGAATTCTCGTTCGAATTTTGGTGGTTGGATGTGTGAGTCAGCCATTTTGATGAATTTACTCTTCTTGGCGGTTAGTTCGTTGAAGGCGACCTCGTGCTCTGATACCAATTGATGGGGATCGATGAACCGGCTAGAGAGGGGGTGAATAGCTTTTATTTTCAATTCACTTTCTTCCTACAATTATTAGTGCAAGCGAAAACTCAATCTACCAATTAGAACAATGCTAACACTTTACCATTTACGTGGTTCGGAGATTGCTTGCTACTACTCTACGGCGTGTCCTTGAGGTGGATGAGCCCTTGATCCTTCGGTGGATCACTCCCCGGCAATCTCCGGCTAATACTTCCTCCTTCTCGATGAAAGATAACCTCTCACAAATCCTCTTCCTCTTTATAAGATAAAACCTAGGGTTTAGGAGGAAGAGAGAAGATTTGGAACTTGATCACTTGAGCACTTGAGCAAGGATTTCACAATAGAAAACGCTAACCCTTTGCTAGTCTCAAGTTCCTTTTAAATAGAGGAGAGTGTTGTTAAAAAAACAGCACAACCCGGACACCAGTCGACTGCCCCCATGGCCAGTCGACTGGTGTCCAGCCAACGGCTAATCTACGGCTAGATTTCGAATAGACCAGTCTACAGATACATGTTGTTCGACCTTACAGAAAGATCAGTCAACTGGTTTCCTTACCAGTCGACTGCTACAGTGCACTCTCAGCGGTGCCAGTCGACTGCTTCCCTTGCCAGTCGACTGCCCAGCTTACAAGCTCACTTTCAACCTCTCTGGAGTCGCCCTTTGAAGCCCTCTTCCTTTGGCTCTCGTCCCTCGAATGCATATGAGCCCACGGCTCGTCTTGATGTCATCCTTCGTGTATGCCTTGAAGTTCGCTTCCCTTGGCTCCACTCGGTTGCTCCTTGTCTGGCGGTACCTCAGATGCTCCATCCTTCACCGATTCAAGGACCCGATCACTAAGATGAGATCTTTCATATGTGTGTTCCACCAAGTCTTGTATGACTCAAACACACATCAAGCCAATATGAAAACCTAATTAATCATATTGACACACATCAAAATCCATGATCTATCCGATCAAACTTGGGTCGATTGCACCAACAGTATGTTGCCTACGAAAATCTTTATATGACCTCAAGCAGTCACCCAGAGCATAGTTCGGTAGATTTAGTACTGTAATTCAACAGTTTGGTATGACTCAGAGAGAGGCCAACCATTCTGTCTTTTATCGCCACTCATGTACTAGTTGCATCTACTTAGTGGTTTATGTTGATAATGTTGTCATCACAAGTAGTGATCATCTTGGGATTTCATAGGTGAAACAACATCTTTTCAAACATTTCCAGATAAAGGATCTCAGCAAACTCAAATATTTCTTAGGGATAGAAGTAGTACAGTCCAATGATGGGATCATCATATCCCCAAAGAAGTATGCAATCGATATTTTGGAAGAAACAAGAATATTAAACTCAAAGACAGATGACAACCTCATGGATCATAATGTCAAGCTCCTGCCAAATCAGGGGGAGCCTCTTCTAGATCTTGAATGATACATGCGATTAGTAGAAAAATTAAGCTATCTTACTGTTACTCGTCCAGACATCTCATTTATAGTAAGTGTAGTAAGTCAATTTCTCAACTCTCCATACAAGGAACATTGGGATGCTGTGATCCGTATTATTCGATATATCATAAATGCTCCAGGAAAGGGTCTTTTGTACGGAGATAAATGACATACTCGAGTCGTAGGGTATTCGGATACAGATTGGGCAGGTTCTCCCACTGATAGATATATTTCTGGGTTTTGTATATTTGTTGGAAATAATCTTATTTTTTGAAAAAATAAAAAGCAGAATATTATAGCAAGATCCAATGCAGAGAAGCAGAGTATCGAGCTATGGCCATGGCTAGTCAAGCGCTTATATGACTCAAATAGTTGCTTCGGGAAATAAGATTTAGAGAGATTACACAAATGTCACTTATATGTGACAACCAAGCTGCGATGCATATCATCTCAAATTCAATTTTTCATGAAAGGACAAAGTATATTGAAGTCGACTATCACTTTGTCAGAGAGAAAGTTGTATCTGGAGAAATATCTACTAGTTATGTCAGCTTAAATGGTCAACTAGTAGATATATTTACTAAGTGACTTAGAGGATCCCGAATTGACTACATATGTAACAAGCTGTTGAGGCAATCGGCCCTTGAATGATTGGAAGATCATGATTTTGATGTGTGGGCGAATAGGTTTAAAGTTAGAGTGTTGTGTTGTATTTGATATGTGTGATTGAGTTTGCAGGACTTGGAGAATCACACTTGGTGGACCTATCCGAGGGACGAGAGCCGAGGGAGGAGAGCTCCAAGGGCAAGCCGGGAAGTGGACTTCAAAGGGCACACGTGAAGGGTGGCATGGAGGCAAGCCAAGGGAAGGCTTGCGTGCGCATCCGAGGGACGATAGCCAAAGGAAGAGGACTTCAAAGGGCGAGCCAAGGGAGCAGACCTGAAGGCACACGCGAAGGAGAAGGTTCGGAGTGGCTGGAACTGAGCTGGGAGGAAGGGCAGTCGACTGGCCCAGAGGCAGTCGACTGCCAAAACTCACAGAAAGTTCGCAGCTTCGAACCAGTCGACTGGCCAAGGGGCAGTCGACTGGTACACCCCAAAACTAGCCGTTGGCTAGCTGTTTGCTAGCCGTTGGTTAGCCGTTGGAAGGCATTTAATGCCGGGGCAGTCGACTGCCATATGGGCAGTCGACTGGTGCGAGTCTGGACAGACTGCGAATCTGTCCTTTTCACCTATAAAAGGAGTCCTCGTTACACGTGTCTGTACGGTTCCGTACAGTAACGAAGTGCTGCCAAATTGTAGAGTGAATTCTTGCTTCCTTCATTGTATTTCTACATCTGTAAAGAGGAAGCAGTTGCTATGAAGGTTTCTCCACCTCAAGGAGACTTTTCGATAGTGAAAAGTGGTGCTCGCGGCGTGGATCCTTGGACTAGTCACCCATCTGGGTGGATACCAAGTAACTGAAAGTGTTAGCATTGTTTCTGTATTTCTTTTATATATTATTTCCGCTGCGCTAACAATATTGCAGAGTTCAAGATCCGAAAAAGTGCATTCACCCCCCCTCTGCACGCCACATCGATCTTTCAGTTGGTATCAGAGCCGGTGCGTTTTGGAAGATCTAACAATCAACCAGAACATCTGAAATGGTGTTTCAAGAGGGATACTCCACCGCACGACCACCGTTCTTCGACGGCAACGACTTCGCGTACTGGAAAGGTAGAATGCAATACTATCTTATGAATGACATAGAGACTTGGATAAGTGTTGCAGATGGCTTCGAGGCGCCCGTCGATGAAAGAGGAGATCCTACACCCATGAGAACATGGTCCAAAGAAGTGATGAAGAGGGCGCAATCAAATGCCAAGGCCACTACTACACTGCAGTGCGGGCTCTCTAAGGAGCAACTGAACAAAGTGGGGCCATTCAAAAGCGCCAAAGAGCTATGGGACAAGTTGGTAGAACTCAACGAGGGGTCAAACGAGTCCAGAAGAGCCAAGAAGGACTTGTTGGTGGCCCAACTGCAATCACTCTCCATGAAGAGCAACGAGACAGTCAGTCAGCTGCATGGAAGGGTAAAGGAAGTGATCAACGAGCTCCATGTAATTGGAGAGAAAATCGAAAATCGGGATATCGTCAGGTATGTCTTACAAGCCTTCCCGAGAACCACCCTGTGGGCATCCATGGTCGATGCTTACAAGGTATCGAGGGATTTATCCTTAGTCAAATTAGACGATTTATTTTGTGAATTTGAACTGCACGAGCAAGCTAATATTTCGGCAAAAGAGAAAGGTATTGCCTTTGTTGCAGAGAAAGAGAAGAAGAGGAGAAAGGAGAAGAAGAAGGTGATCTACTCATCATCCTCGGACTCGGAGGAGTCAAGCGCCTCCATGGACAGTGACCAAGAGGCCTTTATGGTAAGGAAATTTCGTAAGGCATTTAAAAGTTTTTCTAACAAATCATATGCTAGAAAAGGGGCCAAAGGTAAGGGTAAGTCCAAGGAGATCATATGCTACAACTGTCACCAAGAGGGACATATGAAGAACGAATGTCCCCAGTTGAAGAAGAGGGAGGACAAGAAAGAAGAGAAGAAGAAGAATGACAAGAAGAAGTCAAAGGGAAAGGAGAAGAGTGCCACGAACCTCAAGGCGACCTGGGACGATCCCTCATCCTCAGAGGAAGAAGAAGAGCAAGTCTCCCACTTCGCTCTTATGGCACAAGATGGTTCAGATTCTTCAGACGATGAACGGAGCTCAAGCAGTGAAGATGAGAGCTCCTTCACCTCATCATCATCAGAGTCAGAGGCTTCGGTAAGTGAGGTATACCACTTACCCTCTTCTACCTTAGTGAAAATTATTTCTAGCACAAACATGGATTTAGCTAAGGCTAGAAGTAGAATTAAGGATCTTAAGGAAGAAATTGACATGCTTAGAGTAGAAGCTATTAAACTCAAGAATTTGCATGCTAGCTCCACCTCTTCAGATGTTTCACATATTGAAATTGAAAATAAGGAGTTAAGGAAACAAGTAGATGACCTCACAAAGGCCCTTAGAAAATTCCAAGTAGGATCAAGTTGTTGGATCGGGTTGGACCGACTAGAGGGGGGTGAATAGACGGGAAAAAAATTATAAAAGTGGAGGCACTCGTCTTTAAAAAAAGAAACTTGGTTGCAACTGAGAACGTTGCTTCCAAGGCAGTGAACGCTCAATAAAAATCTCCTTGTGGCGGAGAAGCCTTACAAAAATAGTACGCTAGACTTTTAGAGAGTTTACAAGAGAATTGAATTAATTGAATGAATTAAAAGGTTGAAACTCTAAGCTTATTTATAGCCTAAGAGAATAAATCTGGATTGTTGATTGTTGAGGAATTTTCTCTTGGCCGTTGATCCATGGATGTAATCTGGATGGCTAATCTTGGATGGGATTAAACTGCATCCATTGGATCTGATTAAAGGATAAAGTTATCCTTTAAGAGATAACTTTGTCTTCTGCTCGCAACAGATAAATAACTTTATCATTTGCTCGCAACAACTTTAATCATATCTCTTCTTTATCCCAGTCGGTAAGATTGGTGATATATGTAGGCGAGGTTGCTGGTTCGAATCTTCACAGCAACAAATAGAATTCTTTTTGTTTCAGGTGCCTGGTTTGACTTGGTCAAACTGACCAGTCTTTTGGTTCATCTTCTGGGTGATTTCCGGCCAACCGGAGTTAGGCTCACCCGAACCCGACTCCGGCCTTTCGCCCCTCGAGCATCCTTCCTCCCGGCTTCTCGTCCCTCGGACACCCGCACGTCCTTCTCGCTCCACCGGCGTACTCTTCCGTAGCTTCCGCGTCCCTCGGATTGTACCGAGCCCGTCGGCTCACTTCCCCGCACAATCCTTCTCATTCGCTACGTCTTACGCTCGACTTCCTCCGTACCTAAGCTCCTGCACACTTAGCAGAGGGATTAAACATACCAGGACCTAACTTAAATCGGTTGATCACATCAAAATCAACCAGGGGTACTTACAATCTCCCCCTTTTTGATGTTCATCAATCCGAGTTAAATTAGAGTAATCAAAATAATAAAAAAAATATACATAATAATGTAAACCGTTTAAGTTCAAAAAAAAACATAAATTTCAAATAAATTAAAATTCTACCCCTTAACTTAATACTATTCCTCCCCCTTTGATCACATCAAAAAATTGAGAAATATAAGTAGGGAAGAAAAAAATTTTTTGAGTGCGATAAAAAATTTTCTAAGTGAAAAAAAATCGCGTTGCCATAGATTTTTCAAATTTTAAAATGACATATTTTTTCAAAGTTAATTCCATTTTTTTTTAAAAATGACTTAAATAAAATCTAAATTTTTTTTTGATAAAATCCACAGCTGATGAGGAGTTCCAAAAATAAAATCGAATCCTGTCAAAATATTTTTCTATCAAATTTAAAAAAAAATCATATTTCGATAAATAATTCATAAAAAATCAAAAAAAAATCTGAATATTTTTGTTAAAGTCGAAGATGAAGATATGAGTTTGGACAAAAATTTTGAGTTTTAAATTCGTTCGTCAAGTCCAAAAATGACAAACCAACACATAAGAGTTCTTGAACAATAAAATTTACAAAATTGGAAACAATACTTCGAAAATTTTGAAAAAAATTGTAATGAGTCTTTCCTCTAAACTCTTAATTTCAAATTTCGAGGGAAAAAATATTCAAAAAATTTTGAAAGAAGTTCCAGTAGATAGACAGCATAATTGTGCATAAAAAAAATAAAGGCATAATTTTTGTTAGAGAAACACAATGCACACATTTATAATAACAAAAAAAAATTCAGTTTAATATAAATTTAGGAACCCAAAATAAGTTCTTGTCTACAGGATTAATTAAAAACTTACGCGGAATATAGCTTTTGGGCACATTTTTAAATTGACCCTTATGATTTTTAAAATACCAATTTAAATTATCAGGAAAGCTATTTTTCTTTTGGCGTAAATGTGCAATATCAAGTTCTAATTTTTGCACTAAGTTTTTCAAATTACCATTTTCATTTTTTAAAATTTCAGAAGAGAAAGTAAGTGCCAATTCATTTTTCAATTTCAAATTTTCTTTTTCTAATCTACAATTAGATTTAAGCAAGGCTTTAACTCCTGCATATAATTGATCATGAGGAAGAAAACAGACCTCACTTACCGGGTCGCTTTCGAAAAGCGAGGTTCTTTCTTCGTCGTCAGTTTCTTCTGATATCTCTCCCCCTTCATCAGTGCTCCCTTCTTGATAATTTGCCATTAACGCAAGTCCTGCGTATTCTTGACCTTCTGATTCCTCTGACGAGGACTCGTCCCAAGTGGCCTTAAGTTTTGGCTCTGAGGTACTTTCATGCAATTCTAGGAATTTCTCCCAGAGCTCTTTTGCCGAGTTGTAATTTTCGATGCGGTTAACTTCTTGCGCGGGAAGAACAGCTAGTAGATGAAATTCAGCTTTGCCATTTGCTTCAAAGTCTGATTTCTCCTTTTTGGTCCATGATTCTATTTCTTTATCCTTGCCGTTGTTGTCTTTAGGAACTGAAAAACCATTTTTCATAATTATTAGCAATTCAATATCAGTTTTAAAAAATACCTGCATTCGGCGCTTCCACATCGCGAACTCCCCCTCAAACTTCGGCGGGTAGATTACGGCTCCAACTATTTTTCTTGAAATTGCTGCAGTCGGCGATTAGTCCTTCTGCGGCGACCTTGGCTCTGATACCACTTGTTGGATCGGGTTGGACCGACTAGAGGGGGGTGAATAGACGGGAAAAAAAATTATAAAAGTGGAGGCACTCGTCTTTAAAAAAAGAAACTTGGTTGCAACTGAGAACGTTGCTTCCAAGGCAGTGGACGCTCAATAAAAATCTCCTTGTGGCGGAGAAGCCTTACAAAAATAGCACGCTAGACTTTTAGAGAGTTTACAAGAGAATTGAATTAATTGAATGAATTAAAAGGTTGAAACTCTAAGCCTATTTATAGCCTAAGAGAATAAATCTGGATTGTTGATTGTTGAGGAATTTTCTCTTGGCCGTTGATCCATGGATGTAATCTGGATGGCTAATCTTGGATGGGATTAAACTGCATCCATTGGATCTGATTAAAGGATAAAGTTATCCTTTAAGAGATAACTTTGTCTTCTGCTCGCAACAGATAAATAACTTTATCATTTGCTCGCAACAACTTTAATCATATCTCTTCTTTATCCCAGTCGGTAAGATTGGTGATATATGTAGGCGAGGTTGCTGGTTCGAATCTTCACAGCAACAAATAGAATTCTTTTTGTTTCAGGTGCCTGGTTTGACTTGGTCAAACTGACCAGTCTTTTGGTTCATCTTCTGGGTGATTTCCGGCCAATCGGAGTTAGGCTCACCCGAACCCGACTCCGGCCTTTCGCCCCTCGAGCGTCCTTCCTCCCGGCTTCTCGTCCCTCGGACACCGCGCACGTCCTTCTCGCTCCACCGGCGTACTCTTCCGCAGCTTCCGCGTCCCTCGGATTGTACCGAGCCCGTCGGCTCACTTCCCCGCACAATCCTTCTCGTTCGCTACGTCTTACGCTTGACTTCCTCCGTACCTAAGCTCCTGCACACTTAGCAGAGGGATTAAACATACCAGGACCTAACTTAAATCGGTTGATCACATCAAAATCAACCAGGGGTACTTACACAAGTAACCTTGACATGATCATAAACAGTCAAAGGGCTGTATATAACAAGGCCGGATTAGGTTATAGGCCTAAGACCAAGGAGGTAGCTTTTGTTTCACTTACCGGTAGGATTGGTGCATCTAGGAGATTAGAGGCTAGGGGAACCACCAAGAAGGCATGGGTACCTAAGAAATTTTTAAATGATGCTTATGGATCTAAGATTTGGGTACCAAAAGAGTATGTTTTCCGTGTTGTCTAGGTAAAGGTGAAGGAGGCCCCAACCTCGTGGATAGTAGATAGTGGATGCTCAAGACACATGACCGGGGATGTGAGCAAGTTCACCACTATTAGCTACCTAAGAGAAGGAACGGTCTCTTTTGGAAACAGTGGAAAGTTAAGGATCATTGGTAGGGGCACAATTGAGGTATCTCCCAATATTTCGATTCATAAGGTACTTTTGATTAAGGATATGAAGTTTAATTTATTATGTGTAAGTCAATTATGTGATGTCGGGTTTAGAGTAGAATTTCATGCTAAGAAATGTGTCATTAGACATAATGAATCAAACACTATCATATTAGAAGGGTTTAGAGAGGCAAACTTATATTATCTTGATCTATCTTATGCTACTAACAATGTTGTTAAGTGTCTCATGTCCAAAGAAGAAGAAGGGTGGTTATGGCACCGGAGACTTGGACACGTCAACATGAGGAACATTACAAGAGTGTCCAAGGAAGAATTGGTGAAGGGGCTCCCAATAATCAAGTACGAAAAGAACAAGTTATGTGATGCATGTCAAGAGGGTAAGCAATCCAAAGCATCACACAAAGGTAAAACCTTAAGTACCACTTCTTTGCCCTTAGAACTTTTACATATAGACTTGTTTGATTGTCATAGTACTCCATCACTTGTAGGGAGTAAGTATTGCTTAGTGATAGTGGATGACTTTTCTAGGTTCACTTGGGTCCATTTCATGAAACATAAGGATGATACCCTAAATATATTTATAGGTTTTAGCAAAAGGGTAGAAAATGAAAAGAATACCAAAATAAACCGAATTAGAAGTGACCATGGTGGGGAGTTCTAAAACGCTAACTTCACACAATTTTGTATTGAAAATGGATACAAGTATGAGTTTTCATGCCCTATGACTCCTCAACAAAATGGGGTAGTTGAAAGGAAAAACCGAGCCCTACAAGAAGCCGCTAGGACTATGCTTAATGCATACTCTCTTCCTAGCTACTTTTGGGCCGAAGCGGTTAACACCGCTTGCTATATTCAAAACCGAGTATTGGTACATAGGTTTTTAGGAAAAACACCCTTTGAACTTTGGAATGGAAGAGTACCCCAAGTCCACTATTTTAGGGTCTTTGGATGTAAAGCTTACATCTTAAACACCAAAGACGACCTAAGAAAATTTGAATCAAAGGTCGATGAAGGAATCTTAGTAGGGTATTCATTGACTAGTAGGGGTTATAGAGTGTACAACAAGAGGACAAAAGTGATTGAGGAGTCCTCAAATGTCAAATTTGATGAAACCACTAGTACCTACCCTAGGAAGGCCTCAATTGATAAGGATATAGAAGAGGTCCAACCCCTTGCCCAAAGACTTCAAGACCTACAATTGGAGGGCAATGATCAAGGGGGAGTAAGAAGTACCCTAGAGGATGAGGAAGAAGGAGTAAATGAACCTACAACCTCTAGACCCTTGAGACATCATCATGATCATCCCATTGACCAAATTGTAGGTAATGTCACTCAAGGAGTAAGGACTAGGTCATACTTTAGGGATCAGACTAGCCAAATAGCTCTAATCTCCCAATTAGAACCAAAGACCATTGATGAAGCATTGGGAGATACTGATTGGGTGTTGGCCATGCAAGAAGAGCTAAACCAATTTGAGAGGAGTGAAGTTTGGGAGCTAGTTCCTAGACCCACCGATTGTACCATTGTAACCACGAGATGGGTCTTTAGAAACAAATTAGATAACCAAGGCAAAATCACTAGGAACAAGGCTAGACTAGTAGCTAGGGGCTTTAACCAAGTTGAGGGACTAGATTACGATGAGACCTACGCCCCCGTAGCTAGGCTAGAATCAATTAGAATTCTATTAGCCTATGCCGCTCACATGGGTTTCACACTTCACCAAATGGATGTGAAGTCAGCATTCTTAAATGAGGTTATTAAGGAAGAGGTTTATGTAGAACAACCCCCCGGGTTTGAGGACCCTAACTATCCAAGACACGTATTTAAATTAAGAAAAGCCTTATATGGATTGAAACAAGCTCCCCGGGCTTGGTATGAGAGGCTTTCTTCATTTTTGGTGTCTAAGGGGTTTAGGAGAGGAACAATTGACCCTACATTGTTCCTAAAATCTAAGGATAAGGACATATTTGTTGCCCAAGTCTATGTAGACGATATCATTTTTGGGTCAACAAATAATGACTTCCTACAAGAATTCATCAAGTGTATGGAAGATGAATTTGAGATGAGTCTTGTAGGAGAGTTAACCTTTTTCTTAGGCCTTCAAGTTAAGCAAACTAATGAAGGTATACATGTATTTCAAACCAAATATGCTAAGGAGATGCTAAAGAAATTTGGTTTAGAATATGCTAAGGAAGCATCTACACCCATAGGAACTAATGTAAAAATGGACAGTGACCTTGAAGGTAAAATGGTAGACTCTAAACAATATAGGAGCATGATTGGTAGCCTCCTATATCTAACCGCTAGTAGACCCGACATACTTTTTGCGGTAGGTATGTGTGCTAGGTACCAATCTTGTGCAAAAGAGTCCCATTTAATTGTGGTCAAAAGGATCCTAAGATATGTGAAAGGAACCCTAAATGTCGGACTTTGGTATCCTAGAACCCAAAATCTTGACCTAATTGGATACACCGACTCGGACTATGCGGGTTGCAAGTTAGATAGGAAGAGTACAAGTGGAGGGTGTCAATTTCTTGGGTCTTCTTTAGTTAGTTGGAGTAGTAGGAAACAACCATGTGTTTCCCTATCCACAACGGAAGCAGAATATGTGGCAATGGGTGGATGTGTTTCCCAACTCCTTTGGATCATGCACACCTTAGAGGACTATGAGCTACATTACACCAAGATCAAAGTCTTGTGTGATAATGTAAGCACGATCAACCTAACTAAAAATCCGGTTCACCATTCTAGAACAAAACACATTGAAGTGAAACATCACTTCATTAGAGACCATGTGGCAAGGGGAGACATAGAGCTACACTATGTTGAATCAAAGTCGAACCTAGCCAACATCTTTACCAAGCTTCTTCCCGAATCGGAGTTTTCATCCTTAAGAAGAGGCCTTGGACTGTGTTTTGTAGAAGTATAGAATGAACTTGGAGACCTTAGCTTTGAAAAAGGGTGCTTGATCCATTAGTGTGATACATTTGGCTCACTTGTGCTTGTGGCACATTGTTGGATCATTAAAAGTATCAAAATATCAAAACTAGACCAACTATGGGGGAGGCAAGTGTTTAATCAATGGATACCTTGCCAAAGAACATAGTTGGATATTTTAAACCTTTGAAAATTATTTTATGTTTTACATACTGTGCCATGTTTTTAAAAGTCATATATTTGCAAATTTGGTTTCAAAGTTTGGTACAAAATGTAGTAGTTTTCATAGCTTTTGGGTTTTTATCAAAAGTCATGCATGTTTGAAAATTTATATGGTTTAATATTTTTCCCTGATAGAGTATAATATTTCAAACATGTATGCAAAATTTTACAATTTTTGAAATTTTCTGGAATTTTCTAGGAGTTTCTGAAATTCGACAGAAAACCTGAAAAATCAGACTGATAGCGTATCAGTCGGCCTGTTTTTCAGCACTGTGAGAAATTTCAGAAATCAATAATTCTCACATTTGATGCCATAGGGTTTGGTTGCTTGAGGCAATCATTTTGATGGTGTCAAAGGGGGAGAATGGGTAGTTTAAGTTAAAATTTTGACTTAAAATGGATGATTTTAGGTATTTTGACTAACTTAGACCTTGAAAGGTTAAAAGTTGGAGAGAAGACATGGATTAAGGGGGAGGTACCTCTTAGGTTCGGATATGTCTTACATTCTTATTGATGGTGTTAAGTGGAAACTTAACTTGGAATGTGATTAGAATTGAAACTGTGGAGAGGACATAGGTTAAGGGGGAGGTTGCCTCTTAGGGTTATTATGTCTCACAATGTTTCAATTGCTATCTTCTGCTATTACTATTGTTGCTATTTATCTCTAACTTTAACTTATTGTCACACATCAAAAAGGGGGAGATTGTTGAGGTAATCGGCCCTTGAATGATTGGAAGATCATGGTTTTGATGTGTGGGCGAATAGGTTTAAAGTTAGAGTGTTGTGTTGTATTTGATATGTGTGATTGAGTTTGCAGGACTTGGAGAATCACACTTGGTGGACCTATCCGAGGGACGAGAGCCGAGGGAGGAGAGCTCCAAGGGCAAGCCGGGAAGTGGACTTCAAAGGGCACACGTGAAGGGTGACATGGAGGCAAGCCAAGGGAAGGCTTGCGTGCGCATCCGAGGGACGATAGCCAAAGGAAGAGGACTTCAAAGGGCGAGCCAAGGGAGCAGACCTGAAGGCACACGCGAAGGAGAAGGTTCGGAGTGGCTGGAACTGAGCTGGGAGGAAGGGCAGTCGACTGGCCCAGAGACAGTCGACTGCCAAAACTCACAGAAAGTTCGCAGCTTCGGACCAGTCGACTGGCCAAGACAGTCGACTGGTACACCCCAAAACTAGCCGTTGGCTAGCTGTTTGCTAGCCGTTGGTTAGCCGTTGGAAGGCATTTAATGCCGGGGCAGTCGACTGCCATATGGGCAGTCGACTGGTGCGAGTCTGGACAGACTGTGAATCTGTCCTTTTCACCTATAAAAGGAGTCCTCGTTACACGGGTCTGTACGGTTCCGTACAGTAACGAAGTGCTGCCAAATTGTAGAGTGAATTCTTACTTCCTTCATTGTATTTCTACATCTGTAAAGAGGAAGCATTTGCTGTGAAGGTTTCTCCACCTCAAGGAGACTTTTCGATAGTGAAAAGTGGTGCTCGCGGCGTGGATCCTTGGACTAGTCACCAATCTAGGTGGATACCAAGTAACTGAAAGTGTTAGCATTGTTTCTGTATTTCTTTTATATATTATTTCCGCTGCGCTAACAAGACTGTAGAGTTCAAGATCCGAAAAAGTGCATTCACCCCCCCCTCTGCACGCCACATCGATCTTTCACAAGCTGGGTGCATATGATTTATATTCTCCATCTTGAGGGGGAGTGTTAGAATATTGTAAATATAGTTAGAGATAATTTGATGTATTTTAATTTATATTTTACCTAAAATATAAATTAGTCCTTAGAATAAAATCTTAATTTATTTTCTAAAATAGAATTTTAATTATTTTTTAGAATAGATCTTAATTTTTTTTATATAAATATGACTTATATTTTATAATATTTGATAAAAAAATTTCTTTAACACGTTAATCTTGTCTATCCCCTCTTTCTCTTGCTCAGCTGTGCTATCAAACTTCTAACTTTGGTTGAATGTTAATGGTGTATGTAATCAATTGCTTCGGAACCGGGATGCCATCACTATCCTGTGCTTCTGGTTGTTCGTAGGTACACGCACATCATGCTCATCTTATAGTTCGATTCACTTCGACGAACATGGGATGATCGATCTGACCCATATAAATTTTTCATCGATTACCAGGATAAATCGGAAAACGTTCACGATGGACGATCTAGAAGCTCAGCGTCTTAGGGTTCACGCCTAATTTAAAAAAAAAATTCTTATAACAAACACCGTAACTAGGGATCGAATTACGGATGTTTAGAATAGTGATTAGTCATCCTCCCGTTGCATCATAATCTCAGGATTAAACAAATACTTTTTGTTTTTTGCCTTAGAGGTCGGATTGCTCGGTTGACTTGAAGATTGGTTTTAAAAGATTCATTTGTTCAACTCTCCTCACCCCTACTGAAATGTTTACTAACCTTCTCATTCAAATATTCTTTTAAAATTTTGAAATGCAAGTTTTAAAAAACTTTAAAAGTATTTTGGTAAATTTTAAATTCTGATGAACTTTTTGAGAAAAAAAGGTTGATTAATCTCTTTTTGATGGAGTGAGAAAAGGTTAATAGGGAGGGGAATGAAGGCTTATTATATAAAGTTACAAAAATACTCTGCTAGTATTTCGGCCGTGAACTCTGAAGAGGAATAAGAGGTGGCCGCGACGGCGATGAAGACCTTAACATAAGAATCACCGGTCAGCCCCAATATCTTCACATTCGACTCCCCTCACCTTATCTCTACACCATGCCTTTCTCGACTTCCTTCGCCTCCCCCTGACTCGCGTTCGATTCCTTCATCGAGGACTAGTCCGACTGCGTCAAGGTAGACCTGACTACGGTTCGGAACCGTCGGTTCGACGATTCATGGGAGGTTGACCCTTAACCTTAACCGTTCAAGATGGTTACAATTCACGGTTCGGAACTGCCGGTTCACGGTTCGGTTCACGGTTCGCCACTGTTCGAGATTATTATATTAAAAAAATTAAAATTTAAAATATATTTTTTTATAAAAAAAGACTTGTACTTATTTAAGTTGCCTACGTATCCCCTTAGGATGTAGGGAAATCAAAGGTCACATAGCTCTTTTACATTTTTACCCTTTTATAATTTTTATCACTCACTTCCATTTCCTCCCGTTCCCGTTGTATTCGTTCTGTCGTTATCAAATTCTTCGACTTTGTCTTCTGAAAGTTGCATTGCTTGGATACTTTTCTCGATTCTAGTTCAATCGTCTAGTAATGCTTGAGCTTCCAATGAGTCAGGAGACATAGTTGATCATCATTCATCTAATATGTTTCCGCCGGCACTGAATGTCTGCTCCACAGCAACAGTTGACACTGGACAAGCCAAAATTTCTTTTGCAATCACGAAGAGAACAAGAAAGCTTTGAGCCTTCTGTGACCACCACTTCAAGATATTGAAATCTTCACTATCTGCTTCATTAAAATCAAAAGAAGTCGTAAAATAATTCTCAAGTTCCTGTGTGGAACTTGAGGATCCTTGTGGACGTTTTGTCCGTTCTTTTAATAAAAGTTGTGCTTTTGTATGTTTTAAATTAATACTAGTAGGCTATTGTGTTTCAGAAATATTAGTTTGTATACCATATTTAATATAATATTGATTATAAAGATCATATAAATAATTTCTAATATTATATATAATATTAATTGGATCTGAATAAGAAAAATCTTTAATAGGAATTAAAGCGTCATAATATAAAGTTAATTATTATTTCTTGTAAAACTTCTAATTTAAATCTAGGATCTAAAACAAATGTGATTAAATAAATTTCAAGAATAAAATAAAAATATTTTTCCCATTTAGTTTTCATAGCTAATATGAAAGAAGTTAAAGCTTCATTATTGATATGTTCATTTAATACTAATACTATACTAGAAAACTTCAATAAAATTAAATGAGCAGTGGGATAATAAACACCGGAAAGTAGTTCAATTGCATCATTAAATACTTTTAAAATTTCACAAATATTACTACAAATATTTCATTGTTGTGAAAATAAATATATATTAGTATTACTATTTTGTGTAAAAAATAAACATAATAAATCTTTATATTGAAATGAATCTTGTAATAATTGATATATTGAATTCCAACGTGTTGGAACATCACGTGGAAATTTTTTAAGTCTCATTCCATTAGCTGTACAAAATCTACCCCATTGTTTCATTGGATGCGACCATAAATATGAAATTGTGATTCTAATGGGTTGAATATAATTTTCTAAAAGTTTTAATCCATCTTGATCACATAAATTTAAAATATGACATACACAACGAATATGAAAAAATAAACCACCAATAACAGATTGACAAACAAATTTTAGTTCATCTATAGAAGCGGTATTAGAACTAGCATTATCTAATAATATTGAAAATATTTTATGAGTAAATCTATATTCTTCTAAAATTAAACATAATAATCATGCAATGCTATGGGCAGTATGTGATTCATCAAAAACTCTATAAGCTAGCAATCCTTTTTGGAGGATTCAAGAGTTATCAATCCAATAGCAAGTCACACCCATATAAGAATGAGTTTGCCAATGAACACTTTAACTATCGGAACATAAAGAAACTTTATTATTTAACTTACAAAATTCATCAATTATATTTTTTTTCCTTGTTTTACTAATCTGTTAATTGTGCGAGTAAGTATAGTCCTAGGAACACGTTTAGTAGATGCATTAAGAGATTCTTTTCAAAAATCTTCAAATATGCATTTAGATCCAAAACTAAAAGAAAGATGTTCTACGGAAACAAATTTAGCTAATGATTCTCTTAATTTATTATCAGAATATAAAAATAAACCAGAATCAGTACTACTACCACTAGAAAATCTTGATAATTATGCTTGAGAGTGGTCATGTCCATATTCCGTCGGGTGCTTCGTTTCTACGTGTCGTTTTAACGACCCATAGCCGCCACCGACTTGGAATTTGTAGGAAGCATTACAATGCTTACATTTTGCACGCGATTCTCCCGACAGAAGTGTGACCTTCTCAAAATGTTTAGTGAAAATAGAAGATTTTAAAGGAGGATTTCCCCGAACCTTAGAAGTAATTGCATCGGTACTTCCTTACGTTTCGGGTATCAGAAGGTGCTGGGGCTGAGCCTCGATCTCATCATCAGTGGATTGAATTTGAATGTTGGGATCCTCGTACGCTATTTCTTTTTCCCTCCAAGATCGAGATGAAGAAGCTCCGTGACCACCTTCCATTATCGACGAAAGATGAAGCCGAAAAAACGTAGAGAATATGAAGTTGAGAATGAAAATAAAGAAAATGTGTGTGAAAATGATGAAATGAACTCCCTATTTATAGAGTTTGGATCATAACGATCACTAAATCATAGTCATTGATCAAAAAACGGTCAAATGATCTTAACCGTTGAAAAAAATAAAAAAAAATTAAAAAAACACCTCCAACGGCTCCGAACCGCCGGTTAACCGGCGGTTCCGGCGGTTCTGAGCCATTGGAATCGACGGTTCGAACTACTGATTTGGCGGTTCCTCCCCCCTGAACCGGGTTCAGCCCGGCGAACCGGGTCAACGGGTCGGGTGGCCTATTGACCCGGGCCTGGTCCAGGCTGGACCCGGACCGTTGTCAGGTCTACGTCAAGGTGGTCGGCTTCAACGAGGATACCCTCCCCTTCCAGCTCGATCCTGTCCTCTCCTTCGACCATCCCTATCCTCCCACCAAACTCATGCTCCACCTCCTCTCCCTCCTATAATTGTAGGACATCTATTGCGACACCCTTAGCTCGACAAGCACTCCACGATCGTCTACGAGAGCCCTTGCCCCGACACTCCTCTTCTCTGCCTCGCATGGAACAAGATCGATCGGGTGGGACATGGTCATCATCACCAAGGACATCAACTGTGTCGTTGTGCTCGACATTCGAAGGCGGCAATTGAAGGAGAGATAAAATTAGAACAAGTCTTCCTTCTCCTTTCTTACATCCCGATTTGAGGATAAAAAATTATACAACCCCCAAGTATGCTAAGGTAAAACTTATCCCCGTCCCTCCTCCTACTTAAGTCACTCCATCCGGAACAAGAATTAATTTTCCCCTTTCCGTTTTTACCCTCTCTTTTCCTTCCGTCACCCCCTCCCAACCATAAATTCACGAACCGTAGGAAATTAACCGGGTCTACAAATTCCTCCAGTAACTGAATGAAATCCACACCCTACCTACTGTATATCTCCTCGCCCTTCCGATCGAACTCGATTCCCCTCCCTCTCCAGCCTGTGGCGGCGTGCGAGGGACGACACCGCCTATCGAGATCCGGCGTGACGCTCCGACACTTCCTCTGCTCTGATCGGTAAAATCTCCGCTTCATCTTGTCTTTCCCGTTTTTTCCCCGTTCGATGTTCGCACCTGTCTGATCGCCCAAAACGGCTTGGACCAATCGAAAAAAAATCCTAGGTTTTCGACTTCGGTCGTTCTTTACCACCCTTTTCTCTTTGCCTTGCTTTCTCAAGGTGACTTTACATTTAGTTTGATTACTCCTAGGGTTTCCAATGGAACTGACTTGTTAAGAATCGATCTTTGTTCGCCCTTTTCTGATGGATCGCGTTCTCAATTGTGGTTTTCTGACTTGTTAAGAATTATCCATAGGTACAGCATTTCAAACATGTGTAGGTGTGAGGATTTGATTTCTGTATTGTTTTGTTGTGTCTATCTTAATACTTCAAATATTCCGCGAGATTCTAAAGATATTTTTGAAGGTAATTGCATTACTTGGGGAAAATTGAGCCCATCATGTGCCTGTAATTAAATGGACTGCTGAAATGGTTGTTGGTATATTGGTTCCTTGATATCATGCAGGCACAGCAAGTGGGATTCTGCAACAAGTCATGGAACTAGATATCATACAGGATGCTTTTGATCGAGTTTCTAAGAAACAGAAGCTTTCGTCTTCTAAGACCCAGGAACTAATCAACCAAATTGAGCAAGAGATCGAAGAGGCAGTAAGGAAGATGCAGTCAATTGAGAACACTACTAGTTACTCCGACCCAAAACAAATACTGGCGGATCTGAAGAATAAACTCAATGAGATTGCCCCAGTGAACCAACTGGAAGCTCTCCAAAAGGATCTGAACGCTGCACTTGGTAAATATGTCAAAGTGATTGAGAAGAGTTTCAATCCAGACATATCAAAAGCATATCGAAATGTTAACTTTGATCTGCATATAATAAATCAGATTATTGCAAGCCACTTCTATAGACAGGGATTATTTGATCTGGGAGACTGCTTTATAAGCGAGGCAAACGAGCCAGAAGCCGCAGCCCTGAAAACTCCTTTCCTTGAAATGTATGGAATACTGGAGGCTATGAAGTGCAGAAACCTTGATTCTGCACTTAATTGGGCTTCCAGCCACAGTGAATGGCTAATGCAGAATGGGTCAAATCTTGAACTGAAACTCCACCAACTGCAATTTGTGGAAATACTGCAGAATGACTGTGTACAGAATGCACTCCGTTACGTCCGGAAACATTTGGCTCCAAATGCATCGGCATACAAAGTTGAGATTCCAAAGCTGATGGGTTGCCTATTATGGTCTGGGAAACTCCACAAATCCCCTTATGCAGATCTTTTGTCCCCAAACCATTGGGAGAAACTGATCGATGAATTCATGCAGCAATTCTGCAGTCATGTGGGTCAGTCATATCAAAGCCCGCTCAGTGTGGTGATTGCTGCAGGTGTCCAAGGACTGCCGACGCTTCTGAAGCTTGAAAGTGTGATGGCAGTCAAGAGACAGGAATGGCAAGCAATGAAGCAGCTCCCAGTTCCCATCGACCTTGGCAAAGAATTTCAGTTCCACTCCATCTTCGTTTGTCCGGTGCTAAGGGAGCAAGGGAGTGACGAAAACCCTCCAATGCTGATGCCTTGCGGCCATGTTCTCTCCAAGCAATCAATAGTGAAGCTCTCTAAGAGTAGCACACGGGCTTTCAAATGTCCGTATTGCCCACTGGAAGCAAGTGTGGCTCAATGTAGGCAGCTTCACTTCTAGTGCTGCAGCTGCACTGTCGCATCACCTGCATAGCCTGTTGTACCATCATCATCGTTCATCAGTCATCGGTGTTTTGTTAATCTTTTCTATCCCCTCTTTCTCTTGCTCAGCTGTGCTATCAAGTATTTCAGAGATTGAAACATGGAACTTCTATCTTTGGCTGAATGTTAATGTGTATGTAATCAATTGTTTCGGAACCCAGGATGTCATCACTATCCTGTGCTTCTGCTTGTTGGTATGTACATGCACATCATGTTCATCTTGTATAGTTCGATTCACTTCAGTTGCCTTAGAGTTCGGATTGCTCGGTTGACTTGAAGCTTGGTTTTAAAAGATTCATTTGTTCAACTCTCCTCACCGCCTACTGAAATGTTTACTAACCTTTTCATTGAAATATTCTTTTAAAATTTTGAAATGCAAGTTTTAAAAAACTTTAAAATTATTTTGGTCAATTTTAATTTCTGAAGAACTTTTTGCAAAAAAAAAAAAAAGTTGATTAGCATCTATTTGGAAGTGATGAGAGAAGATCAATAAAGAGGGGAATGAAGGTTTATTATATAAAGTTATAAAAATACTCAGCCTGTATTTCCTCTGGCTGTGATTCCTGTGAACTCCGAAGAGGAAGAAGAATCGGCCATGACGGTGATGGAGACCTTGACACAAGAATCGCCGGTCAGCTCCAGTATCTTCACGTTCGACTCCCCTCACCCCATCTATGCCATGGCTTTCTCGCCTTCCTTCACCTCCCCTCGACTCACCTTCGATTCCTTCATCGAGGACTAGTACAACCGCGTCGAGCTGGTCGGCTTCTACAAGGATGTCCAATCCTGTCCTTCAACCATCCCTACCCTCTCACCATGCTCATGTTCAATGTGATGGGATTGAACATCCCGTGATTGACACGTGGACTGAAGAAACTATGTGATAAGATTTACCGAGTCGGGACGACTCACTTTCTCTGACGCCCGAGACCCCCTCTGGAAGGGGGATTCCCGAGATCAACTCGGGTAAACATAGTCTTGAATATCGCTCCAAGAGGACACCGGCTCGAGATCACCTCGGGAGAGTAGGTCCCGAGATCACATCAGGAAGGCGAACGTCCGGGACCCCCCCCCCCCCAAAAGACCCCGAGATCACCTCGGGGTAGCGGAGCCCAACGATCACTCGACCTAAAATAACGGTCCCCTTTCTTTAGATCTGTGGATAATCGTGGCCCCTAAGACGCGATCATTAAAGTCTTAATCATCGCAACGGTCTAGACTTAATAGCTGCAACAGTCGTTACAAAGATTATTCAGTAACCGGCAATTGAGGGGACGTGGAGAAGAACGTGGGGCATGTGTGACGGCCACCTCAGGTATAAAAGGTACCCCAACCCCCCAGGTAAAGGGGGTTACACACATTCTAACTCATACATTTCTGCTTGTTTCCTTCCATCTCCTAAAATCAAGCACTGACTTGAGCGTCGGAGTGAGCTCCGTCGGACAACCTTTGACGTGTTCCCCTAACGCTCGTGTTAATCTCGCAGGGTGGAAGCTCTTCCTCGTTCGTCATTATCCTCGTGGGCTAACCCCTGGTGACTGGCTGTCGATGTCGATTCCTTCCAGAACAAGTTTGGCGTCGTCTGTGGGAAACTCGTAAAGCATCAGAAGGAGCACTGATGGCAGAGCTGGCGAGACAATCCATCGTCCTGACGAAAGAGGAATTAGATCGCTTGGTGGCCAACGCTATCAAAGGGGCACTCGAACAGCACCAAATCGAGCAGGTCGTCTCACGGCGAGTCGCTTCTGTGCAAGAGAAGATCCCTAGAATCTCCACTTCGCACCCACAACTACGGAGATCCGTCTCACCGCCGGGGAGACACAACGAAGAAGTCCCTGTCCACCGGCGAGATTCTCTAGGAGATGTGGAGAAGGCCAACTCAGTAGCCTCCAGCGCGCTGACACAGGAGGACGGACCAGGGAGGAGGGAAGAACCTAAAGTCTCCTCAAAGGCGCCCTCCACCCCTTTCTTGTTGGAGATTGTAGAATACACCATGCCGAAGCAGTTCTGCGGGTCTAGGATTGCTAGCTACGATGGGAAGACAGATCCTGAAGATCATGTCTGCAAGTTCGAGAACGCGACACTCCTGCATCAGTACACTAATGGTGTAAAGTGTCGGGTGTTCTTGAACACCCTATCAGGAACAGCCCAGCGATAGTTCCAGAGGCTGCCCCAGGGTTCTATTAACTCCTTCATGGAGTTTAGAACTGCCTTCCTCCTCTTAGGATGTATACTAAAAGCCTAGCTTTTGTATGTACATCTATATTTTGCAATAAGAATCACATAGTCATTGTTTGCATTTTATATTTGTTATATGTGTGCATATTGTCCTTTACTTTACATTGTAGATAACATGATGTGTGGTGCCACATAGAAGATCATGTTATCAGTCCCTTGTGAAGTATAAGTAGTTGCTCACAACCGAGATAGATTTAGACAATCTATTGGAATGGTTGTAGTGTAATTTGGTATTAGTCTATCTTGACTATAGAATTACACTAGTACACTTTATATGTATTGAGCAGGACCGACTTAGAGGTGATTCAATTTATACTGACTATATAATCGAATCAGACCTTAGATATTATGGTGTACATGCTCTTAATCCCGATATAATAACGGGCATATGTACTTAATATCTATTTCTTTGATTTACCAATGGGTGAGATTTATTTATTAAATTAATAGGCCCGGTAAATTGGGAAATAATATTATTTACATGGTGTGCCGTTGATTATAGAAGGAAATCGTGTCCTAATGCGTTAGGATAATGATGTCCCCTTGAGGAGCTCATAAAGTTCATCATGTAAATCCTGCAGGTGGACTTGGTCCGACATGATGATAAGGTTGAGTAGAACTACTTATGGAGTTAAATATTAATTAATTAAATTGTCTAATTTTATTAATTAATGGATATGCGAGATCTTAAACACGAGGAGATTATGTACACATAATATGGTGGAGCTCATATTTATTTATGGGGGTTGGTGTGGTAGTTCAATGATAACCCTTTAGTGGACCGGGTTATCATTAATGGATCGGGCTTTAGATCCATTAGGAGACCAAAACTAACTCCTCCTCATGATCCCTATTGTAGCTTATATATACCCCATGAGCCATGAAACCAAAGTCAAGTCTTAACCTAATTCTCTCCCTCTCAACCTCTCTCTCTCTCCTAGGGTTTGATTGTGGCGCCGGTGCAAGAGAAGAAGAAAGAGGCTCGACTAGGGTTTGTGGAAGGGAACAAATCCTTCTTCTTCCCTACATCCTCTTCCTCTCTTCTTCCCTAAGGAGTGCAGCAGCAAATTGGAGAGGAGGCGGCGCAAACCGACGGTGCAACTTGGTGTTGCTCGGCGCCAACGGCAAGGGAAGGGAAGTGGGTTTGCGGCTAGAGTCTGATTCAAGAAGAGAACTTGTTCTCTTCTTCCTCTTCATTTTCTTTTTCCTCTACTCTTCTTCCTTTGGTCGGCGCAACCTTGAGGCTTGGAGATTGGTTGGCGGCGCAAGGAGGAGGAGTTAGGTGTGGTGGTCGGCGCAAGCAAGGGAAGGAAAGACCATCTCTATCTTTGGTTCTTTCTTTCCTTGGTCGGCACAAGCAAGAGGAGAAGAAGGGCTTTTGGTGGCTTCATTTCTTGGAGGGTTGTCGCCCACATGACGTCCAAGAAGGGGATAGGATATACGATAGAAGATTGCGAGGTAAACAAGAGGTATAATTCTTGTTTGGTTGCTTCTTGCATCTTGTATTATTGTATGTTGTTAATTATCGTGGACCCCAAAGATAAACAGAAAAACTGACGATCAAATCATCGTCTATTCTGCGGCTAATCGAATAGAAGAGTTTGATTGCTTGAACAATAAGTTTGTTAAGCGATCACTCGAATCGATTAGTACGTTGATAAAATGGTTGTTCGGAAAGGTTCTCTCCATCTGAGTTGTTTCTAATTATAGAAAATTTTAATCCGGGGGCATGGAGAGCAATCTAACCGAATGGGAAACCGAAACCTAACAATTGGAATCAGAGCCAAGGTTTTTGGTTTTGTGTGTTTTGGATTCGGTTACTTTCATGTAGTTTTCATATATAATTTTATGTCAGATAATAGTAGGATGTCGTAGGCTAACTCTTTAGTTGCAGGCATAAAATCCGACTATTATGGCTTAATGATTGTATATGATTGTGGTATGATTGTAATAATTATTTGAATCCTCAGGGTTGCGAGGCTAATTAGTATTTAATTTTTATAATTAAATACGGTATTGTTTAGCCGCTCATTTTAATTTATTTCGATCTAGATTTGTTGTACACTTCTTCGTAGAGTATAGGATTAAAGGATGTAAATTAAAATAATTTTTTATCTTGGCTCGGGGCTTCTTCCTAGCTTGCGCATGGTGTAGGGAGGAGGAGACGAGGTGGCGACAAGACAGGAGGCGTATTGGAGAACAAAAGCCATAATAGTTGGAAAATTTAGGGGGCGTTTGGTTTGCTTCTTTTCCATTTTATTTTCCGTAGAAAATGTGATTTTCTGAAAATCATGTTTGGTTTGTATTTTCCAATCTTGTTTTCCAAAAAAATATAGCGCTTTCTGAAAAACTATAGAATGAAATAAAATATTTTTCAAAAAATAAAAAAATATAATTTTCTGAAAAATGAAAATAGAAAATGGAGTAAACCAAACGCCCCTTAGTTTTTTCATATTTATTGCTTATTATTTTATATGCTTGTTGTGCTTGCATATGAAAATTCTCAATTTTAAATTACTAAGTGGGAGAGGGAATCTTTGAGTCCCATGGTCTCCATTACCAATTTGATATGTGATGTGAACAAACTTGCACGTTGGCTCTGAGTGCCTTCCTCCATATGGATGAGTTTGTTTCGCGGATCACTAGATCAAACATGATTATAAGGAATTATTTAGGAGTGTGTGATCTTCCCCATCGGAAGGGACATAATCCTAGATAATTGTCTTAGTATCGTGTAATGGTGAACACTTAGATGCAAATAATAGTATCCTCCCCATCGGAGTCACTGCTATTATTTGTAGGGCCGAAGAGAAATCAACTATTAATTTTATTTGTCAAAAAGTAACGTTGACAAGATAATAAAATTAATAGGTAAAATTTCCTCTTACAAATGTTGAATTTGTATACGTCCACACTATTGTGGCATACAAAATTCACGGTGTTTTGAGGTGTTGGTGTTTTTAAAATTTTAATGTTTGAGGAATCAATATTATTTTAAAAACTAATATTTTGATCATTCTGATTCTCACGATTTTTTCAAAATAGCTTTGAACTCACTTGTTGTTATTTTAAAAGAGAATAAACTTACTGGTCCCAACTATATAGATTGGAAAAAAAATTGGATATTGTCTTAACTGCTGAGAAGTACAAATTTGTACTTTTTGAAATATATCCCGCTAAGCCTAGTGACAATTCTAGTGAAGAGGAGAAAGAGAGTTATAGGAAGTGGATGAAAGCAGATGAGATGGCGCGATGTTACATTTTGGCATCTATGTCAGATGTACTGCAACATCACCATCAGGCTTTCGCTTCTGCCTTTGACATGATGCTCAATCTCAAGGAACTCTTCGGACACCAGAATAGGGTTGCTAGGCAAGAAGCTATGAGGAACTTAATGACGACCATCATGGCTGAGGGAACACCCGTGAGGGATCATGTTCTCAAAATGATGGCTCATTTAAATGAGATGGAAGTTCTAGGAGATGAGATCGATGGGGAACCCCAGGTCGATATCATTCTCCAGTCGCTACCAAAGAGTTTTGAGCAGTTCCGCCTGAACTACAACATGAACAAGAGGTTGTATTCGTTGGCAGAACTTCTGACAGAACTGCAGACAGCTGAGGGGTTTTTTCGTCAAAGTGCTCGAGTTTATGTTGCTGAAAAGGTTTCTGCATCTAAGTCGAAAGGCAAGAAGAAGAAGAAACAAGGTTTAGCAAAGAAAGCGGCTGGATCTCAAGGACCTCAGGCTGGAGTGAAGAAGCCGAAAGGCAAGTGCTTCACGTGCAAGCAGACTGGACATTGGAAGGTGGACTGCCCTCGCCGAAAGGAGAAAAATCAAGGTATATCTTTTTCATTAGTTGTTGAAACATGTTTAGCGGCGTTATCTACCGGTACCTGGTGTGTAGATACAGGAGCCACTCAAAGTCAAATAGTTGGAAAATTTAGTTTTTTCATATTTATTGCTTATTGTTTTATATACTTGTTGTGATTGCATGTGAAAATTCCTTAATTTTAAATTACTAAGTGGGAGAGGGAATCTTTGAGTCCCGTGGCCTCCATTACCAATTTTGATATGTGATGCAAACAAACTTGCGCGTTGACTCTGAGTGTCTTCTGTTGGATCGAGAAAACCGATAGAGGGGGGGTGAATATCGAAAACTTTCGGATTTTAAGTAAGAGTAAGTACGCAGCGGAAATAAAATAAACAGCACACAGACACAGTCGATTTACTTGGTTCGGAGCCTGTGTCGACTCCTACTCCAAGGCCCACGGTCGTTGACCGTTTACTTTGAGCAATTCTATATACGCGCAGAATTGTTTACAAAGATTTGATTACAAATAAGTGCAATAATAATATTAAAATTTCAATCTTCGTTACCGACGTCCGGAGTGGTTTGACTTGTTAGGGGCAGCGGGACGTCGTCGGCTCGAGTTGGAGTGTTTCCGGAGCAAGGCACGAGCGTAGAAGATTGTTGGGACGTTGAGAGAATTGTTGTGTTGAAGCCTTGGTCGAGGGTCCCTTATATAGGGCCTGGGGGCGCCCGGGATGTCGGGGGCGCCCCCCACGTGGCCTTTGATCCGCCAAAGTCTCGGTCGCCGTCTGATCCCCTTATCCTCAGGATCCGCTTTGACCGGGGCGCCCGCAGCGCTCGGGGCGCCCGGATTGACCAGGTCAAACTCTATCCTTTGGCTTCGCTTGGCTTCGAGGGGTTCGGGTTCGATGTATGCGCATGGGGGCGCCCGGGACGCTGGGGGCGCCCGGGAGCAGCAGGGGCACCCGGGAGCACGGGGGCGCCCCGCCCAGCAGCTGTTCGAGCCCTCTTTGTTTTGATTTGTTTTGTATGAACCTTGGGGGCGCCCGGGACACTCCGGGCGCCCTACTCAGCCTTGCCTCTCTCCTTTGAGGCTTTCTGAGCTGCAAACACACATTCCTTCGGTCCTGCATCCAGGGTTAGTCCAAAACACAATAAAACAATAAAGTATTAGATTATACAGCCTTAGCTGTCTTGGTTCTGACTTTGGTCTCCAAAATGGAGTCCTAGGTCGAACCAACGCCTACTGTTCCCTCGACGGGGAACGCGTCCTCACCTACTCCTCTCGGGAGAATTTACCTGATGCCAACCGTTCCTTTGGTTGGACTTTTGCCTGATGGTCCTTTGTCAGGTCTTGGATGCGGAGCTGCCCTTCGCCCGGTGCCTAGCATTCCTTCGCTAGGGCTTTGTTTCCTGGCAGCCCTTCGCCAGGTGCCTAGCAGCCCTTCGCTAGGACTTGGTTTCCTGGCAGCCCTTCACCAGGTGCCTAGCAGCCCTTCGCTAGGACTTGGTTTCCTGGCAGCCCTTCGCCAGGTGCCTAGCAGCCCTTCGCTAGGACTTTGTTTCTGCACACTCAAGTAACAACATTAGATCACCAATAACACTTAACTTTGAATCCTTTGCCAATATCAAAACAAGGTTCGATATGGTGCTTCCTGCACCAACATCTTCCTCCATATCGAATGAGTTTGTTTCGTGGATCACTAGATCAAACATGATTATAGGGAATTATTTAGGAGCATGTGATTTTCCCCATCGGAAGAGACATAATCCTAGATAATTGCCTTAGATTATTTAGGAGCATGTGATCGTAAGTAGACTAACTCGGGAGAATGGAGCCCAAAGAACAGCATAAAGAGAAGAGAACAAAGCTTCAAGTATCGTCCCCCTTCTAGAACAGGAAATTTTGTAGATAGTTATTACCTGTAACACATGGTAATAATGGACTTAATAGCCATGATGGTCGTATCGACCATCATGGAGAGGAGAACAGCTGTCAAATAACCAATGACCATTAAACATGGGGGGAGGGAGGGAGGTAGAGATGTGGGAAGGGCAAAACGTCATGTATATAGGATGCTTCGGCACGCAGGTAAAGGGGGATGATAATATTTGTGTAACGACCCGGCCCGTCGACCCGACCCCTCGGCCCCTTGGGCGGCCAAATTCCATTTTTGGTGGCCCAACAACCTGGCCCTTTTGGTCGTCGACCGTCGACCATCGACCGTCGTTACTCACAAGAACTTCCCACCCCTGACTAGTGGATTTTTGTCTTCCCCAGGATTCGAACTCTAGACCTCCAGGCTAAGTACTAAAGTTTATGAATCCTGGTAGCCAAGTGAGCGTGCTCACTTGGCTACCAGATTCAAGGAACCTTTGTACTTGTTCTGGAGGTCTAAGGTTTGAATCTGAGGAAGGTAAAAATTCACTGCCGGGAGTGGGAAGACCCGTAGGGTCTCGGGCCTAGAGTGTTGTCTGCGAGAATCAGAGAGGCCGAGATCGCTACATAAAAAACCCTCCAAAAATTAGCGTATGCTGCTTAAAGTGACGAACACACGATATTTTTTATGTAGCGACACGACCCCAAGTGGTAACCTAGTGCCACTGCCACCTCCGGTGCATCTTCCACGAGCGCCACCACAACGATGGCAGAGTCCGTACTACCGGCGTTGGAAGAAGTTGATGAGCTCCGGCGTAGGGCGACGCCCGGAGACGAAGAAGATGGCTTTCTGAACAGTACAAGGCCCGTGGGACCAGAGAGGCTGAGATCGCTACATAAAAAGGCTCACTTGGCTACCAGATTCAAGGAACCTTTGTACTTATCCTGGAGGTCTAAGGTTCGAATCTGGGGAAGGCAAAAACCCACTGCCATGAGTGGGAAAACCGTAGGGTCGCCGGCCTAGAGGGTTGCCTGCGGGGACCAGAGAGGCAGGGTCGTTACATAAAAAGGCGTCTTTTTATGTAGCGACACGAACCCTCTAGCTCCATCAGGCGGCTCTCTAAGCCATGCCTTACGGTCTTCCCACACCCTACGGTGGGTTTTTGCCTTCCCCATATTCGAACCCTAGACCTCCGGGACAAGTAATATAGTTTCTTGAATCTGGTAGCCAAGTGAGCCGCGTGTGGGAAGACCGTAGGGCACGACTTAGAGAGCCACCGGGTGTGGGAAGACCGTAGGGCACGACTTAGAGAGCCACTTGCCTACCAGATTCAAGGAACTATAGTACTTGTCTCGGAGGTCTAGGGTTCGAATATGGGGAAGGCAAAAACCCACCACCGGGTGTGGGAAGACCGTAGGGCACGACTTAGAGAGCCGCCTGATGGGGCTAGAGGGGTCGTGTCGCTACATAAAAATTACCGTGTGTTCGTCACTTTAAGCAGCATACGCTAATTTTTAGAGGGTTTTTTATGTAGCGATGTCGGCCTCTCTGGTCCCAGCAGGCAACCCTCTAGGCCCGAGACCCTACGGGTCTTCCCACTCCCGACAGTGGATTTTTGCCTTCCCCAGATTCGAACCTTAGACCTCCAGGACAAGTACAAAGGTTCCTTGAATCTGGTAGCTAAGTGAGCACTCACTTAGCTACCAGATTCAAGGAACCTTTGTACTTGTCCTGGAGGTCTAAGGTTCGAATCTGGGGAAAGCAAAAATCCACTGCCGGGAGTGGGAAGACCCGTAGGGTCTCGGGCCTAGAGGGTTGCCTGCTGGGACCAGAGAGGCCGAGATCGCTACATAAAAAGACGCCTTTTTATTGTAACAACATAGCCCGTCGACCCGACCCCTCGGCCCCTTGGGCGGCCAAATTCCATTTTTGGCAGCCCAACAACCTAGCCCCTTTGGTCGTCGACCGTCGACCGTGTCGTTACTCACAAGAACTTCCCACCCTTGGCCAGTGGATTTTTGCCTTCCCCAGGATTCGAACTCTAGACTTCCAGGCTAAGTACTAAAGTTTATGAATCCTGGTAGCTGTAACGACCCGACCCGTTGACCTGACCCCTCGGCCCCTTGGGCGGCCAAATTCCATTTTTGGCGGCCGAACAACCTGACCCCTTTGGTCGTCGACCGTCGACTGTCGTTACTCACAAGAACTTTCCACCTCTGGCTAGTAGATTTTTGTCTTTCTCAGGATTCGAACTCTAGACCTCCAGGCTAAGTACTAGAGTTTATGAATTCTGATGGCCAAGTGAGCGCGTGACTCACTTGGCTATCAGGATTCATAAACTCTAGTACTTAGCTGGAGGTCTAGAGTTTGAATCCTGAGGAAGGCAAAAATCCACTGGTCAGGGGTGGAAGTTCTTGTGAGTAACGACGGTCGACGACCAAAGGGGCCAGGTTGTTGGGCCGTCAAAAATGGAATTTGGCCGCCCAAGGGGCCGAGGGGTCGGGTCAACGGGTTGGGTCGTTACAATAAAAAGGCGTCATTTTATTGTAACGACCCGGCCCGTCGACTCTGTTGGTGCAGAATGCACCCAAGTCAAACATGTGTTTTGATATTGGCAAAAGGGTTCAAAAGTTAAGGGTTAGTTGTTGTCTAACAAAGTTTCTTGAGTGTACAGGAAAAGCCCTAGCGAAGGAATGCTAGGCACTGGCGAAGGACTGCCAGACAGGAAAAGCCCTAGCAAAGGACTGCTAGGCTCTGGCGAAGGACTGCCAGAATGAACAAGCCCTAGCGAAGGAATGCTAGGCACTGGCGAAGGGCTGCCAGAAGAAAAGACCTAGCGAAGGGCTGCTAGGCACCAAGCGAAGGGCAGCTTGGCAACTCAAGACCTGGCGAAGGACTGCCGGGCAAAAGTCCAACTGGAGGAGCCGGTTGGCACCAGGTAAATTCTCCCGAGAGGAGTAGGTGAGGACGTGTTTCCCTTGAGGGAACATTAGGCGTCGGTTCGACCTAGGGCTCCATTTTGGAGACCAAAGTCAGAACCAAGACAGTTGAAGCTGTAGAAATTAAATTAAATATTTGCTTTATTGTGTTTTGGACTAACCCTGGAAGCAGGACCGAAGGAACGTGTGTCTGCAGCTCAGAATGCCTCAAAGGAAAGAGGCAACTGCTGACCAGGGCGCCCGGAGTGTCCCGGGCGCCCCCAAGGTGAACACAAAACACAAAGAAAGCAAATGAACCTCGACAGTACATTCTGAGGGCGCCCCCGCTGTCCCGAGCGCCCCCATGGCAAACCAACTGAAGAGTTAAGCTGCTGCCGCGTCTGCACTGCGCACCCAGGGCGCCCCCGCTGTCCCGGGCGCCCCCAGCGCACAGAGCGCCCCCAGCCTTAGCAAGGAGAGCTCAGCGCTGCGGATAAGGTTTGACCGGGTCAACCAGGGCGCCCCCAGCGTCCAGGGCGCCCAGTCAAGGCCTTATCCCGAGGATCAAGGGATAAGTCGACGACCGCGCCTCTTGTGGATCTGCTGCCACGTGGGGGGGTGCCCCCGTCGACCAGGGCGCCCCCAGACACTATAAAAAGGGCCTCGACCCTCCTCTTCAAGACACAACTTTTCATTCAACGCATCCAAACTCTCTGACGACCGCGCTCTACTCCAGGAACTTCCCGACTCAAGTCCGAAGCGCCGTCGACCTCCCGCTGCACCGAAAATCGAGCCTACCCCGGGAGTTGGTAAATACAGAAGTGTAACCTTTCTTATTGCAAATTGTATTCCTCTTCTGTATTCATTCTACGCATTATAGAATTGCCCAAAGTAAACGGTCAACGACCGTGGGCCTTGGAGTAGGAGTCGACCCAGGCTCCGAACCAAGTAAAAATGACTTTGTTAGCGTTGTGTTATTTTGTCTCTATTTCCGCTGCGCACTTACTCTTTCTTTTAAATCCGAACGATTTGCGACATTCACCCCCCCTCTATCGCATCTCTCGATCCAACAAGTGGTATCATAGCGGGGAATTCAAACATGGTGCAACCACCAGTTTGAAAATTTTTCGGATTTCTTTCGTTTTCTCTTTCATTTTCTCTCACATTTTTTTTCTATTTTCGTTCGAGTTTTTATTTCAAGGTTGGTGCAACACCACTTGAAATTTGTTTTTATTTATTGTTCTCACACTACTAATCCAAGACCAAGTCTTGGAATATTTTTGTTGTTTTTTTTTGCTATTTCAGAACAAATGGCCATCCAAGAAGGATTTAGCACCGCCAGACCTCCACTTTTCAGTGGAGAAGACTTTCCTTACTGGAAAAGTCGAATGGAGGTCCACCTGAAAATTCAGGTGGATATGTGGATAATCATCCAGTCTGGACTGATGATTCCCACAAATGCTGAAGGTGTACCGCAAAACTACTCAGAGTGGGACACTGCCCTTAAACGCAAAATTGAAGCTGACGCCAAAGCAACCCAGACTCTCCAATGCGGACTAACGAAAGAAGAGTTGAACCGCGTAGGCCCCTTCAACAGTGCAAAGGAGCTATGGGCTAAACTGATTGAGCTCCACGAAGGAACTTCATATACGAGGATCAGCAAACGGGACCTGCTACTGAACAAGCTCTTCACTATCAAAATGGCAGATAACGAGACAGCAGCCCAGCTCCACGCCAAAATCCAGGAACTGATGAACGGTCTTCACGCAATAGGTCACCAGGTTCAAAACCGTGATCTTATAAGGTATGCACTAAACGCGTTCCCTAGGACCACCTTGTGGGCATCTATGGTAGATGCATACAAGGTCTCTAGGGATCTTTCAAAAATTAAGTTAGATGAGTTATTTTCTGAACTTGAGCTGCATGAACAGACTAACTGCAATTTGGTCGAGAAAAGTATAGCTTTCTTTGCAGGGAAAACAGGAAAGACGACCAAGAAGAAACTTAAGTTGAACCTGAATCTACCTCAGATTCAGAAACAGAAGATCAAGAAGAAGATCAATCTGAACTGGTCCGGCTAGCTCGAAGCTACTACAAAAAGTTGAAGAACCAAACCAACACACGGAGAACAAGCCGAAGAAAGGACGGACAAGCTGAACCGGCAACTGACAAACAAAAGCCCAACGTAACCTGCTACGAATGCAAGAAGAAGGGCCACTACAAGACTGAATGTCCAAGTCTAAAGGAGTCCAAAAAGACCAGAAAGAAGAAGGCACTCCAAGCAACCTGGGACGAGTCTTCCTCAGAAGAAGAAGAAGAAGCACCCCAGTCCAATCTTCTAGCCCTGACCGCTTCGGATCAAATCGAGACTGACTCAGACTCGGACCGGGACGACGGCAAGCTGACATTCTCCGACGACGGCGAAATAAGGGTAACGGGTTTTTCAAAATTGCAATTGAATTCGCTTATTTCCTATCTATCCCGAGATTTGGCGAAAGCCAAACTCCGAATCGAGTCCCTCCGACAGGAAGTAAAACTCCTGAAAGAGGGAGCTAATTCTGAACCCTTAACTGAGAAAATTCAGGAAGGAACCCCTGATCAAGTTGAAAAACTTGAATTAGAGAATTCCTCCCTGAAAACTCAAGTTAAGGACTTAAGAACAGCTTTAGAACGATTCACTTCTGGTTCCAAGAATCTTGATATGCTTCTGGGAAAACAGAAGTCTGTTCTAAACCGATCCGGACTTGGCTATAGAACCAAATCTCGGCAAAGATCTTACTTTGCTGTAGTGAACCAGTCAAGACCTAAGGTTCAGGCATGGGTGCCAAAACTGTGCCTGACTAAACCAACTGGTTCAAATCAATTTTGGATCCCCAAGGACAAGATTCACATCTTGCCTAACCCATACAGAGGCTTTAGTCCAGGGGGAGCCAAAATCAAAACAATTTTTATAATTAGATAATTTTTTTTAATTGATTGATTGTTTGTTTATTTAATTTTTTTTTGCAAATTGCCATGCTTAGATTTAAGGAATACTTAGATTTAAGGACTAAATTACTTGAAACTTGAAAACATAGTATTGGGAGGAGGTGAGATGATAGTACGTTGGGGAAACCAACTCTAATAAGATCAAGTCTACTTGGTCTCTTTAGACTGGTGAAACCAGCCGAAGCTACCGATCCAAGACCCAAGCTAGTTAGACCAGAAAATGACTTAATTTAATTTGAAAATGAAATTTCATTAAAAGGCTTTGTCAAGGAAAGGGTGGATGATCCCATAAGGCTACGGCCAAAGAAGGCCTAGTACCTCGCTAAGACCTGGAAGCCAATTTCTGAAATTCAAATTCAAATTATCTTTTGTCAAATTCGAATCTAACTCAAATTTCAAATAATTATAGATTCTAATCTGTTTTCAAAATTTCTATTTCTTAAAACCTATCTCTTTTTCGAAAAACTCTTAATCTGTTTTCAAAATTTCTACTTCTTAAACTTATTTCTTTTTCAAAAATCACTTAATCTATTTTTCAAAATTTCTAAACTTATTTGTTTAAAAATCTGTTTTCAAAAATAAAGAACTTTTTCGAAAATAAATTGGAATTCCTTCTCAAAACTAATTTTTACCCTCAAACTTGTCTCACAAAAACCTTAAGGTTAACGTGTTTGAAAACCCTAGATTCAGTGAGACAGGAAAATTAAGCTCAAATTAAACCACCTTGCTTGTGCTTTCATAATCATGGTCAAACTGTGGTTAACATAGTCAAACTATGATTAACATAGTCAAACATGGTCAAACACAGTCAAACGAAGTCAAACAGTCAAACCTGGTCAAAACAGTCAAAAGGCTGCTACCTAGGGCGCCCTGACCGTCCCGGGCGCCCCCAACTGCATAAGGTCAAAGGCTGCTGAAAGCAGTCCATGAGGGCGCCCGTAACCTGTCAGGCGCCCCCGACAACACTGACAACGTACTAGCTCCAGTCAAAGCAGCAAAAGCTGCATTTGACCGACTTGACAAGGGCGCCCGTGACCCGTCGGGCGCCCCTATACGCTTCTGTCCCCCACGCTGATTAAAGCAGCCAAAAGGCTGCAATCAACTACCTTTGACCAGGGCGCCCGTGACCTGTCGGGCGCCCCCATCGACAAACCTGTCGTCCACGCCAGTCAAAGCAGCAAAAGCTGCAGTTGACCAGCCTTGATCAGAGCGCCCGTGACCTCTCGGGCGCCCCCACAGACCTTTTTTTTTCACTGCCCTAGGCAAACCGACCTGTGGAGGGCGCCCGGAACCTCCCGGGCGCCCCCCATAAAACCCTTATAAAAGGGACCCGAGTCTCCTTCTACTCCCACACCACATCTCACACTTCTTCTTCCCCTTGCCTCATTCTTGTGGATCAAGTGAACCTAAGCCCATCCATGCCTCAACCATGCCTCCAAGGTATGAAATTTAGTTGTGCAATTAATTTTTCTTAAATTACATATTTCCTTTTTTTTTGCATATTCTTTAAGTCTCTTCTTATAATCCAAGGTTTATCCTTAATTACTTATTTTTTCTACACTTAGAAAACGCCGAGCAGTTCAGTCGAACCCCGGTAACGAGCCCAGTCCCGACCCTAGGTTTCCAAACCTAGAACTTTGTAACAAATTCGCCCGAGCCACCTACGTTCCGATTAAGACAAGTTACCTTAACCGTCATTTCTTTTCCCAATCCTGTCCAGTCGCAATGTCCGCAATTAACTTCTATCAACTGGATAACCTCGTATTCTGCACACATTCGATCAACAAC
Organism: Boesenbergia rotunda; assembly: GCA_024364735.1. Taxonomy (NCBI): domain Eukaryota; kingdom Viridiplantae; phylum Streptophyta; class Magnoliopsida; order Zingiberales; family Zingiberaceae; genus Boesenbergia; species Boesenbergia rotunda. The sequence goes on from JAGFNQ010002216.1 coordinate 288,367, forward strand.
ACCCTATGTGCAGAATTCTATAACAACATAGTTATGCAAGACCACTTGAGCTTCGTCACTACCGTTCAAGGAATGCCCTTGAGCATCACTCCTACCCTATTGAACCGATTTCTAGGACTCCGACCATCTCAGTCCATCTTCTGTTGCTACCCTCCAAGGAACCTGCCTTTCTATGCCCCCTACTCTCATATTGACCTGAACACCTTATACAACTATTTCTTTAGGGAGGCCATGGACCCTGCAGGAGGGCAGTTCCACTCCACCCGACTCCCGATTCAGGACTACGCTCTCTACAGAGTAATTGTCCGTTGCATCCTTCCCTTGTCCACTAGGGACATAGCCACCATGAGACCCTTTCACACCTTTCTTCTCTATGCCCTTATCCACCATCTGGACATAGATATAGGCCTTCACCTCTTCCACTGTATCCTACATGCCTCTAGTGTATCCACTCAGGGGCGGGTCCGCACCCCCTTCTGCCACGTCATCACCTCTATCCTCCACCACCACGGCCGAAACATCGCTGACGGCGAGATTACCACGATGACCGACTTCGACGAGATAGGATATAGGAACTTTTCCTTAGCCGGTATAGATGTCTCAGGCACCGGGGTTCTGACTTGGAGACGCCGACCAGCCGCACAGGACATTGCCGAAGAGGAGGTTGAGGTCGACGTTGCCGACTTAGCAGCAGAGTTAGCTCAGCCCGATCCTCCGACACTCTACGAGCGAGTATCCCTCCTCGAGACACAGGTTCAGTCCCTCCGGGAGGAATCGGAGGCTTACCACCTTGAGCAGCTGGAAACTCATCAGGGCTACTATACCGAGTATATGAGCGTGTTTGCAGCAGAGAGGGAGGAAAGAAACGCCCAGTATCAGGAGATGATGACCATGTTTAGATCCTGGCATCCAGGCTCACCTGATCAGCCTGGTCCCTCTTCTTAGATGACTTGGACATGTACCTATTTGACTACCCCTACTGAGTAGGGTTGACTTCTGTTGACTTGTACTAGACTTCTGCATGAACTATGCTAATCTTAGCTTGGCTTGTTTACTTTTGACTTAATTAAGTTAGGGGTGTGCTTAGTAGAATAGAATCATTTGGTTTTTGCTTTAAAATGTTTTAAATTGATCTTAAAATGTCTTAATTGATTTTAAAATGTTTTTGTTAAAAATGTTACTTTGACTTTAAAAAGTTTTTCTTCAGTTCTAAAAATTTTTTTTGACTTAGTTTTATTTCAAAAAACTACCCTCTTCAAAACTAGGTTTTTTTCGAAATGGACTTAGCCTAGGCTCTAACCCTAGAACTGCATGCACCTATAGATCTAGAAGCCAGCATCTCACAAGCACCTTAGGGTACTTTGATTGATAACCTAGAAAGGGTTGAGATGCTTAGGTCTCTGCCTTAACTCAAGATGCTTTAAGTCAGTGCATCTGCAGTAGTTGGGGCACTAAATACAAACTGAACAGCAATCAGGTTAAGTGTCAAGTTTAGACAATCTAACTTGAACAGCTCACTTAACTTGACTAACCCTAGCAAAAGCTACTGTTTATAACAGTTAGTAAGTAGCTAATTGGGTTAGACAGATCCCTAAAGATTTAACCAGACTTAGGTCCTAGCTCGATTCAGTACAGCAAATGCTTTATTTACTTATTGCAAATATCTTTTTGTGCATTTTTTGATATATGTCAAAGGGGGAGAGTTGGAAAGCAAACAGGGAACAAAAATGTTTTGCAAATTTTTTTACCATGTTTACGATTTCCTTACTCAAAAAGTTTTAAACTCAAAGTTAGAAATTCAAAGCGTAAATTTATCCTTTAAAAAATTTCTAACTCTGAATTATTTCTAAGCTTAATTTATTTGCTTAAAATCCTTTTTTTTTGCACTGAATTGCTATTAATGTTTGCTTAAAATATTCTTTGAAAAGTTTTCTAAGTCTGAAAAAGGTTTCCAAGTCTTTCTAAGTATGAATTTTTAAAGCCTGAATTTTTTGTGCTTAAAAACAAGAGTTTTCAAAAACTGAAAAAGTCTAAGTCTAAAAAGTTTTCCTAAACTCAAAATTTGCTAAAATATGAAAACTTCTTCAAACTTAGAACATTTTTTTAAAAAACTCAGCCAATACTTAAAAAGTTTTTCTATAATAAAATTTTCTAAGTATTTAAGCTCAAACCACCTACTTTTGAAAAACCTAGGGGGAGATTTCTTCCAGGGGGAGGGAATCTAACTTAGGATTTCAATTTCAGCATTTTTTCCTTAACTTTTTGAACTAGGTTGCCATATATCAAAAAGGGGGAGATTGTTGGTGCAGAATGCACCCAAGTCAAACCTGTGTTTTGATATTGGCAAAAGGGTTCAAAAGTTAAGGGTTAGTTGTTGTCTAACAAGTTTCTTGAGTGTACAGGAAAAGCCCTAGCGAAGGAATGCTAGGCACTGGCGAAGGACTGCCAGACAGGAAAAGCCCTAGCAAAGGACTGCTAGGCTCTGGCGAAGGACTGCCAGAATGAACAAGCCCTAACGAAGGAATGCTAGGCACTGGCGAAGGGCTGCCAGAAGAAAAGACCTAGCGAAGGGCTGCTAGGCACCAAGCGAAGGGCAGCTTGGCAACTCAAGACCTGGCGAAGGACTGCCGGGCAAAAGTCCAACTGGAGGAGCCGGTTGGCACCAGGTAAATTCTCTCGAGAGGAGTAGGTGAGGACGCGTTTCCCTTGAGGGAACATTAGGCGTCAGTTCGACCTAGGGCTCCATTTTGGAGACCAAAGTCAGAACCAAGACAGCTGAAGCTGTAGAAATTAAATTAAGTATTTGCTTTATTGTGTTTTGGACTAACCCTGGAAGCAGGACCGAAGGAACGTGTGTCTGCAGCTCAGAATGCCTCAAAGGAAAGAGGCAACTGCTGACCAGGGCGCCCGGAGTGTCCCGGGCGCCCCCAAGGTGAACACAAAACACAAAGAAAGTAAATGAACCTCGACAGTACATTCTGAGGGCGCCCCCGCTGTCCCGGGCGCCCCCATGGCAAACCAACTGAAGAGTTAAGCTGCTGCCGCGTCTGCACTGCGCACCCAGGGCGCCCCCGCTGTCCCGGGCGCCCCCAGCGCACAGGGCGCCACCAGCCTTAGCAAGGAGAGCTCAGCGCTGCGGATAAGGTTTGACCAGGTCAACCAGGGCGCCCCCAGCGTCCAGGGCGCCCCAGTCAAGGCCTTATCCCGAGGTTCAAGGGATAAGTCGACGACCGCGCCTCTTGTGGATCTGCTGCCACGTGGGGGGGCGCCCCCGTCGACCAGGGCGCCCCCAGGCACTATAAAAAGGGCCTCGACCCTCCTCTTCAAGACACAACTTTTCATTCAACGCATCCAAACTCTCTGACGACCGCGCTCTGCTCCAGGAACTTCCCGACTCAAGTCCGAAGCGCCGTCGACCTCCCGCTGCACCGAAAATCGAGCCTACCCCGGGAGTTGGTAAATACAGAAGTGTAACCTTTCTTATTGCAAATTGTATTCCTCTTCTGTATTCATTCTACGCATTATAGAATTGCCCAAAGTAAACGGTCAACGACCGTGGGCCTTGGAGTAGGAGTCGACCCAGGCTGCGAACCAAGTAAAAACGACTTTGTTAGCGTTGTGTTATTTTGTCTCTATTTCCGCTGCGCACTTACTCTTTCTTTTAAATCCGAACGATTTGCGACATTCACCCCCCCTCTATCGCATCTCTCGATCCAACAGACTCGACCCCTCGGCCCCATGGGCGGCCAAATTCCATTTTTGGCGGCCCAACAACCTAGCCCCTTTAGTCGTCGACCGTCGACTGTCGTTACTCACAAGAACTTCCTACCCCTGGCCAGTGGATTTTTACTTTCCCCAGGATTCGAACTCTAGACCTCCTGGCTAAGTACTAAAGTTTATGAATCCTGATAGTCAAGTGAGCGCTCACTTGGCTACCATATTCAAGGAACCTTTGTATTTGTCCCGGAGGTCTAGGGTTCGAATCTAGGGAAGACAAAAATTCACTGCCGGGTATGGAAAGATCGTAGGGCACGGCTTAGAGAGCCGCCTGATGGGGCTAGAGGGGTCGTGTCGCTACATAAAAAGACGCCTTTTTATTGTAACGACCCGGCCCGTCGACCCGACCCCTCGGCCCCTTGGGCAGCCAAATTCCATTTTTGGCGACCCAACAACCTGGCCCCTTTGGTCGTCGACTGTCGGTCGTGCCGTTACTCACGAGGACTTCTCACCCCTGGCCAGTGGATTTTTGTCTTCCTCAGAATTTGAACTCTAGACCTCCAGACTAAGTACTAGAGTTTATGAATCCTGATAGCCACGCTCACTTGGCTATCAGAATTTATAAACTCTAGTACTTAGCCTAGAGGTCTAGAGTTCGAATCCTGAGGAAGCAAAAATCCACTAGCCAGAGGTGGAAAGTTCTTGTGAGTAACGACGGTCGACGGTCGACGACCAAAGAGGCCAGGTTGTTGGGCCGCCAAAAATGGAATTTGGCCGCCCAAGAGGCCGAAGGGTTGGGTTGACGGGCCGGGTCATTACAATTTGAGACAATAATACTTTGATTCCTTGTTTCCTCCCTAGAAGAGAGATTTTTGACTTAAACATCGAAGAGGGCTCCACCGGAACTTCTTCCGATACATCTCTTTTATACTCGTGTTAATTTTGCAGGTGCTAACATTCTTTCCTCATCATTGTCATCCTGGGCTGTACTTTGATGATTCATCATCCCCGTCGTTCACTCCCGAAACACCAAACATGCAAGAGTAAAACTTATCCTTCTCTCTCCTTCCCCTACTCAAGTCAAGAATTAATTCTTCCCTTCCTCTTATTTACCCTTTCTTCTCCCTCCCTCGTCTCCTCCCAAACAGAAGCTACCGGTTCGATTGAAATTCACGAACCGTAGGACATTAACCGGGTCTACAAATTCCAGTAACTGAATGAAATACCCACCCTACATACTGTATATCTCCTCGCCCTTCCGGTCGAACTCGATTCCCCTCCCTCTCCGGCCTGTGGCGGCTTGCGAGGGACGACACCGCCTATCGAGATCCGGCGTGACGCTCCGACACTTCCTCTGCTCTGATCGGTAACATCTCCGCTTCATCTCGTCGTTCCCGTTTTTTCCCCGTTCGATGTTCGCACCTTTTCTGATCGCCCAAAACGGCTTGGACCAATCGAAAAAAAATCCTAGGTTTTCGACTTCGGTCGTTCGTTACCACCCTTTTCTCTTTTCCTTGCTTTCTCAAGGTGACTTTACATTTAGTCTGATTACTCCTAGGGTTTCCAATGGAACTGACTTGTTAAGAATCGATCTTTGTTTGCCCTTTTCTGATGGATCGCGTTCTCAATTGTGGTTTTCTGTAGGTTTGTTGGACGAACTCAATAGATTTTCACCGGAGTCCACTACGATTGGATTTGAGAAAGGGCTTTTGGAACATCCTCCTTGGTTCGTGGTTGTTTTTTCCAAGTTATCTCTTCTCGCATGAATGGATAGAGTATAGGCCTGTTATTTCACAATAAAAGGCATTTCTTTCAGTTTTTTTGTCGCCTCCTAGACTTGTTTGCAGCAGGTCTCTATCTGTGAGTCATTTGCCATTGTACTGGCTTGTAAGAAAGTGAGGTGGCAAATGGAAGGGTCTGAATCTAACAGGATCCGAAGCAAAAGAGATGTTGAGGAAAATGTAGAGGCTAGGAGCAAGGAAGATGATGATGACCGGGAAGGCGCAGATAAGAAGAAGCACAGATCTAGCAAGGCAAGGAAACATGCGGATGCAGAGGAAGTTGATGAACAAGACAGTGGCAGGAGGAAGGCTTCTGATGACAGGAATGAGTCCAAGAAGAGGTCTGGTGCCTCGAGTGGCATCGGAAGTGGTGATGAGGATGATTATTCGGTTAGAAAGGAGCCCCGCTCAAAGATCCCACGGAAAGAAGTGGATGAGAGAATTGATAGGCGACCTAGTGATAGCTACAAAGACAGGGAACCGGACGGCAGCAGAAAGAGGAGAGATGATGGATATGAATGGGATTCCTCAAGGAAACCAAGTTCCAAAGCTTCTGCACATGATAACTCTGATAATAAAAGCAGAAATAAAGCAGAAAGTTCATATGATAATGAAAATGATAAGTTGCATGAAAGAGACTCCAGATATCCTGAGAGGAAGGACAGCGATAAGGAAAAAAAAGATCAAGGTCAGAATGAACATGAAAGAAACACCTATCGTAGGAGATGGGATGAAGTAGAGGTGGTCACAAAGAGAGCAGATGAAGGCAGTCATACTGACAGATCTGATTCAAGACTCAGGAAAGCCTCAGATTCTAATAAGCATGATCTTCAAGTGGACATAGAGACGGACTTCAGAAATGATTCAGGAGAAGGTAAGAGCAAGGTTCTGGATTCAAGTGGTGACAAGGGTAGTAGGTCAAGCAACAGAGATGACAGGAAGGATGGTAGTGACAGGGGCAGGAATTGGAACAGATTGGAAGTGCAAGATGAGGAAAATAGGGTGACTGGTGGTCCTCATGAAAGTAGATCAAATGCAGTCAGAGATGATAAGCAAATAAAGGTAAGTGACAGAGCTGCTGGGCCAACAGAAGATGTTGAACAAGGTTCCCATAGATACAGTTCAAAGCAGCATAGTGAGAAAGGCGACAAGCAAAGGCAAGAAAGAGATTTTGATCATGGCAATCATGATGAAGTTGTAACCTGGGAGAAAGCGACCAACATGGATGAAGATGATCGTTCTCAGATGCGGGGTACAAGTACAAGGAATGCTGACCGTTATAAACAGTCTCGTAGTCCTGAGAGAACAGGAAGACACTACAGAGAGTATGAAGAGCATGACCGAGGATTTTCAGATTCAGACAATGAAAAGAACATTAGCATTAAAGGATCCTTGACTGACAGGAATAGGGATCGGGAAGTTTTTAAAGATCACTGGAAGAGAATTCAAGGCAGGCAAGATCCAATAGATGGTGATGATTTTGGTCAGGTGAAGGAATGGGAAATCCATAGCCATGAACAAGAAAGGTTTGGTAGTGAGAACATTCAAATTAGATCTAGTTACAGAAAAGATAATCGGACTAGATCTGAAGGTGCAAGAGGTTCATCGACATTTAGCAATAGACATGAAAACTCTGATTCAATTGAAATCAGGCCAAACAGGAATTTAGATTTTGGAAAGGATGATTCACTTTCAACCTTTCCTGGAAGGAAAGCTGAAGTGGGCTCACAGCAGGATTTTGCTTCAGGAGGTAGTGATGAAGATTGGGGTTATCTTGCTGAGGATAAAGGAAAAACTACATCAGCTTATGGGGATGATTCACAGGAAAGATTCCTGGATGATGGCTCACCTGTGGAACAAAGTTCTGGAAGAAATTCTTTTGATTCACAGACTGGAAAAGGATGGAACCATAAAGCATCTATGAACACCAGTCGCACAGGTGCAGGACATAGTTCTAGTGATAATATTCAATCTTATGGGAACAGCCAGGTAACAGGCCCTTTTAATAGAGGTCTTCAACAAGGACCTAAAGGTGGTAAATCTGCAAGAGGAGGAAGAGGAAGATTAAATGGGAGGGATTCTCAACGTGTTGGACCTCCATCTTCTATGATGGGCCCTCCTTTTGCTCCCCTCGGCATGCCACCTGGTCCAATGCAACCAATTGGACCAAACATGACGGCGCCTCCACCCATTGGACCTGGTGTTATCATCCCTCCATTTCCTTCACCACTTGTTTGGCCAGGAGCTAGAGGTGTTGATATGAATATGTTGGCTCCTCCACCCAACCTTCCTCATATACCTTCCCTTGGCCCAGCACGGCCTAGGTTTCCTCCCAACATGGGAATCGGTCCTGGTCACTCAATGTACTTCAACCAACCTGGCACTGTAAGGGGTGTTCCACCTAATATATCAGCTCCAGGATTCAATACAGCAGGACCAGCTAGTCATGATATGCAACATGATAAAGCTCCAGGAGGTTGGGCACCTCCAAGAACTAGTGGACCATCTGGTAAAGCTCCCTCAAGAGGGGAACAAAATGACTACTCTCAGAATTTTGTTGACACTGGTATGAGACCCCAGAATTTCATCAGGGAGCTCGAGCTTACTAGTGTTGTTGAGGACTATCCAAAGTTGAGAGAACTTATTCAGCGAAAAGATGAGATTGTTGCTAAGTCAGCTTCACCACCCATGTATTATAAGTGTGATTTACGTGACCATGTACTTTCTCCTGAATTCTTTGGGACCAAATTTGATGTTATTCTTGTGGATCCTCCTTGGGAGGAGTATGTTCATCGAGCTCCTGGTATTACCGACCACTTGGAGTACTGGACTTTTGAGCAGATACGAGATCTCAAGATCGAGGTATGTCTAGGTCTTCTACTTTCAATTTGTAATCATCTTTGAGGTGTATCGTTTTTGAGATGCTATGCTGCAAGTTGGCCATTCTTTCAGTGAAGGATGGGTCTGCCATTTAAGCACATTTTACTGTCTTATGCAGGCAATAGCTGACACACCTTCATTTATCTTCTTGTGGGTTGGTGATGGTGTGGGGCTGGAACAGGGTCGTCAATGTCTAAAAAAGGTATGTTATACCTCTTGTGTTTCAGTTTATTTATCTTTCCTTGATTTAGTTTGTCGTTCTCACATGCTTTGCATGTAATATTCTCTAAGCATCATAGGTAGCTCCTCCACACCTTCTGTTTCTATTTTTTATGTTTTTTTTTTTGCTACTATATCAGTTATCTGTTCTTAGACTTGTATACCTTTACTATATCTGTTTTATAGTGGGGTTTTAGAAGGTGTGAGGACATTTGTTGGGTGAAGACAAACAAAAAGAATGCTACTCCAGGTCTGAGGCATGATTCTCACACACTGTTTCAGCATTCAAAGGTTGGTTCCTTCCCTTCCCCATTATATTCCTATTCTTCTTCATGCTTGTTCGTCTATCTTTTTGTTTTACTTTTCTGTTTCTTTTAACATTTACAGGAACACTGCTTGATGGGCATAAAAGGAACTGTTCGACGTAGCACTGATGGACATATCATCCATGCCAATATTGACACAGATGTTATAATCGCTGAGGCACCAAGTGATGGTTAGTTTAGTGTGCTGTACAATATTTTTCTCCATTAACTGAATGTGGTACCTTTTTATACATGACTTCCTTACTAAAAGGATCCTTATCTACTCTATAGTATTCAAATGCCTCTTAGCTATTAGTGCCCTTTTTGCACCAACCACCAGGACCTTATGTATCTTTTATATTATATTCACTGTCACAAAACTTGTAAAATAGATTCTTTACCCAGTGGCTAGATGTGTTTCATTTGGGTATTTCTTGTTTAGTTTTAGATAAACCTCCAGCACCATAACTTAATCATCAACCTCCCATTCTTTAGTTCACTTAGTTAAACATAGTAGTTTGCAGAAGCCATGATGGCTTTTGTACTTTTCCCCATCAAATTCAATTTAAAAAATTAGTTGCTGTGTTTGATTTACAGATAACTTGTCCACTTGCACTAAATCTTCTTTATTTCTCCTTCTCCTTCTTCTTTTGTCACCTTCAGCGGGATCCACCAAAAAACCAGATGATATGTATAGAATTATTGAGCATTTTGCACTTGGACGAAGGAGGCTTGAACTCTTTGGTGAGGACCACAATATTCGTTCTGGCTGGCTAACTGTAGGGAAAGGATTATCTTCCTCTAATTTCAATGCTGAGGTACACGTTCCTTGCAATACGTTAGAATGTTTTTCAAAGATTCTTTATATTAGTAACATTTGATTCTCTTACTCTTTGTGATTGTCCTAATTGCCTGTTGATTGGCAGACCTATGTTCGGAATTTCATTGACAAGGATGGGAAGGTTTGGCAGGGTGGTGGAGGGCGAAACCCACCACCTGATGCTCCTCATCTTGTGTTGACTACGCCTGAGATTGAAAGTTTGAGGCCGAAATCGCCACCTCAGAAGAATCAACAACAATCAGCACCAATAGTAAGTTCCGGCAACAGGAGGCCTTCAGGAAACTCTCCACAGAACCCCATGAATCCATCATTTCATGGGATGATGAATGCTGATCTGCCTGGCTCTGAACCTGCAACTCCAGCTCCTTGGTCTTCCTCCCCAATGGTTGGATTCAGAGGACCTGATGGCGAACTCATGGGCATGGATGGTTATGATGGATATGGGTTCAATGCCTCTTTTCCTCAACCATTTGGAGATCATATAGACATTGATCCTCGTCGATCAATTAATTTTTTGTAACAAGGAACATTGTGGAGAACTCCCTTATTTTCGTTTATTGCATCTGCATGAGCGGAATTGTTAAGTGGCCTTTTGTCTGCTATGGTCATTCTTTATTGCAATTGTTTCCTTGCTGCTGCAGTCTTGCAAAGGCATCTTTGTTGCTTTTATTTTATTTAATTTTGTTGACTGTATTTGTATTTATCTAGGTGATTTTTTCCCCAAGTGCCTCTAAAAAAGATCATGCGTCGTTGAAGAAAAGATTGATCAATTCTAGTTTTATACTTTCTGGTTGACAAATTCGGATGTGTTAAATATGACAGTTGTAGTTGTGCCACTATTTTAAGTGCAGGCCTATGACTTGTTTGCAATCGTATAACAGTAATTAATCATGGATGTTGTTTCATGCTTTCTTTCTAAATCATTGCACTTAGTTGCAGTTTCTACTGTCTACCATAGTCGTAGAATCCTCTTGCTACTAGTGACTAAACTTTTCATTTTGGTGAGATTTAAAGATTGGTTGGTAACTTATGCAGGGAGGTGCTTGCAATTCCTACCTTTAACCCCTTAAGATGCTCGAGTGTGGCCGGCATGATCAGTAAGCAAAGCTCATGTGTGGTGCTCAAGTGGTAGCTTCCTTTCCTGGTGAACATTAATTATTCTTTGGTATGAAAAAGAGATCTCATTTATATGCTATTTTTTAAGGAGGCATTTTCGTCCAATATATTGTTTGAATTGTCAGGCTACTCATTTGTTTAACGTTCTTATTTCCTTGACAATTCAGCTATGCAACTTATCCATGGTGATGGTTATGCAATATGGATAACATGATATGAAAATTAGTACTTCTCTTAATTTAAATGGGATTATCTCGCTACATATACCTGAAAGCAACTGAACATGCATTTCCCCCTCTTTTTTTGTACGCTTTGAGCTTTGAAAGTATGGCCTATTTGCAGGAAATGGTAGAGCTAGAGCTTTGTTCAAGGTACGTGATGTTACCGCCAATCTTTAATATATATTTCATTCTGTGCACAAATCATTGCATTTGCTGTTTATTTTGAAATTTGGATATCTACACTGTGGAAACTACTATTATTTCTCGTTCTTAAATTTTATCTGATAAGCAATTTCAACTTCCTGCATCCATACCAGAGACTGGAATGGCTAGGCCACGACGGTTCTGCTTGCCCGGTGAATCCTTTAACATATGAATTATTTTTTTAAAAAAAATGATGTCCTTACATATGATGAACCAGGCAACAGATAAATTGAATCTGGAATGACCGGCCCGGCCCGACCCCACAGAAGTTTCCCACCGGTCACCAGGATAAATCGGGAAGCGCTCGCGGTGGCCAGTCTAGAAGCCCAGCGTCCCAGGGTTCGCGTCCCATTTGGAGTAAAAATTCCTGCAAAATGTGCCGTATCTGAGAATCGAACCGCGGATGCCTGGGAAAAAATGATGTCGTTACTTGGTGAAGCATTCGTTGGTAAGTGTTTAAAACTTTACATGATTGGATTCCCTCGATACATTCAAAGTATCCTTGATTTGCTTAATTAATGTTGTTCTGGTGCCTTCTTGATGGTATCTTAGATCACAATGATTTGCTCAAGAGGGTGTCGATTTGATTTGCAAGATCATGCTAGATCATCTTTTTAAGTGATGCAAGATATCATCGAGGTAGATATTTATTGGATTGAGCTAATCGGAGGCCAAGTAGCTTCAAGAGAATTATCTCCCATCAAAGTTGAGAGATTAGCCCACGAGGTATATTTTGTGCATATAATTCTTAATTAAAATGACATTGCATTGTAGTAGGCATATATCAGTTTTGATCTGCAAACAATTCAATGTCAACATACAATGTCAGAGGGTTCTCCACCGTCAAATTTTATATCCTCATTGTTCTTGTTGTGCTTTGTTTTTTTAGCAGTAGCTATTCGGCCTTTCAAGCCTATTAATCTCGGAATGTTCGATGTTATTTCATGAAAGTTTTTCATGATAAATTTGAAAGTTCTTGCAACGATTCCAACATTTTAGGGTTGTCATCTTATTGGAAAAAAAATATTAATCCGTTGGAGATTAAACCATTGATACTTGAGAGACTGAATAGACGTTTTATTGTTGCACCCTACTTCAAAGGTCATTATTAGGGCTCTAATCGGGTCGAATACCTAAGAGTTTGAGTTTGGTTCGTTTATTATCGAGCCGAGTTCGAGCTTAATTTATCGAATATAGTGATGGCTCGCGAGCATATTCGAGCCTAATCGAGCCCTAAACGAACTTACTAAATATAAATTATTAATTAAATTATTTATCAATTTATTAAAAAAATAAATTATATATTTAAAAAATATAAAATATTTATTAAAATCTATGATTTTATTCATACAAATGAGCTTTATTAGATATTTTATATTTATTAAATGTAAAAGTGTCAAAATTATATATTTAATATTAAATATTAATTTTATATTTTACGAACTAGCTCACGAGCTTATTAATGAGCCTGTTCACGAGCTAACGAGTTGAATACTGTTGAGTTTAAGTTTATTCGTTAATATTAACGAACTTTATTAAACGAGCTCGAACGAGTTTCTATCGAATCGAGCTCCGAATAGTTCATGAGCGACTTGATTCATTTACAGCCCTAGCCACTATCATAAAATAATATAATCTCGATAAATTGAAAAACAATAAGGAGTTAAAACTACGGCAATTTACCAAAGGGCGTATCCAACTATTCGTAATTACCGAAAGGAGTACCATGGTTTCTATTATACCAAAGGGCGCATCCCATATAGTGAAGTTACTTTTATACCCCTCCCGCCAAAGAATGACTTTATCAAACACAGTTTCGAGACAACCGAACCACTTTATCAATAAAATATTAATTTGTGGTTCGGATGGGTAGCAGTCGAATTTTTCTCAGCCAATATATATATGTGAAATGATTTGCACAAGTCGAATGATCACGAATGTACGTATATATTGCTTCCTTGCACAACTCGATTCATCACCAAAGCACCTGAGGAAAATAGGTTGTCGAAGGAGAAAAAGGAAACAACAAAATAGGTTGTCGAAGGAGAAAAAGGAAGCAACAGATTGGTAACTAAGAGAAATAGGAATGTACGTATGATTGTCATCTTTGATATGGTATCAGATATAGTTTTAATCAAGTTAAACTCTTTGTACTATTTTTATTTTGGAGGAGGCTTAGGGTGATATGCATTACATGATATCAGGCCTGAGAGTGCATGATGTCATTAGATTTCAGGCAATAGGAGAGGCTGAAAAATTTTATTTCAGGCCCTCGGAGGGACTGAAATAAAAGAAATTCAGGCCCTCCCAGGACCTGGCCTGAATTTATTTTATTTCAGGTCCAGGGAGGGGCTGAAATCAAATGATTTCAGGCCCTCCCTGGGCCTGAAATGTAATGATTCAGGCCCGGAGTGGGCCTGAAAGGAAATGATTTCAGGCCCTGCCTGGGCCTGAAATAATTTTATTTCAGGCCCGACCTGGGCCTGAAATCAAATCCCTGGGCCTGAATCAAATGATTTCAGGCTCTCAGGGGCTCCTAGGGCCTTTATTATCAATTTCAAAGTTTGATAAAGTTAATTGTAATTTTTTTCAGGGATGATAATGTTGTTGACGAAATTCTCTCTGAGATATGGAATACTCTTGATGATAATGTGGCTACGGGGAAAGGATTAGAAATAACTAGTAATAATATTCCATTATCTTCCCAGTATGGTGATAATAATATTACAAGGAATTTGGCAATTGATCTAAATGAAGAAGCAAATAATTTAGAAGATGAGGATTTGAATTCTTCTACAAGAGTAGTTGAAATCTTTCAGCCAACCTGGAGTGGGGAGGAAGAAATTGAAATCCGGAATGCAGAAGAATTTGTACCCAGTACAAGTGTACTAGAATTCCAAGCTGATGATATGCAGATTGAGCAATATGAATTCCCCCCAGATCAGTACAGTGACCTAGAGGAGGAGTTTCCATTAGCTGAAGATCCATATATTTTGAATTCTCGATTGCTTGCTGGGCCAATTCGAGAGCTAGAGGCAAGAGATGAGTATGAATTTTTTGTGGGGCAGATATTTCCATCTAGAGAAGAATTCAAGAATGCACTTGTTAAACATGCGATGGTTAAGCATATGAGATATAACCCAGTTGACACCCGGAAAAACAGAGTTAAAGCAGTGTGTTTTAACCAACCATGTACATGGAGAGTAGTAGGAAGGGGGGAAGTAGAGTTCACTGTTACAAAATATATAAAGGAACACCAATGTCGAAGTGTTAGGGAAAGTGCTAATCATCATGCATGCTCTTCATCATTTGTTGCTTCTTTTGTTGAAGAGCAATTTTTTCATAATGAACAATACAAACCAAGTATGATTATTTCAGATATTAAAGCTAGATTTGGAGTGACGATATCATACAGAAAAGCATACATAGCTAGGGAGAAAGCATTGAAAAAGGTTGTTGGAGATTATGATGAGGCATACAGAGATCTCCCACAATATCTGCGTGAGTTAAGAGCTAGAGATCCTGAAACTTATGTGGCACTATGCACGAATGGTGACAATCAGTTCCAGAGGTGTTTTTGGGCTTTTGGTGCTTGCCGAAGGGTGTTCAGGTCTTATTTGCGTAGACTTATCGGAATTGATGCGACACACCTAAGAGGAAAGTATCCAGGAGTATTGTTGATTGCAACGGCGATTGATGGTAATGACAATGTTCTCCCAGTTGCCTTTGCAATAGCTGAAGTAGAATGTGGGTCTGCTTGGGAGTGGTTTTTGGATCATACAAAGAGGTTCTTTGCTGTTGATGATCACTCACTCACTATAGTATCAGATAGACATCGGGGCATTATATTAGCAGTCAGAAAAGTATTCACAAACGTGCATCATGCTTTTTGTTGCCACCACATGTCTTGTAATATGGTAACTGATACTGGAAGTAGAGCTGGTGTAGGTTTGTTTTGGGCAGCAGCACGAGCCAACACAACACTCCAATATGATATGATAATGCAGACAATGCTCGAAAAACATCCAGATGCTCATAAGTGGCTTCAGAACATTGACCCTAAAAGGTGGGCAAATGCACACTTTACTGGGAGAAGGTACAGAATGCTTACCATGAATTGTGTGGAGAGTTTGAATGCTTTGTTTAAGTCTACACGTGAGCTTCCCATAAATAGGTTAATTGATAATACAAGAAGAAAGGTAGCTCAATGGTTCTATAACCGTAGAGAGGAAGTTTCCAAATGGCATGTTGCTTTGACACCTCATGCTACAAAAGAAATTGAATCAAGGAGAGAGAAAGCTAGAGCTTATAAGGTTCACCCTTACTCTCAATCAGAAATGGAGGTAGAAACATGGGGCACTTCATACATTGTTGATTTGGAAAAAAACTTGTCATTGTGGGGAGTTTCAAATTTCAGGACTCCCTTGCTCACATGCTATAGCTGTAATAGTTCACAGGAATATCGATACACTCCGATATTGTGAGCATTATTTTTATTCTGAAACTTGGAAGTGGGTTTACATGAATCGTATTTACCCTTGTAGAAGCAAGCAGTTTTGGCCTAGTGGAGTAAACAACATTACAGTTCGATGTCTCCGTAGCCTTGTGCAGCCTGGTAGACGAAAGAAGGCACGGATTGAGTCAAGAGACAATGGCAAGGTGAAACTTAAATGCAGCCGGTGCAAACAACTTGGCCATAATAAAAGGACATGTAGAATGCCGCCAGCTCCAAGGTCTTGAATTAATTGGTTTATGAATTGCAGAAATTTTCTGATGGAAGTGTTTATTTTGTAAGGAGGATAACTGAATGTATAGTATTCTTTAAAAAAACTAGTTGTTAATGTTGTGACTTCTAGAAGTATTTCAATATTATGATACATTTTACCTTGTGTTATAAGCAGAATATATCAGAATCGAAGTCGTATCATTTGTAAACCCAAAATAATGTTATTTCAGGAACTTGAAGTCCTGAAGTCCTGTGTTTTCTGAAAATCTGTTGTTTAACCCCCTCTGATTTTTGCTTTATTAAATGAGTGTTGTGTGCCAACTGATACTGTATCAACACAGTTTTAGATAATAATTAGGACTTTGTTTGGAGACGAAAAATAGCATATCCTAGCTAAAATACCAATAATTAGGTAAAGTCTGAGAACTGATAATGAGGTTTGAAAAATCCAAATATGCTAGGTCCATCATACAAACCTCCTGATGTGCCAAATTCTGATAATATGAGGTTTTGATGTGAATGGAATTCAATTGTGGTGTGCAATGTGTATTTAGGTACTCTCCTTCTTGTTTATCTTATAAAAATGTGGTCACAACATGTTCATTTATTTAAAAGATTGGCGTATAAAAATTTAATCATACTGTAAATAATTTTTTTGCAACCAGAGGCGTGGGCTTGAAACAATATGTTTCAGGCCCAGCTTGGGCCTGAAATGCCTGGGCCTGAAATGATAGCATTTCAGGCCCAGTGTGGGCCTGAAATAACTCATTTCAGGCCCAAGCTGGGCCTGAAATAATGTCATTTCAGTCCCAGATAGGGCCTGAAATAATATCATTTCAGGCCCTTCTTGGGCCTGAAATACTAGCATTTCAGGCCCAGTTTAGGCCTGAAATAAATCATTTCAGGCCCCCTCTGGGCCTGAAATAATGTCATTTCAGGCCCACCATGGGCCTGAAATCAAAATAGTTCCCTAAAAAATTACTGATGTAATTAACAACAATTACAGTTTAAAGATTAGAGATTACAAAAAAACCATGGATCGAAAGAAATGCTCCATTGATTTCAATATCAATTACATACATTATAACTACAAATATACAATGTTTGTAATTACACTTACATATATGGATTGTAGCAACAAAAAAAAATTACAGATTTAGAGGACAGAACTTGTCTCTCATTATTTTGTATCCCAACTGAAAACGATAAGGGTTCATTTGTTTTTGGCTATTTTTGGTAGATCGTTGAAAGACTATACTTTCAGCAAACAGCATGATGAAGAAAGCACAATCCAACCTGAAACAAGCATTATGAGTCAGTGTTGTTAGCATATAAATTAAAGATGTGACAGAATATTCTATATTTACCTACAAGATGTGACAGAATAGATCATTTGACACACAACAGGGCAGCAACTAGCACACAACAGTGCATTGTCAGTTATTATATCTGACCGTATCACTTGGTATACAACAGTGCAGCAACTGGATTTGAATAAACATCACTCAATTGTTTTGTTTTTGTTGACAATATATTATATAGAATAACAACATCTACATAATCATAACAACATCGACATAATGAGATTTTTCCATACAAATGGAGGTCAATCGATAGCAATGGATTTTTACATCACCAATACAGCATTCAGATTATCTCAAGTTTTACAAAACATGTCCCTCAGAATATTAACTGTCAGCTCAAATCTGATTCTACTCATGTCTCCTTGTTTGAAATCCATCTTCACATCGAACTAGTTGTTAATGTTGTGACTTATAGAAGTATTTCAATATTATGATACATTTTACCTTGTGTTATATGCAGAATATATCAGAATTGAAGTTGTATCATTTGTAAACCCAAAATAATGTTATTTCAGGAACTTGAAGTCCTGTGTTTTCTGAAAATCTGTTGTTTAACCCCCTCTGATTTTTGTTTTGTTAAATCATTGTTGTGTGGCAACTGATACTGTATCAACACAGTTTTAGATAATAATTAGGACTTTGTTTGGAGACGAAAAATAGCATATCCTAGCTAAAATACCAATAATTAGGTAAAGTCTGAGAACTGATAATGAGGTTTGAAAAATCCAAATATGTTAGGTCCATCATACAAACCTCCTGATGTGTCAAATTCTGATAATATGAGGTTTTGATGTGAATGGAATTCAATTGTGGTGTGCAATGTGTATTTAGGTACTCTCCTTCTTGTTTATCTTATAAAAATGTGGTCACAACATGTTCATTTATTTAAAAGATTGGCGTATAAAAATTTAATTATACTGTAAATAATTTTTTTGCAACCAGAGGCGTGGGCTTGAAACAATATGTTTCAGGCCCAGCTTGGGCCTGAAATGATAGCATTTCAGGCCCAGTGTGGGCCTGAAATAACTCATTTCAGTCCCAGATAGGGCCTGAAATAATATCATTTCAGGCCCTTCTTGGGCCTGAAATACTAGCATTTCAGACCCAGTGTGGGCCTGAAATAAATCATTTCAGGCCCCCTCTGAGCCTGAAATAATGTCATTTCAGGCCCACCGTGGGCCTGAAATCAAAATACTTCCCTAAAAAATTATTGATGTAATTGACAACAATTACAGTTTAAAGATTAGAGATTACAAAAAAACCATGGATCGAAAGAAATGCTCCATTGATTTCAATATCAATTACATACATTATAATTACAAATATACAATGTTTGTCATTACACTTACATATATGGATTGTAGCAACAAAACAAAAAATTACAGAGTTTGCTTCCAGAACTTGTCTCTCATTATTTTGTATCCCACCTGAAAATGATAAAATTTCATTTGTTTTTGGCTAAAATTGGTAGAGCATTGAAAGACCAAACTTTCAGCAAATCGCATGATGAAGAAAGCACAATCCAACCTGAAACAAGCATTATGAGTCAGTGTTGTTAGCATATAAATTCAAGCATGAAAGATTAGGTAGTGTTAAACCAAAATACAAAAAACATTAGCTTACGATCTGCTTTGGGTGGGTCCTTGTACTACAATTTGATTAAACTCTTTCCCCGATATTTCTGGCAAACCTTTATTCCAATTCAAATAATATGACCAGTTCAAATTTTTGAAAAACACCACCTACATAGAAATTACATTAGTCAAAATTCTAGCTCATCACATAGTTTTTGTAAACGTTTATATATCAAATAGAAAACTTACAGTTTTTTCATATTTGGCTGTGTACCCTTCTGTGGCGCCGAGAGAATTATAATGAAGGAAACTACTTTCCTCCAGGTCAATAATCAATAGATGCCAGTGATCATCTGCATTATTTAGAGGACAGAAGATATATCTAATTGGCTTATTTGTATCAGTAGAAATTGTTTGTTCAAATGCTGCAGCATGTATCACCTCAAACAATTCCTATGTTTATTAAAAAGGAAGTGTTAGTTGACTCAATCCTATAAAATAAACATAAACCAAGTTGCTAATTTACTTACCTCAAAACCCACCCCACAGAATATGGAGGGGTGGTAAGGTGAGTTACAGGATTTGGCTTCATTTACAATAATAGTCCAGTAAGTATTTATGCAATCCCCGGAGGTGTAGTCATTCCAATCAAATATTGTAAAAAATGATTGCATATCTAATGTAAAGGTCTCATTGGACCATACTGGTTGCAATTAATACCTACATCAACATAATGTAAGCACCTTATTTAAAAGTGAATGAATAAATTTTATTAATGAATGACAATAACCATCAGTATTTTACAAATAGATGCAACCGCAATAGCAACTAACTCACTTTAATTTACTAAGCTTTAATAATGTTTCTGCAATCTCCGCATTTTTATTCTTCTTAAAAAATGCCTTGGCTTTCTTCAAGATGTTGCTTTTGACCTTTTGGAGTTCTTTCCCTTTAGCAACTTGTTGATCAGATAAATTTGTTTGAGTAGAGGTTGCAAATTGTGTTGTTTGCGATGTAGATTGTGACATTGATTGGGCAGGAGCCTCCTCATCTTCAGCTTCATCCTCTCCCTCATCCTCGTCCTCATCCTGAACAATTTCTTTTTCTTTGCCTTTGTCCTCGTTGGGTGGTCTTACCTGAGTTAATTTTATTTTTTTTGGAAGTGGCTGAGGGTCATCTGAGCCTTTGCTTTCTAATTGTATACTCAGTTGTCGGATTGTCTCGTCAGGCTTATCTTTGATTATATCTTGATCAACTATCATTCTTTTCAACTGATCATCTTTCTCCTTAAGCTGGGAATCCTTATCAGCAATTATTGTCTCCTTCTGAGCAATTATTTCATCTTTTTCTTTGACCAGGGAATCCTTTTCAGCAAGTAGTCTATGGCTCTGAGCATTTATTTGATCCTTGTCCCTAGGGCTTTGCCAACTCAATTTTTACATCCTCCAAACTTTTAAGAGCTACATTTAATTGTTGCTGTAAGGTATCAATATGTTCTTGCTTTTGTATACATTCATTGCAGCTTTCCTTCTCTAAGGCCTGTAGTCTATCTTCTGCAGCCTGGCTTCCTTCGGTTGCCTGCTTTAATACCTCACTGTGTACCTCAAGTGCTTCAGTTGGAGGAGAGTAGTGAGGTACTAAATCCAGTTCTATATCAAATGGGATTAAATCAACCAGAATTAAATTTGTTGGCACACGGTCGATCATCCTTTTGATACTCTCTACATGAGCCTTAGGCCAATTCCACCGAAGAATTCTTGGCAATCTATGAGGATGATGAGGAGCAGCAATACTAATATGTTCAGTAACCCAAACCTGCAACATGATTATATTCAGTAATTAGTATCCATCATATCATATATTAGCAGGCAGATGCACTCTAACTTACAGCCAAAATATTTGGAAATCCCTTGAGCAAGGGAGCCTTGGCCGGTTGGCTTGTATCACCTACATGTGTTGTACGCCTCAATGTGACCTCCTTTCCAATGGCTTCCAACTGAGGAGCCATGAAATTGTACAGAGCATTGCACCAATTATAGTTTGGTAGATTGTCAAAATCATCAACGCAATCAATGAGTGACATTGCTGGAATGGGAAGTGTGCTGCTTGTACCACAAAAAAGAACTGTGGAAAAAAAATACAGTATATACATCTGACAGTACAGCTTGTCATTGGATGTAGACTTCGTTATCAGTTTCTCCAAATGCTTTGCAGAACAACTGGAATCTTCAAAATATTCCTTGTACAGTGGGCTAGAGGCCTCATTGAAATCAAGTTGGATTACCTCTCCATTGTCAGGTAGCCCTAGAATAAGTGATAGGTCAACCTTTGTGAAATTGAGTTTTTTCCCATGGAACACAAAGCTCTTTTCTTCTTCATCCCAATTATCAAACATATTTTGAACCTGAGGTCTTACACAAGAACTAGTGGGGAGGTCGAGGACCCATGAAAAGGGTGTTTGTCGAAGCAATTGTTCTTGTGCTGGTGTGGGTGGAACAGAATCTATAAAATTTTTGAAATGGCAAAGGCTACTTTTCCAGTTCATTCGTTTAGTTCGACCTCTGTTGGCAAAACTCATATACTGGTTTGGCAATTTGATTTTTCGTTGTGGTTGTTGTTTTTTCCCATGACTTCTCCCAGGACCTTGATGTTTCTTTGAATTTTTAGCAGCAGCTTCCTTTGAAGATGATCTTTTCGGAGCCATCCCGAACTTAGGAACCATCAAACAAAAATTATGCGAAACTGATGCAAAAATGACACTTAGATTTCGTTCGTCAAGGGTATCCTCACATTCGGTCATTGAGTGGCAACAATCGGTAACCCTAGGTCAGAAGCAAAAACTACACTGAAATGAAAAAAACAAAAAATTTTGTTACGTACCTTTCGACTAGTCCGATGAAGAGGATGTCGGCCACCACAACTCCAATGGAGGTAAGCACGCTAACTTCAAAGCTATAGGCAACAAATCACGATCTACGAGACGATTGCTTACCACTAGGGACCCAAGGACCCTATATAGCTCACTAACTGCTGGGCCTGATAATAGAGGATTTCAGGCCCTAAACGGTAACTTTTTTTTTACAGTTATTTTACAAATAACTTAGGTATATTTTTTGTATTTCAAATATATAACACATATCAAAATTAAAAGGAAATTTTTAATTCTCAAATATTTATCTGATTTTCCACAAATCAACCTGAAAATTAGAGGGATTAGAGGAATTTGTTTTTTATCAAATATTTCAGGCCCTCGGATGATTTTCACAAATTTACCGAGGACCTGAAATATCTTTATTTCAGGCCCACGTCGGGCCTGAAATAACTTTATTCAGGCCCACGTGGGCCTGAAATACATTTATTTCAGGCCCACGGTGGGCCTGAAAGAAGACAATTCAGGCCCAGCGTGGGCCTGAAATAAAAATATTATTTGAGGACCACCCTTAACCATATAATATTTTGACTTCATCCCCCAAGTTGGATTACATATTTTATCCCTAAACCCTAAAATACTCTCTCCAAACCTCACCCCTAACTACTGATAATGGTTTTGTAGAAATCCAGATATGGGAGGTCAGCAAAACACACTGATGGAACTAAACTACACCTATAGCTTTGGACAAAATTATAATTTGAGGTTTAGGACACCTAAAATACTTTCTCCAACCTCAACCCTAACTACTGATAATGGTTTTTCAGAAATCCAGATATGGGAGGTCCATCAGTGGGTTTTGAGCAAAACCCACTGATGGAACTAAACTACACCTATAGCTTTGGACAAAATTATAATTTGAGGTTTAGGACACCTAAAATACTTTCTCCAACCTCAACCCTAACTACTGATAATGGTTTTTCAGAAATCCAGATATGGGAGGTCCATCAGTGGGTTTTGAGCAAAACCCACTGATGGAACTAAACTACACCTATAGGTTTGGAAAAAATATAAATTTGAGGTTATGGACACCTAAAATACTTTCTCCAACCTCATCCCTAACTATTGATAATGGTTTTTCAGAAATCCAGATATGGGAGGTCCATCAGTGGGTTTTTCGCAAAACCCACTGATGGAACTAAACTACACCTATAGTTTGGAAAAAATATAAATTTGAGGTTATGGACACCTAAAATACTTTCTCCAACCTCATCCCTAACTGTTGATAATGGTTTTTTCAGAAATCCAGATATGGGAGGTCCATCAGTGGGTTTTGAGCAAAACCCACTGATGAACTAAACTACACCTATAGCTTTGGAAAAAATATAAATTTGAGGTTATGGACACCTAAAATACTTTCTCCAACCTCATCCCTAACTGTTGATAATGGTTTTTCAGAAATCCAGATATGGGAGGTCCATCAGTGGGTTTTGAGCAAAACCCACTGATGGAACTAAACTACACCTATAGCTTTGGAAAAATTATATATTTTAGGTTATGGACACCTAAAATACTTTCTCCAACCTCATCCCTAACTGTTGATAATAGTTTTTCAGAAATCCATATATGGGAGGTCCATCAGTGGGTTTGAGCAAAACCCACTGATGGACCTCCCATATATGGATTTCTGAAAAACCATTATCAGTAGTTAGGGTTCAGGTTGGAGAATGTAGATTAGGTGTCCGAAACCTCAAATTTTAATTTTGTTCAAAGTTTATAGGTCTAGTTTAGTTCCATCAGTGGTTTTG
>JAGFNQ010002216.1:312544-355117 GCA_024364735.1 Boesenbergia rotunda
TAGTTTAGTTCCATCAGTGGGTTTTGAGCAAAACCCACTGATGGACCTCCCATATCTTGATTTGTGAAAAAACATTATCAACAGTTAGGGATGAGGTTGGAGAAAGTATTTTAGGTGTCCTAAACCTCAAATTATAATTTTCTCCCAAACTATAGGTGTAGTTTAGTTCCATCAGTGGGTTTTGAGCAAAACCCACTGATGGACCTCCCATATCTGAATTTCTGAAAATCCATTATCAGTATTTAGGGTTGAGGTTCTAGAAAGTATTTAGGTGTCAGAAACATCAAATTATAATTTTTTCCAAACCTATAGGTGTAGTTTAGTTCCATCAGTGGGTTTTGAGCAAAACCACTGATGGACCTCCCATATCTGGATTTCTGAAAATCCATTATCAGTAGTTAGGGTTCAAGGTTTTAGAAAGTATTTTAGGTGTCAGTAACCTCAAATTATAAATTTTTTCCAAAGCTATAGGGCTAGTTTAGTTCCATCAGTGGGTTTTGAGCAAAACCCACTGATGGACCTCCCATATCTTGATTTGTGAAAAAACATTATCAACAGTTAGGGATGAGGTTGGAGAAAGTATTTTAGGTGTCCTAAACCTCAAATTATAATTTTCTCCAAAACTATAGGTGTAGTTTAGTTCCATCAGTGGTTTTTGAACAAAACCCACTGATGGACCTCTCATATCTGGATTTCTGAAAATCCATTATCAGTAGTTAGGGTTGGGGTTCTAGAAAGTAGTTTAGGTGTCAGAAACATCAAATTATAATTTTTTCCAAACCTATAGGTGTAGTTTAGTTCAATCTGTGGGTTTTGAGCAAAACCCACTGATGGACCTCCCATATCTGGATTCCTGAAAATCCATTATCAGTAGTTAGGGTTGAGGTTCTAGAAAGTATTTTAGGTGTCGGAAACCTCAAATTATAATTTTTTCCAAACCTATAGGTGTAGTTTAGTTCCATCAGTGGGTTTTGAGCAAAACCCACTGATGGACCTCCCATATCTGGATTTCTGAAAAACCATTATCAGTAGTTAGGGTTGAGGTTGGAGAAAGTATTTTAGGTGTCCTAAACCTCAAATGATAATTTTTTTCAAAGCTATAGGTCTAGTTTATTTCCATCAGTGGGTTTTGCTGAAAACCCACAAATGGACCTCCGATATCTGGATTTCTACAAAACCATTATCAGTATTTAGGGGTGAGGTTGGAGAGAGTATTTTAGGGTTTAGGGATAAAATATGTAATCCAACTTGGGGGATGAAGTCAAAATATTATATGGTTAAGGGTGGTCCTCAAATAATATTTTTATTTCAGGCCCACGCTGGACCTGAATTGTCTTCTTTCAGGCCCACCGTGGGCCTGAAATAAATGTATTTCAGGCCCATGTTGGGCCTGAAATAACTTTATTCAGGCCCACCTTGGGCCTGAAATAAAGTTATTTCAGGCCCAACGTGGGCCTGAAATTATAATTTGAGGTTTGTAACACCTCAACTCCACTGAAGGACCCATTGATGAGGGTGGAGAAAGTATTTTAGGTGTCGGAAACATCAAATTATAATTTTTTCCAAACCTATAGGTGTAATTTAGTTCCATCAGTGAGTTTTGAGCAAAACCCACTGATGGACATCCCATATCTGGATTAATGAAAAAAAATTATCAACAGTTAGGGATCAGGTTGGAGAAAGTATTTTAGGTGTCGGAAACCTCAAATTATAATTTTCTCCAAAGTATAGGTGTAGTTTAGTTCCATCAGTGGGTTTTGAGCAAAACCCACTGATGGACCTCCCATATCTGGATTTCTGAAAATCCATTATCAGTAGTTAGGGTTGAGGTTCTAGAAAGTATTTTAGGTGTCGGAAACCTCAAATTATAAATTTTTTCAAAGCTATAGTGCTAGTTTAGTTCCATCAGTGGGTTTTGAGCAAAACCCACTGATGGCCCTCCCATATCTGGATTTCTGAAAATCCATTATCAGTAGTTTGGGTTGAGGTTGGAGAATGTAGATTAGGTGTCCGAAACATCAAATTATAATTTTTTCCAAACCTATAGGTTTAGTTTAGTTCCATCAGTGGGTTTTGCTCAAAACAGTGCATAACCCAACAGTGACAGAATATATCATCCTATAGGTTTTCCTATATCTGATTTATATAATATATATTATTGATTAGATTATATAATGATTGTTAGAATAATAATCTATATTTACCTACAAGATGTGACAGAATAGATCATTTGACACACAATAGTGCAGCAACTGGCACACAACAGTGCATTATCAGTTATTATATCTGACCGTATCACTTGGCACACAACAGTGCAACAACTGGATTTGAATAAACATCACCCAATTGTTTTGTTTTTGTTGACAATATATTATATAGAATAACAACATCTACATAATCATAACAACATCCACATAAGGAGATTTTTCCATACAAATGGATGTCAATCAACAGCAATGGATTTTTACATCACCAATACAGTTTTCAGATTATCTCAAGTTTTACAAAACATGTCTCTCAGAATATTAACTGTCAGCTCAAATCTGATTCTACTCATGTCTTCTTGTTTGAAATCCATCTTCTCATCATATAGGAGACATCGAACATATTGCATGACAAAGAAGGCACAGTCCACGCTGAAATTAACAAACACTTTTTTAGATTTCAATAAGTGGGTTTATAAAATACTTTCTTATTTTAAAAAATAAGAAAGTTCTTCCTCATTTAGTTACCTATGTTCTTGTTGGGGACATTTTTGTCTGACGGAGGGCCATTTGTCCAAGGGATGATGACTTTGTAGATACGGATGAATAGCCGTAAGTTCCTCGCGAGTATATTGTTTAAGTTCTTTTACCTGTCAAACATATCATGAATTTATTAATCACCATCAATGACATTTTAGAGAAAATGATGACCATATATAAGAATAAAGGAAGGTAGCTCACCGCTGTGTCAAATTCATGCTTATATTTACGACCACTAGCAAGAGAATTAAAATGATTAAAAGTCATGGATTCTGTATCCACCGCCAACAAGTGAAAGTGTGTATTATCATTGCACAAAGGGATTAAAATAAATCTAAACCCTTGTTCAAGCATATCAGTCTTCATCACTTGTTGCAGGGAAATCTTTCTTGACGATCTGATTGATGCCTACAAATATGCATTCACAAAATTAAGAATACCCATATCATAATATTAGGTCTTGTACAATATATCTGTTTAATTAATATACATCACTTACTGTGAAAAAGATTGAACAATATATTGACTTGTTGTATGACCTACCACATGCGGATGCTCCTCTAAATAAAATTTTACAAAAGGCATCAATGACCTCGCCTTTTGTAAAAACCTCTCCATTGAGGATTTGTAAGAATGAATGCAAATTCAAAGCAAAGGGTGCATCCTCCCAGATAAATTCATTTGCCAACCTGCCATGTAAATTGATATGATTATATATTACATAAGAGAATATATAAAAACTAACCTAAACTATAATATTTTGTAACTTACTTTAGATTCTCCAATCTATTTATCAGGTAGACCACTTCTTTATCTTTATTTTTCTTCTTTGTATTCATAAAATGTTTCTTCACAAACTACATCAATAAAATTTATTTAGCCCAAACTAATTATTGACCAAATTCAATACAATTGATGTATTTTAAATGAAATTAACACACTTACATCAATGCCTTGTTGCCTCATTTTGTATAGTTCGGAGGTTCTTCTTGTTTCCTCCTCTATGTCTTCTTCAGACATGACTTCCATTACATCGTAAATGTTTCCTCTTGCTTCATCCATATCCTCCTCACTAAGTTTCCTTTTTCCCTTGTCCATAACAATTGATATTTGTTTCCTGTCCCGCTTCCCCTTAGGTAAAAGCTGGTGCCATACTGGACTGTCAATTGGAGTATCCCTGTAATCATACCGAGTTCGGTCACGTCCTCTCCTAGGTGTACAAGATACTGGATCAGAAAGAGGATCGACTACAGGATAGCTTTCTTGACCCTCCATGTATTTTTTTTCAATAATTGAAAGTAATTCCTTAACCCTTTCATTCAAACATATATTCTCCTCTGTTAGCTCCTTGATTCGGTTGTCCTTAAGAATGCATTCACCACATAGCCTAACATCTCCTTCTGATGTCTCCATTGGTCGTGGTATGTCATCACCGATATCAAGATTCTCAAACAATGTGTTCTCATGTAGGGTAGGAATTAATTCAACAATAACCTGTCAATTACGAAGTACACAAATGTTACTACCTCTCTATCTAACTCAGATAGATCACATTTAAGAATAATTACCTCTTCGGACGAGAGTCGGTCGACAAGGCCCCTCACCCTACTAATATGCGAAGGAATATTCCTCCACTTATTTATTCGGGGCCCTTCAACATTGAATGGTTTTTGAATTGGTACATGCTCCAAAAACCATGCCTACACAAATTTTTGCAGCCAAATACATTAATGACATCAAAATATTATAAAATTTAACAAGCTAATTCTACTCACTGCCAAAAGCCCTGCAAATCCCTTTAGGTAAGGGAGGTTGGTGGTGCTCTCATTTTCCTGAGTTGATGAAAATAAGTCCCCAATCTTAGGTATTTGTGGAGACAAAAATTGATGGATAGCTTCTACCCAATTGAATCTACCTAGATTGTCATAATCATCTACTATATCTACAAGACCTAGAGGAACCTTATATGTACTAGACGAAAATAAAACACAAACAAATATATACAAAATATAAAATTTACACACTAATAACACATCATCCTCTGATTCAACACTTTTAGAAAAATGTTTAAGTAACTCCTCAAGTCTTGTTCTTGTAGGTTGTTTTTCTTTTGAGAAGTAAGTACGATAGAGGTCACCCGATGCTTTAGTTGAATTAATAGGGACCGAAACACCACGGTCCACTATACCCAGTATCAAAGCAACATCTCGTCTTGAGAACGCAACCGGTACACCTGAAACAATTACAAAATTTAGTTATCATCAAGAATAGAGGCTTGAAATTATTCCACGTTGGGCCTGAAATGAATTCAATTCAGGCCAGGCCGGACGAGGGCCTGAAATGTATTCATTTCATGCCCGAGGTGGGCCGCCTACCGAGGGCCTGAACTAAATTAACTTCAGGCCCTCGGTAGGCCTGAAATGATTTTATTTCAGGCCTACCGAGGGCCTGAAGTCATTTTCACTTCAGTCCCTCAGTAGCCCTAAAATGAAATGATTAAACTTTATCAAAAACTAATCATTTCAGGCCATCTATATTACTGTCTTATCTTACTATAGATATTGTCTACAATTCATAACTAAAACTATTATCTGAGAATTTAAAACCTTGCGAGGTTGAATCCCAACTTTCAAATATATTAACCAAAATTCCACGGATATGCTGCAATTCTTGTATGTCCAGGAAAAAACTGAAAGACGACCCTTTGATCTTCGCAATGTGTCGATCATTTAAAATATCAAATTCTTCAAAAAAATTGTTTAAAGTGGCCTAAAACACTGCACCAACGTAATTTTTGTCCAATGTCATCTGAATCCTACAGTTTATATACAGTACAAATTTATTCAGCAAAATAATTTTAAACATGTTGACAAACAATGCTGGTTTGACCTAAGCATATCGCTAACATACCCTGGTGGATAATGCCAAGGAAGAAGACGCTGAACCACCTACAGACCTTTTGCCTGACATTATCAAATAAATCCAACGTGCAGAAACCCTAACCCCTTGGTGTATTATGCCGATCAGTCTCCACTTCAACGTTAACACTAAAACCCACCTCAGGATCACACAGAAACGCTTTCGAGCAATGCCTAGGTTTTGGTTGTCCGTAGGGATTCGGGGGATGAGCTCGCGACAATATCACAGCTCGGGCACGTAGGACTGCAAGAAGGCGAGTTCTTGCGCTGAGAGAGGTTGAGAGTGAGCTTTTATCCGAAATGAAGGACTTCCATTTACGTTGTTGTGCTGAGAGAGAACGGAGAAAATTTCCACTGCTACCCATCCGAACCACAAATTAATATTTTATTGATAAAGTGGTTCGGTTGTCTCGAAACTGTGTTTGATAAAGTCATTCTTTGGCGGGAGGGGTATAAAAGTAACTTCACTATATGGGATGCGCCCTTTGGTATAATAGAAACCATGGTACTCCTTTCGGTAATTACGAATAGTTGGATACGCCCTTTGGTAAATTGCCGTTAAAACTAAGGAGGCGTTTGATATACATTCGGCAATAGAAATGATAATGGATTTTAATTGAGGGGTTTATGGGTTTAGTGATAATTTAGTGACGGCTGAGTTATAAAATCAAGAGTATCATTTCATATTTTGATTTCGATAGCCGATCAAGCATTATAAATGAAAATGAAATAGCTCGTCTTGTAAATTTATTTATCACGCGCCCCCTAAAAATCAAAGACCACAATCATTATCATATCTCATGAAAATTATGAAACCTATTTGGATTTTTAACGAACGATTATGAAATTGACCGTGTGTACGGGTCAACGTATGACTTTCCGAAGGATGCAAAATTAATACACACCGTATAAAAGAATAAGATGCATATTAATACGAATGATGTCAGTCATACCAATATGAAAAGTATTTTTCAGTTCAAGTTTTGTGTTATATATATATATATATATATATATTATATATAATTTAGTATAGTTAGACATGTTTCGTATGAGAATTTTTCTAGAAAGAGGGACCTACCATTAGATTTGTGCTCCCATGATCCTTATTTATAACAGAGTCCCCCACCATCTTATCCTTCCACCTTACAAGATCACACTCCTTCAACGTCACCACCCCCATAACTTCATCTGCGCTTCCCTTCTCTTCTTCTTCTTCAATTCCTTTTACTTTGATTAGTTATTAAATCCAAATCATGGAACAATGCGACGGCCAATTCCTCACGCCGCCATGCACGTGGGTTAACGGTCCGATCATCGTCGGTGCCGGCCCCTCCGGCCTCGCCGTGGCGGCAGGACTCCGGCAGCAGGGGGTCCCCTTCGTCGTCCTCGAGCGCTCCGACTGCATTGCCTCCCTCTGGCGGCGGTGCACCTACGACCGCTTGAAGCTCCACCTCCCCAAGCGCTTCTGCCAGCTTCCCTACCTACCCTTCCCCGCCGACTTCCCGGACTACCCCTCCAAGTTCCAGTTCATCGACTACTTGGACTCCTATGCCGCCCGCTTCGCCATCCGACCGCGATTCGGCCACTCCGTCCGCTCCGCCAGGTACGACGCCGCCACCGGGCTCTGGCGGGTCGTCTCCGCCGTCGGCGCCGCCGAGGCGGAGCACATCGCGCGGTGGCTGGTGGTGGCCAGCGGAGAGAACGCGGAGAAGGTCGTGCCGGATCTGGAGGGGCTCCTCGATCAGTTCGGCGGCGAGGTGATCCACGTCTGCGACTACAAGTCCGGCGAGCGGTACGGCGGCAAGCGCGTGCTCGTCGTCGGATGCGGCAACTCCGGCATGGAGATCTCTCTCGACCTCTGCGACCACGGCGCCTTCCCGACCATGGTGGTCCGCGATTCGGTGCGCGATTATTAATCGATCTAATAAAAAAAAATCAAATTTTGAAACGAACGATCGTCCAATTCTTCCCTCCCGATCCGAATTCCGCCATCAAAATCAAATCTTGCCCGCAGGTTCATGTTCTTCCGAGGGAAGTGCTGGGGAAGTCGACGTTCGAGCTGGCGGTTCTGCTACTCAAGTGGCTGCCGGCGAGGATGGTGGACAAGCTTCTTCTGGCGGTGGCGTGGGCAGCGCTGGGGAACGTCGCCAAATTCGGGCTGAAGCGACCTTCCGCCGGCCCTCTGGAGCTCAAGAACACTCAGGGGAGGACGCCGGTTCTGGACATCGGCGCGCTGGCTAAAATAAAGTCCGGCGATATCAAAGTAGTTCCCGGAATCAAGAGATTTCTCCCCGGAAAGGTGGAGATCGTCGACGGCCAAATCCTCGACGTCGATTCCGTGATCTTGGCCACCGGATACCAAAGCAACGTTCCTCAATGGCTTCAGGTACGTACCTCGATCTTCATAATTCATATAATCTATATATGGAATTAATAATAATATTATTATTAATATTAATAAATTGTTGCAGGGATACGACGAAGACGATTTGTTGTTGAATGATGAGAGGAGGAGGGTGTTTGGCAATGGATGGAAGGGGAAGTTTACTGGATTATACGCTGTTGGTTTTAGAGGGAGAGGGATCTCCAGTGCTGGCTCGGATGCGGTGAGAGTAGCCAATGACATTGCCAAGGCATGGCGATCGAGCACAAATAAATTGTAACAAGAGATTACACTTATCCCAAATGTCTCTTAGCACGGACAAAGCCACCTAACATGCTAGAGATCCTGCATGTAGCCAATTAACACTAGTACTCCTCACTCATCAATTCCATTCATACTCTCTCTTCTCTTAGGTCTCGTGCATGATTACATTCATGTACATTAATTAATCGTAAGATATGTGTGTTTATATATGTATGTAATATGTTGATGAAGGAGAGGGAGGGAGAACATGGTTTCGATGCATGGACCATGGTTGAGTGTGATGAGGGTTTTCAAGCAGGTATTCAACTAATTTTGGATATTTTGTACAGATTTTTGGGCCATTTGTTTCAGTGGAAAATATTAATTAGTTTGGTCGATGTATACGTATTTCTAGCCATGCACAACAAATTTGATGCGGAGTGAATTATTAGGTGGAGATTAATGAATGAGTATAAATTGTTGGTGCAATTTTGATTAGGTCAGGGTTGACCTAGTTTGATTAAACTCGGGTGAATTTAGGTTTGATAAGTTTGGTAAGCTTATGTTTGGATGTTTCGATGTTTGATAATGATGTTTGAATGTCGTATGATGTCAAGTGGGTCAAGAATGACTGGAAGCTTGACGGGAAAGACCTAGTGGGACTAGGCACACCTAGTGGGATTAGGTGAAGTCCAGTTGGATCGGGGAGATCGTACGCTGGCATGGGAAAAAACCTAGTAGGACTAGGCACACCTAGTGGGACTAGGTGAAGTCCAGTTGGATCGGGGAGATCGTACGCTGGCATGGGAAAAGACCTAGT
This sequence comes from Boesenbergia rotunda, assembly GCA_024364735.1. Taxonomy (NCBI): domain Eukaryota; kingdom Viridiplantae; phylum Streptophyta; class Magnoliopsida; order Zingiberales; family Zingiberaceae; genus Boesenbergia; species Boesenbergia rotunda. Next base: position 321,653 of record JAGFNQ010002216.1, read on the forward strand.
GGGACTAGGCACACCTAGTGGGACTAGGTGAAGTCCAGATGGATTGGGGAGATCGCATGCTGGCGAGGTGGAAGTCTACCGAGAGACTATACCTAACTCGAGGGTTAGGCAAATCTGGTGGGGAATCAGGCTAAGTCCTAGTTGGGAACTAGGCAGAAGAAATCCAAGTTGGTCAACGGGGTTGACCGGACACTTAGTAGGGAAACCTAGGCTTGTGGAAACAAGTTAGGTTGGACTCAATCGATTGGGTGAATCGATCAGGTGATCGATTAGGGCGGTTTTGCGCGAGAGGACAGAAGAGCCCTGAATCGATTAGGCAATCGATTCAGGGTATCGGTAATCGATTACGGTAGTTTGCGCGAGAGACAGAAGGGGTTCTGAATCGATTGGGTAATCGATTCAGGACACTCGTAATCGATTGGGTAATCGATTACGGTTCGAAAACTAGCCGTTGAACGGCTAAATCCTACGTGGTAATCGATTGGGTAATCAATTCAGAAACCCTAGGCGTTGGGTATAAGTGTTTTCGCTCAGGTTTTGAGCCGCAGCTCTTCTCCCCTTCTTCTCCTTCATCAGTGTCATTTCAAGGGAAGCCTTGGAGCTTAGTGCTGTTGCATTTCCAAGGTCCTAGAGGCAATCACAAGCTTGAAGATAGCAAGGAAAGCAAAGAGAGTTCATTCATTGTAAATCTTGTAAGATTTCTTTTGTGTTTTGCTTTGTAATCTTGTTGTATCTTCTTGTAAGCTTGTAAGAGGTTTCTCCACCTCAAGAAGAAGACTTTCATAGTACATGAGAGTGTGAGGAGAGTGGATCCTTGGATTAGTCACCCGGCCGGGGTGGATACCAAGTAAAATTCTATGTGTTAGCATTGCTTGAAGTCTTCCGCCTCGACAAATCATCTACAAGCAAATCGGAGCTAATCACCCCCCCTCTAGCTCGTCTACCGGTCCCAACAAGTGGTATCAGAGCAAGGTTGCTCTTATTTGGACTCATCGCCAAGAGGGCAAGGGCTAGAGGAAGAAGAAGAAGTTGAAAGAAACCCTAATTTCAAGAAGTCATCATCAAGAGGGTTCAACTTCAAAAATGGAGTTTGGCTATGACACAAGGGCACCTCCACCATTCGACAAGGCAAACTTCAATCTTTGGAAGTCAAATATTGAAAATTATTTCATGATGGAGATAGAGCAATGGTTTGCTCTAATGGAAGGTTTTGAAGCTCCAACAAGCACTAAAGGGAAGCTCCTCAAGAAAAGCAAATGGAATGAGGAGCAAATCAAGAGATGCGAGGTCAACTACAAAATGACCAAGTTATTGGTCAATCTTTTACCAAGCACCATTTTGGACAAGATTGGAGAATTCAAAGACGCCAAAGAGCTTTGGAGCAAATTAGCAAGGCTTCATGAAGATCCCTCCACTCTACCAAATCAAGACAAATCCGAAGAGGGAGATTCATCAAGTGAAGATTCGGAAATTGAGAGGTGCTCAACATCCGAAGATGAAGCTCAAGAAGCCTCCACTTCAAGGGTTGAAGAGGAGCAAGATGTGTCATTGGCATCGGATCAAAGAAAAGCGTCAACATCATCATCCGAGGTCAATGAGGAGAAAGAAGAAGTCTCCACCTCTAGGATTGAGGGGGAGCGAAGGTCATTGACTCCGGAAGAAGAAGAAGTATCTATTTCCGGATCAAATGAAGAGTCATGCCATACCCCTACAAGCAAAGGTATAAAAATTTCAAGTTGTAAGAATAAAAATCATATCATTTGTTTTGAGTGTAGGGAAAGAGGACACTATAAGAGTAAGTGTCCAAAATTGGTCAAGAAAAAGGTGCTAGTGGCACCCAAGACCAAAGAGAAGCCAAAGGAGGTCGGCCCCGTGGCAAAGAAGGATAAGAAGCACATTGTGTGCTTCTCATGCAAAGAAAAGGGACATTATCGAAATCAATGTCCAAAGGGGAAGAATCCGACCAAGGCTAAAAGGAGGAGCTCAAGTCAAGGGGGAGCCTCCAAGAATAACACTAAGGTACCGTTAGGTAATGGTACTTATTTAAATCATGATAATATGCATGCTAGAAATAATTATTATCATTCAATGCTATTTATCATGAAAATAGGAGGTATGAGAAACCAAAGGAAAAATATAGAGCCTTTCATGCTAGGTCTTCCACAACCAAGGATAGAGAAGATTTTAGATCATCTAAGGATAGACCTACCCAATCCAAGGCCAAAAAGAAAAATTACCAAGGCTATATTAGAAAACCAAGCCTTGAGGAGGTAATGATTGAAAATCAAGTTTTGAGGTCAAAACTTGATAAATTAGAAAAATCCCTCAAAAGAATAGAAAATCTATTTAAGGGATCTAAGGATCAAAACCTAGATTTAGGAAATCAAGGACCCTCTAGGAGCAAGAAAGGTTTGGGATACAAACCTAAGACTAAGGATGATGGTCCATCCTATCATAGAGTTCTATATAAATATGGAACTAAATCTAGGTCTAGGAGTCAAGTCAAGATCGCAAGGGAAGCCATCCCTAGAGTTGACCAAGACAAGACAAAGGTGACTAAGGCTTCGGAGAAGCCTAAGAAAGTCTTTAAGAAGGTATCAAGGGAAGTCATCCCTAGTGAATACCTAGAACACCCAAGGAGCACCAATAGGTTTTGGGTTCCTAAGAGTGTGTTCGCCACACCCTAGATAGGTCTTGGGATGTCAACTCTAATTGGAAGGGTAGTTAACCCAACCTTGATGAAGTTGACACTTTGGGACATTTTCAAGGAGTTATTATCCTTGAAAATGAAGGATTCATTTGTTTACTCTAGGAGGAGTAAATTTGTGTCAAACTATATTTTTGGAGGATTAAACTTGATAAAGTTGGCACAACTAGGTTAGAATCCAAAGATAGGCCAAGTTGGGGAGTTTTGGCATTATCTTGGAAATTAGGGCAAATTTAGGATTATTAATGGCTTAGCGATGAGTTATTGATACTTAGATAGGAAATCTAGGTATATTCTTTTATGCTACTATGTCATGTTTTGTATGCCCTATCACATGCCATGATATCATGTTTCATCATTCATATTTATTATGAAAATATTACATGTCATGTCATACATGCATCATCTAGTTATAATTTCTTTTGAAAATTCTAATATGATGCATGTCATAGTCATTAATCATGCATAAACCAATATTTATTGAAATTAAGGACATTGGCATTAATTGACATCCTAGGTGGATGATCAAGGTTTATAATGTCTAGGTAGAAATGCATGAACCCTTAGTTAGGGAGAACATGACTTTCACATCTCACTAAGACTATAAGTTGAGTTGTGTGTGTTTTTGAGACACATTAGAAACAAGTGAGATGTTAGGGTGATGAACAAAACTCAAGGTGTTGATAAAGTGTTCATCAAATTGAGTTTTAGGTTCATCAAAACAAGAATATAAATGAACTCCAATCATTGGGAAAGCTAATGTACAAGTCATGTGCATTTAGCCCAAGGAACATGGTTGGAAATTGTTTTTGAAAAACATTTCAAAACTATTATGGAAAACCTTGGTGAAGACTATCTTTTGATAGCACTCACCATTGAGGAAATGGATACAAAATAGAGTGAAACATTGAAATATTTCAATGGTTTCCAATTTTGTGTCAATCTTTGGAAATAAAGGTTATTTTCATAGAAAACTATTTTTCCTTGATAGTATATGTTATAAATAATCACTACATAAAATTTCAAGATTTTTCGAATTTTGTAGAATTATTTAGGGGTTTCTGAAATTCGAATCTGAATTTGTTTTCAGATTTCAGAAACTCCCAATCGATCGTGTGATCGATTGGGACCGTAGCCAATCGATTAGTCAATCGATTGGTAGACCTTTTTGCGAGCACAGAAGCTCGCGTGATCGATCCGATGATCGATTACAGTCAGCCGTAATCGATTAGTTGATCGATTAAGGCATAGTGTAATCGATTGGTTCCCAACGTCAATCGATTGATAAGACTAAAACTGTCTACTTTCAGTCTAATAACCCATTTTTGAGTAACCTAACAATCCCTAGACCCTTGAATTACTTTTATAAGTATATTTGGGTAAATTTCATTGTGAAATCAAAAGAGGGATAGTTTTGGTGAAATCTTTGGGGTTAAGGAGAGGTTTTGATTCAAGTTTTGAATCTCAAAATCTCATAACCTCAAGTTGAGATTTCCTAAAGTTTTAGGAACTCCCAAAATCATTGTTGGTGCAATGTTAGAGGTTTAGAGCATGTTTTGAGGGAGAGATCTTCCTTAAAAGCATGAGTTCGAATTTTTACTTTTGGTTAAGTGAAATAATGATGATGAATGCTCAAGGGTGAGCATGGGCTCAAATGAAAGGTATGGGTCTTTCATTGGGCGAGCCTTTGACCATATAGACTCTCGGGGAGAGTTTTTGATGTATGTCAAAGGGGGAGAAATTGGGAGAGATTGAAAGGCTAATAGGGATTAGTCTTTCTCAAACATATTGTCAAACATCAAAAAGGGGGAGATTATTGGTGCAATCTTGGTTAGGTCAGGGTTGACCTAGTTTGACTAAGCTCGGGTGAACTTAGGTCTGATAAGCTTGGTAAGCTTATGTTTGGATGTTTCGATGTTTGATAATGATGTTTGAATGTCATAATGATGTTTGAATGTCATAATGATGTTTGAATGTCGTATGATGTCAAGTGGGTCAAGGATGACTGGAAGCTTGACGGGAAAGACCTAGTGGGACTAGGCACACCTAGTGGGATTAGGTGAAGTCAAGTTGGATCGGGGAGATCGTACGCTGGCGTGGGAAAAGACCTAGTAGGACTAGGCACACCTAGTGGGACTAGGTGAAGTCCAGTTGGATCGGGGAGATCGTACGCTGGCATGGGAAAAGACCTAGTGGGACTAGGCACACCTAGTGGGACTAGGTGAAGTCCAGATGGATTGGGGAGATCGCATGCTGGTGAGGTGGAAGTCTACCGAGAGACTAGACCTAACTCGAGGGTTAGGCAAACCTGGTGGGGAATCAGGCTAAGTCCTAGTTGGGAACTAGGTAGAAGAAATCCAAGTTGGTCAACGGGGTTGACCGGACACTTATTAGGGAAACCTAGGCTTGTGGAAACAAGTTAGGTTGGACTCAATCGATTGGGTAATCGATTGGGTGAATCGATCAGGTGATCGATTAGGGCGGTTTTGCGCGAGAGGATAGAAGAGCCCTGAATCGATTAGGCAATCGATTCAGGGTATCGGTAATCGATTACGGTAGTTTGCGCGAGAGACAGAAGAGTTCTGAATCGATTGGGTAATCGATTCAGGACACTCGTAATCGATTGGGTAATCGATTACGGTTCGAAAACTAGCCGTTGAACGGCTAAATCCTACGTGGTAATCGATTGGGTAATCGATTCAGAAACCCTAAGCGTCGGGTATAAGTGTTTTCGCTCAGGTTTTGAGTCGCAGCTCTTCTCCCCTTCTTCTCCTTCATCAGTGTCATTTCAAGGGAAGCCTTGGAGCTTAGTGTTGTTGCATTTCCAAGGTCCTAGAGGCAATCACAAGCTTGAAGATAGCAAGGAAAGCAAAGAGAGTTCATTCATTGTAAATCTTGTAAGATTTCTTTTGTATTTTGCTTTGTAATCTTGTTGTATCTTCTTGTAAGCTTGTAAGAGGTTTCTCCACCTCAAGAAGGAGACTTTCATAGTGCATGAGAGTGTGAGGAGAGTGAATCCTTGGATTAGTCACCCGACCGGGGTGGATACCAAGTAAAATTCTATGTGTTAGCATTGCTTGAAGTCTTCCGCCGCGACAAATCATCTACAAGCAAATCGGAGCTAATCACCCCCCCCCTCTAGCTCGTATACCGATCCTAACATAAATGAGCTTTTAGGTACCTTTCATTGTTAAATCTCTCAATGATCTTTTTGTATTTATTAATATATCACATCAATGTCACATTACAAATATAAACATTTACTATTCTCTTAACAATCAAATTAAAAACCTCCATATAAATTTTTTTAGCCCTACATTACAATTGACATATCTTTATTTCTATATAATTTTTATTTAATATTTTAATTAATTATGATCTTTAATTTAATTTATTTATAATTTTTAATTAATAAATTAATAAATTAATAAATTTATGATTTTTAATTTAATTAAATTTATAATTTCTATTTAATATTTAATCAATTTATGAATTTTAATTTAATTAGAGCCATTTGTATATTTTTTTCTTTTTTTAATTATCAAATATATTTCTTTTCAAAAGAAAGAGTCTCATTTTAATTATTCTTATAATATAATAAAATATTATAATCAAATACTATATAAAATAATTCACTTTTAATTGTTTTGAAAGGGTCTAATATAGGCGTGCAAATAAATCGATCCAGTTTGTGAGCTTTTAGAGCCGGTCCGAAAATATTCAATTCATATTCGAAATTATCGAATTCAAGTCGAACTTGAACATGTTCGAATATTTTTTCGAGCCGAATTCGAACATATACTATTTTGTTCGATTGTTCACGGGTCACTCACGAGTTGAACTTGAATTGAATTCTAATTATTTTTATATAATTTTTATTTAAATATATTCAAATTAAGGTTTGGATAATTCAAATCGAATTTGAATTTAAGTCATTTTGAACTGTACTTCGGCTAATATGCTCGAATCATGGTTCAAACCATTCAAATCGAATTCAAGCTCGAATTTTATTTTGAATTGAGCTCGAGCCAAAACTATATATATTTTAGAGCTGCGAATCAAGCTTCGAATATCATATATATTTTTCAAACTTAAACTCAAATATTAATATTTTCATATTATTCGGCTTGATTCGATTCATTTATACCCCTAATCGAACATGCAATTTTATCTTATCATACATTATTGGCTTCACATTTTAGGAAAAAATAGATTTGAAAACTCAACCCTGCTTAACTAAAAATCTCAAACCTCATCTCCACAATCATTTAAATTTATTTTTTTTGAGATTTTTTTGATTCTACACATCTTTGACAAATCTTGTGCACTTATTGAGTCTTGAATATGTTTGTGAATATTTTTATTCATTTCCAATGTGGTCATATATGACTGTCCTAGGGGGCCCATGAAGAAGATGCATATATGAAGAGAGTCAAAGGGAACTCAAAATTTAATTCCCTTTAGGTTAAATTTTTTTCCAAAAAAACTTGTTTTCCGTATCTATTAAATAGGCTCATTATATTACTTTAATTTGAATATATATAGTATTTATTTCTAATGAGATTCAAATTCTGTCTTCTTAGTTGTTCCTTTGAATATTTTACTTACTACATCACATCTTAATCATGAACATTGCTTTCTAAATAATAAATTAATTTAATTATTTTCAAATGAGGTAATCTACTTTTAAAATAGTGACAATAATAATGAATTCGTAAAGCAATTTTTTTTTAAAACAAATATATATATAAATCTATAAACCTAGAGTGGCACCCGGCCTTAGCTGGGTCCCCTCATCAGCTCCGGCCCAAGGCCGGACCCCCCATCGGCTCCGACCATCTCGTGGCCGTGGACTATGGATATTCCAATATTCCATAGAAAAATTGAGTTGAGTGTATGCCAAGAAGGGATGGATATGAGAGTGAAAGAAAAAAAAGGCAAGAATGATTGGTGAAAGGGAAATTTAAGGTCACATGATCGATCGTTTGTTTTGCCCAACAAGAAGCACTCGACCACATGGCTAAAGCCCCACCAAATGGTTGCCTCATAGGCCTCACTTCCTTCTCGATCGTGCCCTCCATGTCCATGTCTCATTAAGTTTTTAGTTGAGGTCTCCTTTTGTGCCTACATGCCCTATCTATTGGTTCTAGTGTTGGTTTGAGAGTTAGTTATGATATCGGTTGCGGGTAGGTATTTCGCAGATGAATGTACGTACCTTACCGAATGCGCCTAGTAGACTTGATATTTTATCAAGTTAGTGGCTTAGGGCAAGCTCTATTGATCATGAATTAAACAAAAGAATATTAAGCATTAATTGCTATGATGCTCTAAAAGAATTATTAAGCTACCACTTTCAATTCAAGACCTTGAAACAAATTGGCCAGCCATTTTCAATACGATTCGACAATGGAATTGTTAATTAATCTTATTGGAAGTCCCAAGTAATTAGTCAATTGATCCATCAAAAAAAAAATTAAGCTAACTTAATTTTCCAAAAGCATGCATTCTATGAATATGATTCTTATTAATTATATCTCATGATTAATCATGATGTTGTATCTCTAACAATTGAGAGTGATGTTGTATACAACAAGCAATTGTTCCTTTAAATTGCTTATAAATACTCAATTAAGTGAAGCTTAATGGTTTATGCACTAATGATCCAATCATTTGCGTGAACAAAATCAAAAGCCGTTATACTGTTACCCTAGTCATGCGCGCGCTAGATGTGCGTGACAGCGGTGCAGTTGCACCTTGGTCGCGCACGCCTTGAAGCGTACTATTCAGGTGCAACATAACAAAATTTTCTTCTTTGATATCTCTTTAATTAGCAGATATCTATTCTTAATCAAAATTCTAGATTATCGATAAATTAGCTCATAAATTATCAGTATCATCTTTTTTTTTTTTTAAAAATCATCTATCATGGCAAAAAAAAAAAAAAAAAAAAAAAAAAAAGAATCAGAAGTAATAGGAGAAATTGCAGTTAATAAAAAATGATCGTATTATAATTACAACTTGAATGAATCTATTATTTTAAAGATGATAATAAAAAAATTACAAAAATAAAAAAAAACAAATAATCTAACATTGTAAGATGAATCATCTATTAAAATAAATTATTTAGTAATTCAACGAAACAGTTAGAACTCAATTTGAAAAGGTACTCAGACGCGGCGCCATTAATGGCACCATTATCATCACAGTTCAATTTGGTTGCCATCTTAGTAGGATGATCTGAGAAGGACGTTAGGGGCCCAGTCAGCATGGGCCATGGCAAACTGATGGCTCATCCAAGTGGGACCCAAATAACGACTTCGGCCATCCATGAAAAGGTCCAACCATGCGATCCATATATCGAGGGGTCCACTGCCACATGGCAGGATGGGGTTCTTCTTCACTGGACCATATTTTAATAAATGAGATACGATAACAGTGAGGGGGCTTTATTTTAATAATAATAAAATAAAATGTGTATTTTTAATGATTTTAATAATAAAAAACGTCTTCTAATTTTCTTCCATTTTGATTTTTTTAAAAAAAAGAAAAATCCAATAATATTCAAAAGATCACAGTCAGCAGTGGTGTCAACGTACATCCACCCACGTGATCGTCTTGTGGGTTTGCATGATATTCTTTATATTATATATATATTTTTTCTAAACGAAATTAAAAATTAAAATTAAAATAGCACTCCAACATATTAATCATATATTTAATCCCATTATATCAGCTATTTTGAAACATTAGCATACATAATCCAGAAAATTAAATGATCCCGGCTTTGTTTACGAATAGTTCGGCCCGTATAGTCAATCAGCCTGACGCTACGGAGACCCAGCAGGGCCGACAACGATCTCATTAGGGGGCTCCTGAAGCCCGAAGCTCCTCAAGCTGCTCGCCGACCGACCCCAGGCAGGGTCGGTCGACTCGATCCTGAGCGTCTCCTAACTCAGTCACCTAAACTCGCACCCCGATCCGAGCCGGGACCAGGCCATTCGGTCGGACGCGTGACGACCCACACTCCCCTAGCACCACACGAATCGGATATCCAGCAGAGTCAACCAGACATAACCCAACAAACCCCCGACTCAAGGCATATCCTGCGTCTCAACTCTCCCAGACGGACACGTGGAGGCCTACGCTCCCTGGCCACTACCCGACCCGGTCCTTGACAGTCGGACCCGCTGGTCGACGCTCGGGTTAGGGACTATCTCGTCCCTATGTCATTATATCCAGAGTACGACCTTGGTGTCGGGGTACTACACACCTTACCTATTCCTGACACACCTCGCGGTTAGTCCGCCCATTCAGTATCATCGTATTACTCAAGCACCCCACGCCCTGCCGCGGTACTCCCAAAGGCTCTCATATGAGCTGACAGATACCACCCCCTTGTCTCATCAACACGGACAATGGTTGTCAGCTCCCCCGGCTATATAAGCCCTCCACTCCTCATTCCGCAAATATGCGCGCGAGCTCTCTCTACTATTGCATTTCAATTCAGCCCCACTATATTTTCTGCGGATACTGACTTTACCGTCGGAGTGTCTTGCCGGAGAAACTCCCCGGCGGGCTTACTAATGGTTATTGCTTCGTAGACAGGAGCCAGGTAAGAGCCAGGACAACGCCGCCCCACCCGCTCGCGACTCCCGGGAGACCATCCGACCCTTGGGGCTGCCACCTCGCTTCGCGACAGGATCATTAATCATTAAACAACTCGAAAGAATCATACATTAGCCTTTAATTGCCCGCAAAAGAATAAAAACAATTAAAAAAAAAATTAACCAGGTTAAATAATGTCCAACTTGGTATTTGGTCATCTTTCATTCCGGGAAGATACAGAGCTTGGTCATCTTGCAATCTATCCACGTCCAATAATTTACAAAGATTCCGAAGAAAACTAAAAAAGATACACAGATTGAAACATAAACTAAGTTGTCTTTGAACGATTCCAATAAGTTATCCATTTGTGATCTCGGGATGTTTCAGTGCGACTAAAGTAGCCGATGCGGTCCTTGGGATGCTCTTGGAGACCAACACACTCAAAATGGAACCATTCTGTCTTGCATTGTAGTAAAAGAATTTGCAGGAGAGTGAATCAAACCGGTCCAAATGCAACGACGAGCCCAGAGCAAAGACGAGGATGACAAGCAACCATGTGGTCGAAGCTAACTTGGTTAAAGACAGTATCTGGGCTCGTTTGATCCACGAGCAACTCCAACTCGATCTGAGGCCAAGCATAGAGCATCAAGCAACTGCTCTAAATAGTGAATTCGATATACTTATGAAAGATATAAAGATTGCCAACAACGGCATACTTTTACACGGCCGGCCCTCAGGCACCTTCACCCCTTCCAGATCTTGTGTTATCCGTGGTATTGGATGCACCTGCCATCGCCGCCGCAGCTGCTTCTGCTGCAGCAAGTTCTCGCTCTACCAATCAAAATACAACAATATGGTAAAAAAAATTGGCTAGTGTTACCATGCAAAACAAAATTTTAGTTGACCACCTCGCTGAATTTCTCAATCTTTCTCAAATATTGATCAATTTGTTGGATGCGAGCATCCACCTAGAGTGGGACTGTGATCAGAACAGAAAATGATACCAATTGCCAGGTCAAAGTTAGGAAAAGAATCAAGAATACTGGGTTAAACTGCAAAAATAGGGCAAAAACAAAAACAATATAGGAATTTACTGTAGCTGGTGTATCAGCACTGCCTTAGCCAACAAAAAAGATTAATCAATGAGAATCCTTGATGGATTCTTCAACCAAAAATGTTATACAACATGCACTAGAGTTATTCGGATGCAGAGACCAATCATTAACTTGACAAAAATAATTAAAGAAAAAAATGATTAACGAGATTGGGTAACATCGAACCTCAGGCGACCAACCCGATCCCACGAAAGTTTCCCACCAGCCGCCATGGTAAATCGAGAAGTGCTCTCGGCGAGTGGTCCAGAAGCCCAATCCCAAGGTTTACGCCCCATTTGAAGGAAAAATTCCTATAAAATGCGTCGCAATTGGGGATCGAATCGTGGATGCCTAAGATGACGACTAGTCGCCCTTCTGCTACACCATAGCCCTGGGGGCGACAAAAATAATTAAAGAGCAACATAAGAAAATGGTTTGACAAACAATAATATCTATTGATCGAGAGGTCAGTTGCGTTTTGCCACGTGGCTTAGGAGCTTGCTACATGGCATAAGGATTTCTACATGGATTCATCTAAATAGTCATGGATAACTCCCGGTCGGGAATCACTTGAGGGGGGATTGCTTGATCGGGATTCAGCTCACTCGTTGAACATAATAAAGTATGGATAGACCAAGAGAGGGGTGGGTGCCTTTGGTCTGACTGACTTGGTTTGGACCGTTGCTCTCGGTCGGGAAAGCGGAACTCCCGATCGGGAAGAAGTATCCTCTCCAATCGGAACAAACTTACTCAGAGACATCACGTGATGTTCATCCATTAAAGAGAGTACTTAATATTTTAGAGGCGCCGACAACGTATTAAATGACCAAAAGAGGAAATGGTCTCATGCTTTAATGATTGGTGGTAATAATTATTGACCGTTATTAGAATACTAATGTAACGGTTGTATTTAATGTTATTATTGTCCAAAGAAGAGGAATGATCAAGGGACAGAATAAAAGGTAATCAGGGATGCTTGGAAAGGTTTGAACTCTCTCACTTTCACTCAATACTACTTCCCTTTTCCTGATCAACTACTGACTTGAATGTTGGAGTCGGATTGTCAAAGCTCCTTCCAACACCCTTCTAACGTTTTTTTGAGTTTTCTTCTCAGACCACTCTCCTCACCACAGCATCCCACCTGTCAACTTCTGAATCATCTATATACTAAAAACAACATATGAATTTATTTTAACATATAAAAGAAAAGGCATGCTTAACTGACAACATGCACATGTCTTGTTCAAGAGTGCTGGTGAATGGTGATACTTATGAACAAGACAAAAATCTTGCAATTATTAATGACATTCAGAAAAGACCACAAATTATGGTTTATATGGTTTGTGTGAAACAGTTCTGAGTGCCTAAATCCCATCGACTGAATCATCATACACTGCCTTCAGCCCTTCTAACCCCTTCTAACAAAAGCATGTGGTGCTTCTCTAAGATTTAGAGCATAATTGCGTTGAAGCATAGAAGGTACAGACTCAACTCCCGGAGAGAAAAAAGAAATGGTAAACGAAAGGTACGCAAACTGTAAAAAAGGAAACAGGGAAATCACAAAGGTTAGTAAAGCACCAAAAGATCCAAATGAGGATTCTGATTTTTAAATGCATCTCATCTTCCAATCGACGCTGAGTAAAGGTAATAATAATTGAGTAAGAAGGACCATTGCCATTAAAAGTGAGGAGAAAAAAAATAGCTTCTGGTTTTACTGAAACCAGATGGTAGAATTCAAGGGTAATCTTTGTGTTGATAATTGATGTCTTCGATTCTTCAGGCTTCGCCTGACTAATCTCGAAGGTAGACAACTTTCGCCATGATTCGTCTACCAAGTAAATCCAAAGCAAAACTTATGCACACTTAGAAACCGACCTCCAAAGAGAGAGAGAGAGTATTTAATACATAAAGATAGACATCATAATGTTATATAGAGAATAATACATTTTTATCAAAGGTACTTTAGTGGTGTAATTTCAGTAAAAATTATGTGATAACTTATACAGTCAATTATGTACTATAAAGGGAAAAAGAAATACAGAATTAGTAAAGACGAGAAAAGGAAGTGTATAAACTTGGGTTACAAAATGAAGAAAAAATCTCGTAGATAATAAGAGATTAAGGCAAAATAAAGCAATATATAGGAACAACAGCAATAAAGGTAAGCAAGAATGAGAAACCAACCATAGAAATCCAACCCTATTAAGACTGGTGTGGTGCAACAAAGACTTTAAAACTAGTTTCTAACAGTAGCTAATCAACTCATTGAAGATTGTCAAGTCGCCCCACTAGACAGCAATCAGGGTCCAAGCGATTGGTACTAAAATAATATTAAAACTAATATATATGTAACAGTGTATAAATCAATGAAAACAAGTTCACAATCACAAGTAAACAAATGATAATTGATAAGGAAACACATAGGAACAACAAAGCACGTCATATTTCACAATAATGACATAACACATAACACAACAAACATATGAATACGTAACACATTGGCACATTGCAAGAAAGATCACCTAATAATAACATTCTTAATTCTTATCCTGAAATTTCCAAATTTCAGCTTTCTTTTCTTTTATATACTGGTTTCTAGAATGATTTTAGATGAGATGAGTGTTTGTGAGCTCCTAGTATCCACTGAGTTAGACAGTCCATCTTCATACCTTTTTGTTCTTTTATGCACTCTTCGGGTACAAAAATGAGCATTCTAAAGAATCAGAAACTTATTAGCTAATTTTCCATCCAGCAAACATATGAAGTTAATTACTCTTCGATAGCAATGTGTCCATCTTAATTGTGAACAAAATACATAATAATTACGGGGAAAAAATACTCATGAAGGTCAGCAAGGGAGAGATACACCTCGTTATAGCCATAAAGATCCAGGGCACACTTTTTACAAGGCGGTGAGAGTGCACAAAACAATGCATGAAAACGGCAACAAATCGAGAAAGAATCCAATCGAGCAGTCGCAAGGTTAGGGTTTCAGCTTGCTGAGTTGGAAATCTTCTAGAAAACCCCTCTCGGAGGACGATCGCAAAGCTGGAGCTCTCATCTCGCCGGAATCGCTACTCTTCCGATTTGCGAACGGAAAAGCGATCCCGTCGTCGGACGCCGATCGGATTGCGTACGTTTGGAGCAATTGAATCGACGAAAACCGCCCGCTAAGCCGCAAGCGGATCGGGCTTTTAAAAAATAAAATCCATTTGCGTTCGTTTGATAACAACAATAATAATAAAGTAGTAAATAATAAATAAATTTAATATTGGTGAATTCAAAATTAAATAAACAATATATATAAGTTATATATTAGATTTGCTCGAGTTTTTTAAAATTAAAAAAAAATTATTTATATAAACCTAGAAAATAAATTAAAACACTACTCTCAAAGGCTAAGCTCCCCTTGCACAAATAACTTAAAGACAATAAACAACAACAATACAAACAAGATTATTTCTAATCGATAATCTTCTTCTTCGTCTCCTCTGTGTCTATCTCTTCGCATCCAAAATGACCATGACTCATTGACATAGTAAATTCCAATGAGGACGAGGAGTAGGATGATGAGCAACAAGCTAAAGCTCATGCCCCCCTCCTCATCTTCCTCGTCTTTCTCTTCTACTTTTTCTTTGTCGGTTGCAATTGAGGGGATGAACTCTGCAATAACGGACGCTATTTTTAGCAAGATTGTGAGGGGGTTTCGGGCAAAACTGATAGCTAGGATCATTACAAGTGGTATCAATGGCGATGGACCATCTCCTCCTCCATTGTTAGAGCTCGACATGGACGAAATAAATTGATTACTTGGGAAGGCGCAACGGAGTGTGCTATGCTTATATAAGTTTAGAAGAGAGGGAATTATTTAGTGAAGAGTTAGATATTGATGATATTAGTTAGGTTAGCTAATTGATGACTATTAGGAGTAATTAGTAATTAACAAGCTTTAATTAAGTGGGTCAATTATGCTTATGGAAGCACTTAGGTAATACATATATATGCATATATTAATAACGGTTATAATTTCAATTACATCGGTTTAAAAATTTAAACAAAATACATTTTAATAGACATATATACGTGCATTTTTAATTAAATTATAATCATTTTGTTTTATATGTATATAAATATTTAAGCGCACGTGAGCGCTGCTGCAGCCTCCTGGACGAGCGGCACGGTGGCGTGGACCGACGGCTCCGCCTCCCTCTCCGACATCTCACGGCAGTGTTCCGCCGACCCTCCGCCTCTCTCCGCCATGCTCTTCACGAACGACACGAACCTCCGCCAGTTTTCCGGCTCGAACAGATCCGGCCCCATGCGCAGGTACGTGAAGGCCGCCATCTTCTCCTGGCCGGCGGCCGCGGCCCTTACAATCTGCTCGTGCGCCGTCTCGTCGTACCGCGGCAGCGCGTTCTCCCCGGCGAGCTCCACGCCGGCCTCCCGCGCCGCGGCGGCCACCTGCCCGACGAGCTCCTCCGGCTTGCACTCCGCCTCGCCGGGCTGCTCGCCGTCGCGCATCTCCACGCACGTGAAGTTGAACACGGCGCCGTGCCGGCCCAGCATGCGGGCGATGGGGAGATAGCCGTCGCGGTACCGGGTGTTGTAGTAGCCGGCGGTGAGTTCGGGGGCGTGGGATCGGGTGCCGTAGTGCCAGTGGATGCCTGCCACCTTGACGGAGATCTTGACGCCGGCGAGGTCGTCGAAGATGGAAGTAGCAGAGGAGACGATGCGCTCGCCGTGATCGATGAGCATTTGGGAGTACCACGAGAGGAAGAACTCCCCGTAGGGCCCATTCCACCCGCCTTCCCGGCGGAAGAAGGCGGTGTCTTCCGGCCAGTTCTTGTAGCCACCAGCGTCCGTAGGCCCACCGTTGCCCCACTCCGCCTTCCCTACCTTTTCTGCCGCCGCCTTCAGATTCCTCAACATGTACTGTGCAATAATTTACAAAAGAAGAAAAAAAATCCTCAAAATCTGAACTTTTCAAGATCAAATCAAATCGAAACGGTTCAAATCACAACCTTATCGTAGCATTGGAATGCTCCAATGCCGGGGAACTTCCAGGTGCCGTCGCCCTCAGGGTACGACGGGTACCTCAGTTCGCCGGCAGGACCCATTCCCACTTGAATCTCCTACAAAATTAAATAGAAATAGATCATTAAATTAGCAACCGAATTGAATCTTAATTTGATGCACGGGCTTACGACGATGGTGGAACCGAGCAGATCGGAGAAGCGATGGCGAAAGGCGCGCATGAAGTCGGCGTAGCACTGGACGGGGGTGCGGCCCTTGAGGACGGGGAGGGCGTCGCAGCCGAGGGAGAGGTACTCGGGATTCCGGCGACCCCACTGGTCGGTGTAAGCCAGGTCTGGATCCTTCTCGATTTCCTCCAGAACCCATCGCGGCAGAGGTATCCTGTAAATTTTTTCTTAGAAATTTTCAGTTGCATTTCGATTGATCGGAAAAAGTGTTTAATAATTGATCGGAGAAAAGACCTACGTGACAGAGTCGCCGACGTTGCCGCCGCACTGGTGGAAGGACATGACGGCCTGGACCTTGAGCCCGATCCGGGCGGCCATCTCCATGAACTCGTCGTAGCCTCGCCAGTCGTACTCCCCGGGCCGCTCCTTCTCGACCATCCCCCACCACACGTCCACCATCACCCCCTCCACGCCGGCGTTTTTCAGCGCCATCAGGCTGGCGTTCATCGCCTTCTTCCGGTTCAGGCCCCCGCCGGGCCGCACCGTGTCCAGCGGCATCATCACGAACACCGGCACCCCCTTCACAGCGCCTCCTCCTCCCCCGCCGAGGTGCTCCCTCACTTCCGCCGCCGGCGCATTGCTCGCCGCCGACAGATCCGGGAGAGCCGGGGATCGGGCCTGGCACGTCTGCGGGGCCGTCTCCATCTCCGCCTGCCCGGCCCCGATCTGGATCCGGAAGCGTCGGTCCACCGCCTGAGGCTTCCAGACGGCCGCCGGCGCCGATTGGGGATCGGGCCGGGCCCCCGATCCAGGTTCCACCATCACCATCGGCGATCCGCAAAGAGTCCCAACCTGATGAGCCAAATTGAACGCCATGTTTATTGGATTCCGTCTGTCGAATTCGATCCGCAACGATGAAGAACACCAGCGAAGGCCGGGGGAATTTATAGCCGCAGACGGCCAATCTCCTTCCCGCCGCGCGTCGATCTCGGGACCGTTGACGAAATCTACCACTACGATCGCACGCACGTGAGGTACATAGATTTGGCAACGTGACATGCCGGGAGTCAACTGTCTTAGTCAATATCTTTTTCTTTTTTAAAACAATTTTTAATATCTCGATTTAGATTGTTTTTTAAATATAGAGTCATTTGTTTAAAAGGCACTTGAATCAATGATTAAAAATCTAATTAAAGCCATCATCCTTTTCAAGTTCAATTGTTAATGGGAGCATGATACTGATTACTAACTAACTATAGAAAACAATTGAAGGTCAACATTTTTTCCTATTTTTGGAGGTAACTCAAAATTTGGTAATTGTGATAAGAGGATATTATTTTTGGAGGAATTTAACGTGGAGTATTAAAGTGATGACATGATATTTTATCAAAATTTATTTATTATTTTGAACATCCACATTCATGATAGCGTGAGTGTCACATACACATTGTTCCGGAAAGAGTCGATGACGATGACTAACTATCGAAGCTTTGCCCCTGTGATAGTTACTACGGTAGGGAGGAATTTAGGGTCCTATGAAGTTAACACGAGCGTTAGGGGACACACCGGCAGGGGTCTGGCGGAGTCTACTCCGACGCTCAAGTCAGTGCCCGTCGAGAAAAAAAGGTTGTGAAAAGTAAAGAAGATGTCTAGAGTTGAGAGAGCGTAACTCCTTTACCAGAGGGGTTGGACTATCTTTTATATTGATGTCGACAGACTAGACGTGCCCCTCGATTGGTACCACGTCTCCGATCTCACGCCTCCCTATTTCGGCGGTAGTGGGATATCCTTTGAAACGGTCTACGCCGTTATCATGCGTCCACCTGTTGCGACATTTAAGGGTCGCGGGGACCCCTTCTTGCGGGGATGCTTATCCGTACCGAAAGGGGGGTTAGTACCTGAGGTTGGTTATTGCGGGGACACCAAGTCCCGAGGTGAGCTCGGGGACCTTCGGTGGTATAACTCTCGAGGTGCTCTCGGGGCCTAACCTCCCGGGGTGCTTCCGAGAGGGGTCTTCGGACTACCTTTCTCGGGCGTGTTTCTTGAGGAGGGGCCCAGGACCCAGGAAGGGAAGTCTCTTCTGTCATGTCGCGCCCCGTGGCTTTCTTCATCCCTCGTACCGGGCACGGACTATTCAACCCTATCACAAGTCCCTCCCTTCAAATCTGATCGAAGGAAGTGTGTCTGACTGATCGGACTAGTACAAAGATGAAGAAGCCGCAGGCCTTCGCCCTCCCTACTACCCCTGTAGTTATAGGGGGCCTATGGATTGTAACTTTCATCCTTTTTCACAAAAGGCTACTTCGACTCTGGAGGGACTATGATGACGTTTGTCTCTTCGTCATAAAGGCGCATGGTTCTTTATGAGGGCGATGGGGCGTCCTAGCGAATATCTTATTGCCACGTGACCCAACGGCCATTTCCATGAGCTTTTACGGACCTGCGCCGTATTGACCGGCTCGCGACTGCCTATGTGCGGCGGTTTCTTGCTTTCCACATGTCTCCTCTTCCTTGCGTCCAGGCAGGCGGTTGCCTGAGTATAAGAGGGGAATGTGCAGATGTTACGCCTACTTCCGACTCGGCGGCTCTAAATTTGTTGCGGAAAAAGTCGACGACGGTGGCCAGGCACCGAAGCTTTGCCCTTGTGGTAGTTGCTGAGGTGGGGAGGAACTTAAGGTCCTGCGAAGTTAACACGAACGTTAGGGGACACGCCGGCAGGGGTCCAACGGAGTCCACTCCGACGCTCAAGTCAGTGTCCGTCGAGAAGAAAAGGTTGCGAAAAGTAAAGAAGATGTCTAGAGTTGAGAGAGCGTAACCCCTTTACCGGAAGGGTTGGACTACATTTTATACTGATGTCGACAGACTAGATGTGCCCCTCGATCGGTGTCATGTCTCCGATACGTAAGTCACGCCCCCTATTTCGGCGATAGCGGGATATCCTTTGAAACGATCCGCGTCATTATCACGCGTCCACCTGTTGCGACATTTAAGGGTTGTGAGGCCCCCTGTTGATGCAGTCTGACCCGGTTGTTATTTTGGTGTTTGACAATGATTTAAGTTTGGTTGGATGGAAATCCCGGTGAGTGAAGTCGGGTCCTGGTGAGTGAAGCCAGGTGATGGAAATCCCGGTGAGTGAAGCCGGGTCCTGGTGAGTGAAGCCAGGTGATGGAAATCCTAGTGAGTGAAGCTAGGTTGAAATCCCGGTGAGTGAAGCTGGGTCCCGGTGAGTGAAGCCGGGTGACCAAAACCCTGGTGAGTGAATCCAGGTCCTAGTGAGTGAAGCTAGGTTGGATAAAGTCCTAATTTGGAAAGGTTGGGTGAAAAGTCCTAGCTTGGAGGGCTAGGTGAAAAGTCCTAACAGTGAGTGAAGCCGGGTCCTGGTGAGTGAAGCCAGGTGATGGAAATCCTAGTGAGTGAAGCTAGGTTGAAATCCCGGTGAGTGAAGCTGGGTCCCGGTGAGTGAAGCCGGGTGACCAAAACCCTGGTGAGTGAATCCAGGTCCTAGTGAGTGAAGCTAGGTTGGATAAAGTCCTAATTTGGAAAGGTTGGGTGAAAAGTCCTAGCTTGGAGGGCTAGGTGAAAAGTCCTAACCTGGAGGGTTAGGTGCAAATTCCCATCTTGGAGAATTAGGTAAAAAAGTCCTGGCTTGGAGGGTCAGGTCCTAGCTTGGAGGGCTAGGTTTGGAAAAGTCCTAATTCGGAAGGGTTGGGTGAAAAGTCCTAGCTTGGAGGGCTAGGTGAAAAGTCCTAACTTGGAGGGTTAGGTGCAAATTCCCATCCTGGAGAATTAGGTGAAAAGTCCTGGCTTGGAGGGTCAGGTGCCTAGCTTGGAGGGCTAGGTTGGATGAGGTTCTAACTCGGAAGGGTTGGGTGAAAAGTCCTAGCTTGGAGGGCTAGGTGAAAAGTCCTAACTTGGAGGGTTAGGTGGAAATTCCCAACTTGGAGAGTTAGATGGAAAATCCTTAGCTTGGAGGGCTAAGGTGGACGGAAACTTAGCTTGGAGGGCTGAGTTTTAATCCCTGGATCGGTCTGGTGACCGATCAGGGATTCTGGCACGCTGCTCCTTCGTGGATCGGTCTGGTGACCGATCCAGCGATGACTGATCGGTCGGGTGACCGATCAGGGAGCACACAGTGAGGTTGGGAACCTACTGTGTTGCTCCTGATCGATCTGGTGACCGATCAGGGAGTATGCGTTTCACCCATTGACTGGCTCCTGATCGGTCTGGTGACCGATCAGGGAGCAAGCAGTGAGGTTGAGTTCCCTTGCTGAACTGCCTCTGATCGGTCAGCTGACCGATCAGGATCACTGTGCAGATCGTTCTGGTGAACGACCCAGCTTCGCGGGCTCCTCACTAAGATCGATCAGGACGGTTCCTGATCGATCAGGTGATGACCTGATCGGACTGCTGACCGATCAGGTGACACCCTGATCGGTCAGGTGACCGATCAGGAGGGTTAGCCTGCGAAACTCAGAAATCGCCTCATTATAAGGGTGGATCGGTCAGGTGAACGATCCACGACCTGGGATCGATCTGGTGATCGGTCCAGGAGATTCTCAAAGAAATCGCGATTTCTGATTGAGCGTTGGGGATCGATCAGGACGGAGCCTGATCAGTCTAGACCCAGCCTGATCGGTCGGGTGACCGATCAGGAGTCTCTCTGATCGGTCAGGTGACCGATCACTTTAATTCAAATACGCTGTCAGAAGCTCTGATCGCGTCTGTTTTCACTGCCGATTCTCTGATACACTGCTGATATGTTTTGATATGCATTGCTAAGCCTCTGTTGGAGTGTGCAGGTGATAGCAGGTGATTCAAACACTCAAGGAGGGTCAATGGGAGGCTTTCCGTTGAGCAGGTTTGACTGTTTCTCATTCTCAGGTTTCAACGGGCAACTGACGCAGCTGGCGACTGACGGAGGCTCAGCTGGAGAGGGAGTCTTCAGTGGACTGAGTGCTCAGGGAGGTCAGTGGGTTCAGGCTGGCTCAGTGGATGCTGATGAAGCTTGTGATGGTGAGCAGAGCTTAAGTGATGAAGCTGAGGCAGAGGAGCCGTGGCGAATGAGACAGACAGAAAACTTGGGAAGTTGTTGCTGGGCTGTGTTCGTGCTCTCTGTTGCTTTGTTCTTGAGCGATCTTGTTGCATTCCTGTGAGAGCTTTGTGAGCTTCCCTTCTCGAGTGTCTCGTGTGCTTAATTTTGTATTCATCTACTGAGACAGCTTGTGGAGAGGTTACTCCACCGAGAAGGAGGCGCTTGATATCCGGTGTTCACCGGGGCTTGATCTGCCGACGATCAAGGGATCGCCCACCTTAAGGGCACGCCAAGGAGTAGGGGCAAGTTATCCCCGAACCTTGTATATCGAGGTGTTAGCGTCGGTTTGCTTTCCTTTGCTTTGGGTTGTTGTGTTTAGTTTTCTATTTCTGCATTTGCTTCCGCTGCCTAACTCTTGAAGTGCAGAAAGATTTTAAAAGCTCAAGTGTTTTGTGGCTGGCTATATTCACCCCCCTCTCTAGCCATGTCGTTCCTAACGCCCCCTTCTCGCGGGGATGCTTATCCGTACCGAAAGGAGGGGGGTCATTACCTGAGGTTGGTTATTGCGGGGACTCCACCTCCCGAGGTGAGATCGGGGGCCTTCGGTGCTATAACTCCTGAGGTGCACTCGGGGCCTAACCTCGGGAAGGGTCTTCGGACTATCTTTCCGTGGCGCGTTTCCTGAGGGGGGCCCCGGGGCGCAGGAAGGGAAGTCGTTTCGGTCATGTCGCATCCCGCGACTTTCTTCATCCTTTGTGATGGACACGGACTATTAAACCCTATCACACATTATATAAATATTTTTATTTTCTTATATTCATTTTAACAATAATATTTATTATTATAAAATCTATCGTCTATATACACATTATAAATGAAAATTTATTTTTTTAAAGTAAAATAGTCATTAATTAAGCCGTGTGTAAATTTTCTAATTGTTAATTAATCGTTTAAATTTTTTAATCAATTTTATTAGATTGTTTTTTAATTTTAAAATTTATATTTTTTAATTTTTTAATTTTTTAATTTAAAAAACATGAGAGGGCTGCTTGGTGGCCATCCCATCCCATATTGAACCCACATGCCCATCCCAAGTCCTCACGGGATGAATTGAAGATTAGTATGTGGATGTTATTATCAAGAAGTCTGAGATCAAATCCTGGCAAAGGTAGTATATTCATCCTCCCTACGCGCTAGCCACAGCATCTAGACTAGTAGCCTTCGTGATTTACCTCCTCCGTGTTGGTCCTGAAATAGATTAACGGGGGCACTGGAGACGAACGATTCATCTTTTGCCACCACATGCCCATCCCAAGGCTCCTTTTGAATTTTTTTAGTTTTTATTTTTATAAAAAAGGTCATTGAACGTGTGTTTGATGACGTGGATTGTTAGTGGTGTTATAATACGAGAATAAATCATCTGCCCTGAGATTCTCTCGGTCCCCGTGTTTCAACTCGTCAGTGATGACCGATGAGTTCTCCGATCGTCGATCGGACATCACCGGCGGCCTTTGGCCGTCGCCCCGAACAAAACTATACCCTACGGGGTATGGTGAACCCGTCGGGGATCATCGCAATTGCGATCTCGCCGAATTCACCGTCGAATCCGGCGAAATCGCAAATGCGACGATCTTGACTGATTCACTGTTCTCCCTGGATATCGTTTGATTCGGGATGACGATCGAAGACTAATGATGATGACCGATTGGCGATTGGAGGACTCGTCGGCCATCGCCGACGAGTTGGGACACGGGGACAGAGGATCCCGTGTGTTATAATACATGCTCTATATTGCTTTTTACACTAATTGAATATTATACAATCCCATGAAAACGAATGGGATCCTCTGTCCAAAGGATCCTTGTCCCGCCTATCCTATACTCGCCGGCGAATCGTTCGATCGACGATTAGACATCATCAATAATTTTTTATTGTTGTCCCGAAACAAACGATATCTTGGGATATCGGTGAATCGGTCGAAATCGTCACATTACAATCTTGTCGGATTCGACGGTGAATATGACGAGATTGCAATTGCGACAGTCCCCGACGGGTTCACCGTATCTCCCAGGGTATAGTTTTGTTCGAGGCGACGGCCGAAGATCGCCGATGGTGTCTGATCGACGATCGGATGACTTACCGGCTATCGCCGATGATTGAGACAAAGGGACAGGGATCCTCTTTGGGACAGAGGATCCCGTCTCCCATGAAAATTACCGATGTGAAAATTCTCGGAGCATTTGGTTTTAACTTTTTGACATTATAATACCCACCGTCTACAAGTATAGGATATATATAATATACATATTATATTCATTAATACTTATTATTTTTGAGGTTCATATATTACGTACATATTATATTAATATATTAATTTTCTCACATCTTTATTTTTATTTTATATTAAATAACTATAATTTCAATTTTATTTACGAAATTTAAATAATTATTATTTAAAATAAATATAAAAATATTATTAAAGATATTTATTATGTAAAATATTTTTTTATAAATGTCATTTATTTAAAATTAAAATATTATTATAAATTCGAAATAAATGAGTACTTGCATAAAATTAAAAAATTAGACATAAATTAAACATAAAACAAAATTATAAAATACTAATTAAAGAGTAATGGTTATATTGTAACCAAATATGTTCAACTAAGTTGACACAAAGTTGGTGATGCATATTACTGTCACGTAGTTCGAAATTTATCCGAAGATAATCATGAAATCCTCAGTTTGAGCCCTGTACGAGTTGTGCGGGTTCGTCACCTTCATCATTGTGCCAATTTGTCACCTGATTCCTCTCATCTTCCACAATCATGTTGTATAAAATAATACATGCTAACATACTATGTTTTAACTTTTTTATACTAATAACGAGTTGAACTTCTGACAACTGCCCATCGAGCTTGGAGCACTCCAAATGCTCGTTCAATATCTTTTCTTGCAACCTCTTGTCTTTCCTTAAACAATCTCCTCTTGGGATTTTCTGGGCAAGGATAAGCCTTCACGAAAGAAGCCATTCCGGATATATTCCATATATTAGATAATACCCCTTCTTATATTAAGTTTTGTTGACCGTAAAATTAATCTCCGAAGTATTTCCTTGCATGACATTATTCAATATGGGAGATTCACACAACACATTAAGATCATTACATGAACATATAATACCCAAGAATGCATGTCATATCCACAAGTTTTGAGACACGATCGCTTCAAGCACGATTGTCGGCGATCCATTACCTCTTGTAAATTAGCCTTTCCAAGCAACTGGACAATTTTTTCATTCACAATGCATGCAATCAAGACTGCCCAACATTCCAGGGAAGTCGTGTCTCTCATTATGCAATTGACGAAGACGTTGAACGTCATTAGCATTCGACCTTTTTAAGTATTGATCATCAAAGAGTTCAACCACATAAATGCAGAACTTGAAAAAAATACTATATGGCGCTTGATTCACTCATGCGTATGTACTCGTCGAGATGGTTGACTGGGACTCCATAAGCCAATTGGTATTTTTGTAGTGGTGTCAAACCTTTTCTTCTGACAGTATCATCCCTCTACTGAAAATACAATAAACGACTTTTAAGTGCATTCACTATGCAACAAAAAAAATATTTTTGCATGTGAAATCGTCTTCAAAATATTTGATCTTGATACACTTGGTTTGTGGAGAAATAATCATTGAAGAGTCTCGCATGCCCAACTCACGATTTCTTTGGATGAACATTTTTCTTCGCCGCATCTCGTAATTACATTGATATGTTTCAACTATTTGTCGGCTTTTGTTGAAGTATCAATAATATTAACTCATTTCCTGGATCATAATATTCATCAACAACTTCAACATTAACTTCATCTTTGTTGGTGCAATTTTTGTTAGGTTAGGGTTGACCTAGTTTGACTAGGTTCGTGTGAGCTTATGCTTGGTAAGCTTGGTAAGCTTAAGGTTTGATGTTTTGATATTTGATAATAATGTTTGAATGTCGTATGAGTCAAGTGGGTCAAGGTTGATTGGAGACTTGGCTGGATAAGACCTAGTGGGACTAGGCACACCTAGTGAGACTAGGTGAAGTCCAGGTGGATCGGGGAGATCGCACGTTGGCATGGGAAAAGTCCTAGTGGGACTAGACAAACCTAATGAGACTAGGTGAAGTCCAGGTGGATCGGGGAGATCGCACGTTGGCAAGGTGGAAGCCTACCGAGAGACTAGACCTAACTCGAGGGTTAGACAAACCTGATTGAGAATCAGGTTAAGTCGTAGTTGGGAGCTAGGCAAGAGAAATCCAAGTTGGTCAAAGGGCTGATCAGACACTTGGTAGAGAAGTCCTAACAGGTCATGGTTGACCAAGGTTAGGCAAGGGAACCTTAGACTTGTACACACAAGCTAGGATTGGACTCAATCGGTTGGGTAATCGATTGAGGTTTGGGTTCTTGCGAACAGGAGCCTTCCTGATCGATTGGGTGATCGATTAAGAAAGGTGTGAATCGATTAGATAATCGATTGGGAGAAATAAGTTGCGAGAATAAAAAGGTGGCTAAATTGATTGGAAAATCGATTCAGCCTTCTCTTAATCGATTGATCAATTGATTAAGAGGTCCGGTAATCGATTGGACGATTAATTACGGCGGTATTACGCGAGAGCACGGAAAGGTGCTGAATCGTTTCAGCAATCGATTAAGATTGGTCTTAATCGATTGACTAATCGATTAAGCTTCAAAAAAATAGCCATTGAATGACTAAGTCTGACGTGGTAATCGATTGGATAATCGATTAGGGAACCCTAGGTGTCGGGTATATAGGGTTTTCACGCAGGTTTGAAGCGGCATCGCTCGCGCAGCTTCCTCCTTCTTCATCGCCATTTCATCTGAGTCCTTGGAGCTTAGTGCTGGTGCATTTCCAAGGATCAAGAGGCGATTCCAAGCTTGAAGATAGCAAGGAAAGCAAAGAGAACTAAGTTGTGTAAATCTTGTAAGATTTCTTTTGTATTTACTTGGATTCTTGTTGTATCTTCTTGAAAGCTTATAAGAGGTTTCTCCTCTTCAAGAAGGAGATCTTTCATAGTGTATGAGAGAGTAAGGAGAGTGGACCCTTGGATTAGTCACCTCAAGGAGGTGGATACCAAGTAAAATAGAGGTGTTAGCATTGCTCAAGTCTTCCGCTGCAACAAATCTACGAGCAAAGATTGGAGCTAATCACCCCCCCTCTAGCCCTCCTACCAGTCCTAATAAGTAGTATTAGAGCAAGGTTGCTCTGCTTTGGACTAATCGTCAAGTGAGCAAGAGTTAGAGGACGAAGAAGAACTTTGAAGAAACCCTAATTTTAAGAAGTCATCATCAAGAGGGTTAAAATTCAAAAATGGAGTTCGACTACGACACCTGGTGTAGCGACCCGCCTTCTTACTGTCTTTAGACGGATCGTTACTTTTCTCTACTTCTCAATTCTTATACATGACTAAAGAAAATTGCGGAAATCTTTTTTTTTCTTTTAAATTCTGCTAACAATTATATTCTAACTTAAACAATCATGTATAATAATACCATGTCATACTTCCTTCTCAATCTCGTAGTTGAAACTTATTGAAAACAGCCTTACCAACCAAAACAGCCCGTACCAGTCGACTGGTGACGTGGCAGTCGACTGGTACGCCTGTAACCTGTTTTTACAGGTTTCGGCCCTTGCTCTCCAAGTCCACCATTCATTCAATTTCGAGCCATATCAAACTACGACACCATTTCTATACTATATATCAGTTTCCTAAACAGTTTAGCCAATCAAACAAATCCATAAACTTGAATCTAGGACTTTTATGGAAGAAAATAAACTAAACAAATTTGTTTAAACTTTAACAATAGAGTTTGTACCAATCTTGACTCCTATGCATCCATGACATCAACTATAAGTTCTACCACCTTGCTAAAGCATTATGAAATGTGATTGCAACTTTTCTAAACATTTTTAAGCAATAAAACTCGATTCAAAAGGAAAATTGATACTATCTTAGCACAAACACCTTTTTCTCTAACAAAGTATCAATATTTCTAACTACTCACACTTTTACTCATCCAATGCAATCATGGGGATATATATGCTAAAGGAAATGACATGGAATCTTTACTCTAAGAAATTTAGCATATAAAACTATCCAAAACTCAAATACTCCATAATCTCCATAAAGCAAGAACTTGAAATTTGAATAAACTTAAACATTGCAGTTCAAATAACTAAAATGTCTCGTCTCAAGGATCTCTCCATAATCAGCCACCACACACACTCTACTCAGCACCGCCTCGTCGTCTCCCTTCAGAATTGCTTGCCTTTACCTTTATCTGCAATAAGAGGAAATGCATCTATAAGCAAAAGCTTAGTAAGTACTATCTAGCTCACAAAAACTCGAAATATGCAAACATGCTTCTAGATCAAACTGAACATCATATGAGATACTAATATGCTTGAAAGAAAACTAAGAACATGTATAACTCAAAACATGCATACTCAAGCAATATTAAATCTCAATTTACTTTTCTTGGCTCAACTTGAAACTTTAGCTATTCTTTAACTTTTGAAAACTTTCTGAAAATTTTGCTAAAGCATATACTTGAAAATACTAATCACTTGGATCCACTGAAGACGTAAGTACCATCTGATATGCGCGTTCCCTAAAAGGTTGGGGTAGCGAGCCACCAATCCTAATAGAGCAGACCTTGGTCTACCAGGGCCAAGACCTTGGAATTGGACACCTGGATTTCTTTAACGACGCCCTTGGACGCCGGGTACTGGCCTTATAAAATAAAATAGCTTTTCTTACTTTTCTTTCTTATCTGTAAATGCCTTGGCATTTTCTGGAGCACCTTGCGTGCTAAAATCCCTAAGTCTTGACTTTTGGGGATTTCTTAAGGCCTTGGCCTTTTCTTTTCTTATCTTTATCTTTCCTTTTCTTTTCTCATAGCTTTTCTTGGACCCTAAACTCACATAGGGTATTAATCAACATATATAAGCATATAATGAACTAATATCACATGCAAAAACTTAAACAAAAAGGAAATAGCTCTTTTTAAAAACTTTTAAAGGAAATTCTCGCGGAAAATCCGCCTCTTACTGCAGGTGAGCAGTACTTACATTGATATCTTGGACTTACAACCAAGATTAACGTCTAGAGCTCGGGAGAAACTTAAGATCTCGGAGAATTCTTCACGTCTACGCGTTCCTCTCGTCGCGGGAATCCCGAATATAGGATTATCTCTTGGAAAAGGGGTCTCGGCCGGCCCTCTTGACCTTGGTGTGGTGTCGCCCAAGAGAGGAGAGGAGGGAGAGGGTCGGCGCAGCTGTTGGGGAGGGAGAGGGTTTGAGAGAAAATAAAACAACTCTCTTTAATTACCTATTTATACTTAAGGGCGGATTAACTTAACTACTACTTAAATCTTAGTCTCTCCATATTTCACTGTGCTGATACCCTAGCCGAGCTGGTCGCGCGCTGTGGCCGTTTGGTGGTGGTCGCGGGTTCGAACCGCCGGCTGCCCTTAACCGGTTTTTATTATTTTTCCATTTTCTTTTTCTTTTTCTTTTTCCAAAAATACCAAACGGACTCGGAAAATTCCATAAAAATACTCTAAAAATTCCTAAAAATACTAGAATATTTCTAAACCATTTCTAAATAATTCTAAGGACTTTAAGAACTAAAAATGGAAATTTTGGGGCGTTACAATCCCCCATACCTTATAAAAAGTTCGTCCTCGAACTTAGAATAATTCTGGATATTTCTCTCTCATGCTGTCCTCACGTTCCCAAGTAGCCTCTTCCTGCTTTTGATTCTGCCAGATGACCTTCACTAGTGGCACTTCTTTGTTTCTTAATCTCTTAACTGCTTTGTCCACTATCTGTGTCGGTCTGCTCTCATAACTAAGATCTTCTTGGATCTGTACTGACTGAGGCTGAATCACTTGGCTAGGGTCGTGAATACACTTCTTTAGCATAGAGACATGAAAGGTACTGTGGATAGCTGACATATCCTCTGGCAAGTCCAGCTCATAGGCTACTTTCCCAACTCTCTTAATAATCCTATAGGGTCCTATGTAGCGAGGACTCAGCTTTCCCTTCTTGCCAAATCTCACCACTCCCTTCATGGGAGCGACCTTGAGAAATACTGAATCTCCAACTTGGAATTCAAGTGGCCTACGGCGTGTGTCAGCATAACTTTTCTGTCTACTCTGGGCAGTCTCAATCCTCTGGCGGATCGTCTGGATAGCCTGAGCGGTCTCATCTATAAGCTCAGTCTGGCTGCCTAGTCCTGACTCCATCTCTTTCTTCTCACCAGCTTCTTGTCAACATATGGGTGATCTACATTTCCTGCCATATAATGCCTCATAAGGTGCCATCCTGATGGTGGCCTGATAGCTATTGTTGTAGGCAAACTCAGCTAAGCACAGAAATTTGCACCAACTACCTTTAAAGTCCAATGTACAAGCCCTGAGCATGTCCTCTAAAATCTGATTTACTCTCTCTGTTTGTCCATCTGTCTGGGGATGGAAAGCTGTGCTGAACTGAAGTCTGGTGCCTAGGGCGTCCTGAACACACTTCCAAAAATGGGAGGTGAATCGTCCATCTCTGTCAGACACGATCGACCTCGGAACTCCGTGAAGCCTGATCACTTCTTTCACGTACAGCTGTGCTAACTGCTCTACCGAATGCGATAACTTGATGGCTATGAAGTGGGCAGACTTGGTCAACCTGTCCACTATCACCCAAATTGCATCATGTCCATGGGTGGTTCTTGGAAGACCTGTGATAAAGTCCATGGATATTTCTTCCCACTTCCACTCTGGAATGGGAAGTGGCTGTAGAACTCCTCCTGGTCTCTGGTGCTCTGCTTTGACTCTCTGGCAGGTCAAGCAGGTACTGATATATCTGGCCACGTCTCGCTTGAGTCCAGACCACCAGAACCTTTGCTTCAAATCTTGGTACATCTTGGTAGAACCAGGATGCATAGAGTACGGGGTACTGTGGGCTTCTTCTAAAATATTCTTTCTTAGTTCCTCATCATTGGGGACGCAAAGGCGGTCTCCAAAATAGAGGATGCCACTATCTGATACTCGAAACTCTGAATTTTCTGCCTCTTGGATCCCCTGCTTGATCTTCTGGATCTCTGGGTCTTGATCTTGCTTTTCTTGTATATCTTTAAGCAGGGTTGACTCTAGGGTCAATGCAGAAAATTGCCCAACTATTACTTCGACTCCAAAATCTTTTATTTCTTTCTGAAGTGGTAGAGACAGTGATGATAGGGACATCAATGCTGCACAGGATTTTCTGCTCAGTGCATCTGCCACCTTATTAGCTTTACCTGGGTGGTAGAGGATTTCACAGTCATAATCCTTGACTAACTCTAGCCACCTGCGCTGCCTCATATTCAGGTCCTTCTGAGTGAAGAAGTACTTCAAACTCTGATGGTCTGTGAAGATCCTGCACTGCACTCCATACAGGTAGTGTCTCCAAAGCTTCAGTGCAAAAACCACAGCTGCTAGCTCAAGGTCGTGGGTAGGGTAATTCTTCTCATAGTCCTTGAGCTGTCTGGAGGCATACGCTATTACTTTACCATCTTGCATGAGGACAGCTCCAAGGCCCATCTTGGATGCATCACTGTAGATGTCAAAGGCCTTGTCACTCTCTGGAACGGTCAGGATGGGAGCACTGGTCAGTCTCTTCTTCAGCTCTAGAAACTGTGCTCGCATTTATCTGACCATTCAAACTTCTTGTTCTTTCTGGTCAAGGCTGTGAGTGAGAGGCTATCCTAGAAAAGTCCTCCACAAATTTTCTGTAATATCCTGCCAGGCCTAAGAAACTTCTGATCTCACTGGCATTCTTGGGTCTACACCAGTTGCTGACTGCTTCTATCTTGGCTGGATCAACTTGAATGCCTTCTTTGGATACAATGTGACCTAGGAAAGTCACCTGATCTAGCCAAAACTCACACTTTGAGAATTTTGCATAAAGCTTCTCCTGCTGAAGGATCTGCAGCACTATCCTCAAGTGTGTAGCATGGTCCTCTGGAGTCTGTGAATTATGAGAATATCATCAATAAATACAATGACGAATTTATCGAGATACTCCCTGAAGATGTGGTTCATCAGCTCCATGAAGACTGCCGGAGCATTGGTTACTCCAAAAGGCATTACTACAAATTCGTAGTGGCCGTATCTTGTCCTGAAGGCCGTCCTGGGGATGTCACTTTCTTTAACCTTTAGCTGATGATACCCAGAACGCAGATCTATCTTCGAGAACACTGTAGCCCCTTTGAGTTGATCAAATAAATCATCTATTCTAGGAAGGGGGTACTTGTTCTTGATGGTCACCTTGTTCAGAGCTCTGTAGTCTATGCACAGACGCATAGACCCATCCTTCTTCTTGACGAAAAGTACAGGAGCTCCCCAGGGTGAATGACTCGGGCGGATGAAGCCCTTGTCTAGTAGCTCCTGGAGTTGCTCTTGTAATTCTTTCAGCTCTGCAGGAGACATACGATATGGGGCTTTTGAGACCGGACCGGTACCTGGCACCAGCTCAATCTCAAATTCCACCTCCCTGTGGGGCGGTAGTCCAGGTAGTTCTTCTGGAAACACTTCTGGATATTCGCAGACTACCCGTACATCCTCCTGCTTGAGTTCTTTCTTTGCTTCTGAGTCCACTACGTGTGCAAGAAAACCAGCACACCCTTGCTCTAGCATCTGGTGGGCTGCCAAGGCTGAGAGGAATTTCTGAGTCTTCCTCTTTGGGACTCCTTGGAACTCGAATGGTGATTCTCCTTCTGGGCTGAAAACCACCTTCCTTCTACGGCAGTCCACTGAAGCGCTGTACTTACTGAAGAAATCCATCCCTAACATGACATCGTAATCCTTCATCTCAAGGACTATCCAGTCACTATAGAGCTCTCGGTTGGAAATCCAGATTGGTATTGCCCTTAGCCTCTGAGTAGAGGCCATTTCTTTTCCTGTGCTAACTAGCTCTGGCACAGATGAGCTAGCCGCTTAAACATCTTCACTGCTTCATCCACGGATAGTTCTCCTTGTCTGAACTCCGTGAATTCATCATAATGCTTGTTGGTTACTTGCATGTGAAAGTATTCTTCGAAGAACTCAGTCTCGAAGTCGGCCCATGTCATCTGGTTGACATTTCTCTTGGCCTTGACCCTCTTCCACTATATTCTAGCATCTCCCGTAAGGCAGAAAGATGCACACTTTATCTTCTCTACTCATGCCAGTCCAGTAGTCCTACTATTCTTTCCAACGTTTTGGAACCATGCTTAGCATCCATGGTTTACTTGTGCCTGGGAAATTCCCTGGCTTCAGTTTCTTCTACTGAATGAGGTATGCTTCTTGCCTTACTCTCCCGAGCCCACCTCTAAGAGATTGGTGGTGGTACTGACTCTGTTACCTCTTGCCCTCTGGGAACTTGCTCCTCGTTTGGCCCTTTCTAGGGCGTCCTCAAATGTATAACTTAACACTTAATGGTAATGTTCCCAAACTTGCTTTAGGATATAACAAGACCTTGGTCTTGTTTCTTATCTCATTTCTTAGTCCTATAGCTCGTTCTTGGGCTTAGTAAGACCTTGGTCTTACTCAGAACTTTTATCGGACACCTTACATGCCGAAATCCTCCAAACCTTGTGTTTGGGCAAATCAAGACCTTGGTCTTGCTATACTAAGATCACGACATGAAGGACGTCCTCCACTCCTGCTGTGGGTGGTGTAGGGGCACTGGGTGCTGATTTGCCATCAGTGTGGCAATGGTCTTCTGTTGTTCTGAAATCTGAGCTTGCATTT
>JAGFNQ010002217.1:0-58417 GCA_024364735.1 Boesenbergia rotunda
CAAGCAATCGTTTTGAATCTATCTCTATAGATTCTAATCCCAAGGATATAGGTTGCTTCTCCCAGGTCTTTCATGGAGAAAGTTTTGGACAACCAAATTTTAACTGACTGTAAGACTGATATATCGTTTCCTATAAGTAATATGTCATCGACATATAACACTAGGAATACGACTGCACTCCCACTAACCTTCTTGTACACACAAGGTTCGTCAGGATTTTGTGAGAAATCAAACTCTTTGATTGTCTCATCAAAACGGATGTTCCAGCTCCTGGATGCTTGCTTTAGTCCATATATAGATCGTCGAAGCTTGCATACTTTGGTTTTATTAACCGATGTGAAACCTTCAGGTTTGTATCATGTATACATCCTCAAGCAGGTTTCCATTAAGAAAAGCTGTTTTCACATCCATTTGCCATATCTCATAATCATAATGAGCAGCTATGGCCAGGTGCATCCGATGGATTTAAGCATAGCTACTGGCGAATAGGTTTCGTCATAATCAATTCCTTGTTTCTGACGATATCCTTTTGCCACTAATCTAGCATTAAAGGTAACAACATTACCTTCCATGTCGGTTTTCTTCTTGAAAACCCACTTGCACCCTATGGGCTTAATCCCTTCAGGTAGGTTAACCAAGTCCCATACTTGATTTTTATACATGGAATCCATTTCCGACTTTATGGCTTCAAGCCATTTATCCCTTTCTGAATTTTTCAGAACATCTTCATAACTGATAGGTTCATCATCGTTAATGAGTAACACGTTGTTCGATTCACTTATGAGAAATCCGTATCTCTCTGAAATATTGTGTATCCTATCAGACCTACGAAGAAGTGGTGTTGTTTTAGGTTCAACTGATAGCTCATCATTATAAGTTATTGATTGTGGGTCTAGACTAGGTGTCTCTGTAATGTCTATTGGTGTTTCTTGAACTTCTTCAAGTTCAATGCTACTCCCACTGTTTCTTGTAAAAGAAATTCTTTTTCTAGAAATACAGCATGCCTTGAAACAAACACCTTTTGTTCCAAGGGATGATAGACTTGGTAACCCTTCGTTTCCTTAGGGTATCCAATAAATAGACATTTATCAGACTTAGCATCTAATTTGTCTGATACAGTCTGCTTTACATAAGCAGGACAACCCCATATCTTTGGTGAGATAATGAGGTTTCTTACTATTCTACGTCTCATATGGAGTAGTAGAGACTACCTTGGTCGGGACTCTGTTTAGTAAGTAAACAGCTGTATTGAGCGCATAGCCCCAAAAGGATTTTGGAAGAGTTGCATGATTCATCATAGATCTAACCATGTCTATTAAGGTTCGGTTACACCTCTCAGATACACCATTATATTGTGGTGTATATGGCGGAGTCCATTGAGACAATATCCCATTGTCCCTAAGATAATCTTGAAACTCTTGACTTAAGTATTCACCACCCCGATCGGATCGAAGTATCTTAATACTTTTGCCAAGTTGTTTCTCTACTTCACTTCTGAACTCTTTGAATTTTTCAAAAGCTTCAGATTTGTGTTTCATTAAGAACACATACCCGAATCATGAGTGATCTTCGATAAAGGTAATGAAGTAGCTATAGCCTCCTTGTGTAAGAGTTGACATTGGTCCACATACATCAGTATGTATTAGACCAAGCAATTCTCCCACTGGTTTACCTTTTTCGGAAAAGGGTAATTTGGTCATCTTACCTTTTAAGCATGATTCGCATGTATCAAATGAACCGGGTTCAAATGATTCCAGAATTCCACATCGGTTTAATATGGTCATGCGTTTCTTACTTACATAGCCAAGACGACAATGCCACATATAGGAGTCTATTTGATTATCAATTCAAGCACGTTTGTTGCTAACTTCGATATTGAAAACGTCACCGGATAAATCTAACGTGTAGATCCCATTGCATAAAGTTTTGGTCCCATAAAGAACACCATTTAAAGTTATGTAACAGCAATTGTTACTAAAAGTTAAATGATAACCCTTTTCATTCAAGCATGAAATAGTTACAATGTTCTTTATTAACGAAGGAACAAAATAACAATTATCCAATTCTAAGACAAGTCCAGTAGGGAGCTTTAGCAAATATGTTTCGATGGCAACAGCAGCAATCTTTGCTCCATTTCCAACTCGCAAATTCGCTTCTCCCTTGACGAGTCTTCTTCTATTCCTTAGTCCCTGTATGTCATTACATATATGTGAGCTACACCCAGTATCAAGTACCCAGGTGTCTGAGGAAATAAAGTGACATTCAATAACGAAGATACCTGAAGAGGATGGGCCATCGGGTGCCTTCTTCTTCAGGGACTCAAGATAAACCTTACAGTTTCTTCGCTAGTGGCCCTCATTGCCGCAGTGATGGCAAGTGCCTTTTGGTGCCTTTTCAATCTTTTTAGCCTTTTTCTTCCTTCCCTTATTTTGTTCTTTGGGCTTCCTCTTAGAGCCTTTCTTTGAGGAACCAACTAACAATACTGTCTTCTGATCCTGCTTTACAGAAGGCTCTACAGTCTTCAGCAGGTTAAGCAACTCAGGAATGGTAGTCACCAGTTTGTTCATCCGATAGTTCATCACAAACTGTGGGTAACTCTTGGGCAAACAATGCAGAATTAAGTCAATACTTAATTCGTGATCCATTGCAAATCCGAGTGTGCCTAGTTTCTCAATGTACCCCAACATCTTCAACACAAACTGTGAAACAGAAGTGCCTTCCTGCATCTTAGAGGTGAAGAGGAGTCTGGAGACCTCAAACCTTTCGGATCTCGCCTGCTCGTCAAACAGCTCATGAAGATGGAAGACGATGGTATGAGCATCCATATGCTCATGCTGCTTTTGTAGCTCAGTTACCATAGCGGCCAGCATAATGCAACTTGCAAGTTCAGAATCGGCCACATGTTTCTGATAGGTCACTAACTGGTCTGGAGTTGCATCTTCAGGAGGATGGTTGGGAAGTTGTTCTTCAAGGACATAAGCAAGCTTTTCTGCCTTGAGGACTATCCTCAGGTATTGAAGCCAGTCCATGAAGTTTGGCCTAGTCAGCTTATTGGTGTCCAAAATGGACGCAAATTCAGAGAAGACATGATCAGGTGATTATCCTAGAAATACGAATTGAGGTTATGTGATGAGAATGATAAAGAATGCATCAATATACATTAATTAAATCCTATTTATTTTTCGAATTGAATAACTCTTTTTATCAATTTGGGAGATCGTAGGAACATCTCCAAATAGGTTGATATCCAACCATAGATAAGAACAACCATGGCTAAAGTCCATCAAGTTATTCTTAGCTATGAAGGTAGGTAATTATACTGATTACATATTATACATATGTAACTATCACATTATGCTATCAACTAATTGAATGTTTGCATAAATCATTGGGTTGTTAACTTATTAACAAGTATGCAACAATATACATAGCACCCAACTGCACCTCTCTTTACATCGACCTTGGCTGTGGCACAACAAATCGATGCTCCAAGCTTAAGCTGACCCATTAATCAAGAAATAGTTTTAATATGGTTGGAGCTCATTCAATCATTTAGTCAGGCTTGGATGTGTCCAACAACCAAAACTAAGGATTGACCTCTGGCTCCAACTATATTAATCATAAACTAATCCCATGGTTTGAACATGTTGAGGTTCAAGCTAGACATGGATGTGTCCATCAACCCAAACGAGAAACAAAACTCCGGTTCTAACCATATTAATGGAAGGTGTTGGCCTTAATATTTTGTAAGGGGTTTTGGGTCTCATCCTTTTTCTTTTATGCACATTCATGACATATAATTATGTCATATTCTAACGATTTCCTTAATAAAGTATGTATGTGACTTAATTTATCAAGTCTCATTAATTGAATTAGGAACCGGATTCATAATTCTAATTTCATACTTTATTCAAGGAATTGTTTTGGGAATCAATTTCCTGAATTATCATAATCAATTTCGAAAATAATATGTTTAAGACTTTGATTTCTCTAAATCAAATCTTATTAAATTAAGAGACAGATTCCCTTAATTCAACCATATATTATTTTCATGAAAATTTTATTTAAGAAAATATACTCTTTAGGAAATAATTTTCCTAATTAATTTTGGAGACAATAATATGTAAGAGCATCACCTCATAAATCAAATAAGGAAATTATCGTTTGAGAATCACCTCAAAAATTTCCAAGATTTGATCACATATTTTATTTATGGAAAATTAATATCAATGACTTAATTTGGATGGCTCCCCGAGGCTCAATCCAAATTAAACATTTGATAATTTAAATTCAATTTAGGAAATTTAATTATAACAACTAACTTTAAATTGGACGGCTCCCCGAGGCTCAATCCAAAATAAAGAATTTTATAAATAATTTAATTTCCAATTATAAATTTAAATGTCAATTAATATTCTCATAATTTGTCTAGACTTTCATAAAAGAAAGTGCCCAAAATTGTGAGCTTTCCATAAATGGAAAGTTTCCAAAAATAAAAGGTTTTCAGAATAATTTTAAGTTTCTGCTACAAAGAAAACTTACGTTTTTCCAAAATTAGAAAATTTCCAAAATAGGAAATTTCTAAAATTGGAAAGTTTCCAAAAATGAAAAGTTTTCACAATTATCATAAAATTTCATAAACAGAGATATTTCAAATGTTTGCGAAATTTCATGAGGATTTCCAAACTTTGAAATTTCTAAATCGAAATTTTACCATAATTGGAATGTTTCCATAATTGAAAATTTTTCAAAATTGAGATCATGATAAAGTTTCCGCAAAATAATTATATGATTATGTCAAACACAAACCTCGGCTCTGATACAACTGTTGGGACCGGGTGCATGTTGACATGGATACGGGTTCGTAATTTTAAAATTAATTACGTGCAGCAGAAGATTTAGCATAAATAATTTCTCAAATTATTTAATCATACATCTATGCATGCAATTTTATCTTGTGTAGACATGATCATATATTTAAAATTTTGCAGAAACATAAACTAATTTACGTATTACCTCGCGTAACTCGAAGGAAGGGACGAGATCCAACTGTAAGCGTCCCTTGGAAGCTCCGCCTTTATTCGCGTCCACGCCGAGTATCTTCGGGATGACTTCGCAAAGTCACGAGTTTCGTGTTCTCGAGAACTACTAGATTCTCTGAGAACGCGACGAGAAAAACCAAGAGAGAAGTCGGAAAACTAACCACAAAAGGATGGCCGACAGGGAATGTAACGACCCGACCCGTTTGGCGGCCTATTTACCGGCCCATTTACCGGCCCTCACGACCGTCGTACCATCGACCGTCGACCGTCGACCGTCGACCGTGCCGTTACCATACTAGGCCTTCCCACCACCTGGTCGGTGGATTTTTGCCTTTCCAGGATTCGAACCCTAGACCCAGGCTTAAATCTAGTTCTTTATGAATCCTGAATACCAATTTAGGTAGCTCAATTAGTATTCAGGATTCATAAAGAACTAGATTTAAGCCTGGGTCTAGGGTTCGAATCCTGGGAAGGCAAAAATCCACCGACCAGGCGGTGGGAAGGCCTAGTATGATAACGGCACGGTCGACGATACGACGATACGACGGTCGTGAGGGACAGTAAATGGGCCGGTAAATGGGCCTCCAAACGGGCCGGGTCGTTACAATAAAAAGGCGCCTTTTTATTGTAACGACCCGACCCGTTTGGAGGCCCATTTACTGGCCCATTTACCGGCCCTCACGACCGTCGTACCGTCGTACCGTCGACCGTCGACCGTGCCGTTACCATACTAGGCCTTCCCACCGCCTGGTCGGTGGATTTTTGCCTTCCCAAGATTCGAACCCTAGACCCAGGCTTAAATCTAGTTCTTTATGAATCTTGAATACCAATAGCTCAATTGGTATTCAGGATTCATAAAGAACTAGATTTAAGCCTGGGTCTAGGGTTCGAATCCTGGGAAGGCAAAAATCCACCGACCAGGCGGTGGGAAGGCCTAGTATAGTAACGACACGGTCGACGGTCGACGGTACGACGGTCGTGTGGGCCGGTAAATGGGCCGCCAAACGGGCAGGGTCGTTACAGGGAAAGGGCAGTGGTGGCCGGCTGGTGCTCCTTCTTTGGGCTGGTTGGCGCACGGCAAGAAGAGGAGAAGAGAAGGAGAGAAAGAGAGGGAGAGTGCCTATGCCTTCATCTCTATGATTATTCCCCAAGCCTTGCCTTAGGTCCTTTATATAGTGGCCTTTCAACCATCAATCCTCTCAAATATGGAATAACTTATTCCATCATGCCAAGTTTGATTTTATATCATGGTTAAAACATATTTTAATTCATGATAAAAAATCAATCAAGTCTCTTCTCTCCTATGTAATAAATTTCCTTATCATGGTAAATCAACCCATGATTGATTTTATAAAATAAACCAATCCATGGTTCATTTTAATTTCCATGAAAAATAAACCAAACCTTGGTTTATTATATAAAAATTTATATCATCCATAATTTTATAAAACAAACCACACTTGGTTTATTTTATAAATTGAACCAAAACTTGGTTCTCTCCCTTTGTTGTGGCCAGCCAAGCAAAGAGGATGGAGGCCCTCTTTGGCCGGCCCATCCAAGCCAAGCCCCAATGAATTAAACTTATTTAATTCATTTATTAAGTCTTCAAAAGACTTAATCATTTTACGCTTCCGATGCGTCTCTGAAAAATTCAGATTCGACTTATCGTTTAGCTCAACCAACCCTAATCTCTCTTGATTGAAAAATCTAATTTTCAACTCGTTTTAAATCCCTCGGATTACTCGTAGTGCGTGTGACTAAATAGGCTTTCGATTTATGTTGGCCGTCTATAATTAATCAATTATAGAACGATCATGAGTGGCACCTAGTAGTACATCATGATCCTCAATTAATCGAAAGATCAACGGTTGACCTCAGAAACAATTCTGAAACCCTTCAGCAGCTATAATGAATCGTGCCCCATTCCCTTCACCATCTTATACCCGCTTGGTTCAGGACATGGTCTATGTGTGTCAGTCCCCACTAGGCTGACTACGTCACACCTAGCCCAAGTAACGTTTTCTCGTCCTACGGATTCTAATTACTCTAATGTATTAAAGAGATTCATACTCTGAACATGTCATGCTCTACCCAGAGGCTTCGAGTAACAATCCAACGATAGGCCTCAGGTATACATCTCCTCGCATGGAGTGGTGAATCCTTTGTAGGCTGTTCAAACATCTTCGGGCACTTCGGCTTATACCCAATCATCCTGGGTCCACACCTCCTTGGAGATGCTTGCTTATGATGTCAAAGTATAAGTCTCCATGACCAAGATGACTTGAACACCGCAAGTCAAAGGAACATCGCACTTAAGCTGCAGTAAGAACTTCACTGACATATTTATATGTAGACTACCATATGAAGTTTTACAGCCAGTCACTCCAATGAACTAGTTCCCTTAACTAGCATTCATGTTTATCTCCGAACATCTCAATATCACCAGCCAGTGAGAATCAGCTGATTAGAGAATATCCCATGCTAGTCTCAACAGAATTGATAGTGTCCGTATTTATCAATTCATCGACTAGGGACAATTTCAATACTTCACAATTGCACATGTAGAGATAATCACTAGATGTGAATTCATCACAAATTCTCTCATACTGTGAATTGTATTGCGGACATTCAGTAAATGAGTTTAAGATCTCAATCAAATACACAAATATGTATGCTCAAATAGTGAATATTCATTTATTAAAATTAATGATTACAATAATAAGGCGATTGCCTTAGGACACTTCTCTCATATCACTAACAGCTACGCCCAACCAATGATATAAACCCTAATGCCTTGCGGTGCGGCGGACGCCCATGATACTTAGGTTTGGTCTGGGTTACTACACCCGTCGAAGTACGCTAGACTCTCATACTGCATGGTGCTGCAGAGACCCGAGGTACCTAGGCATGATTTGGGTGACTACAGACTCCCTGCCAAGTACGAAAACCAGGAGGTCTCACGACATCTCACGTGCCCGAGACACTTAGGTGCGGCAGAAGCCAAGATAGCACGGCTGGCCTGGCTAAATGAGAGCAAGTGAGACGTCAGAGTATTAACATAATACAGACATACACATACACAAGGTAACAAAAATTTTGCTTTATTTATATGGGAAATACATAAAGACCAATGTCTTAGAGAGATATCAAGATAAAATCAGAATATCTAGTAAGAGGAAACTCTCCTCTACTTGGGCCTTTCTTCGCTACTGCGTCACTCCCGCAGGGTTGCTTGGCTCGAAGCCGTCTTCCAAATATGCGGTACGCGGGAGTCCGTCGACATCCTCCTTGGATCTTCAGACATCATCTTGGTACTTCATCCGAGTAACCGATAATAGATGGGGACGCCTGAGGTAACACATAGGTAGCACGACCCCATCTGAAGGCCCCGACTACCTCATCCCACAAAGATGCATCCGTCACAACATTCAGAACGAAGAGGAGGGGGAGTAGCAACTGCAATTTCTCTCCGGATGTTGGAAAAGAAGAATTGCCTTAACAGGGAGAGGAAGCAGTGGCAGCAACCCCTCCCCTCTTAGTGACGGCGTATCCCACAAACACCATCCTACGCCCAAAACTTGGGGAAAGCGAGGATTCAGAAGAGGATGGCGTCTGAAGCAGACCAAGAATGCACCTCCATGGGCCGACCAAGGGGAGGCAACCAGCAAGATATGTCATCTCCGCCATGTCCTCTGGCAGACCACGTGATGTCTCTTCTGGACTCCTCAGATAATCTCGAAGCCCCACCTCCGCCAGGATCTTTAGCGAGACCCTGGACATTGTTGTGGCAATCAGCCTAAAGATGATCTGGAGGATCATGGGTTTTGATGTGTGTGCCAATATGATTATGTTAGGGTTTGTTGTTGTACTAATATGTGTATGTGAGTGTGCAGGGTTGCAGGTACACATAGACTTGGTTGGATGTCTTCAGGTGAAGGGTTGCATAGAGGCAAGCTGGAGGCTTGTGTGCGCATTCGAGGGACCATGGGTAAAGATGATGAGCCGAGGGATGCAGACTTCGAGGCATACGTGAAGGATGACATGGAGATAAGCTGAAGGCTTGTGTGCGCATCTGAGGGACGAGGGCCGAAGACGAAGAGGGCGTGAAGGCAACAGATCGAGACTGCTGATTGAAGAGTCGACCAAGTCGTGAAGGTCCGAATGTGAGTGTTTGTACTCGGGAACTAAGCTGGGAGGGTTTGAGTGCGGAGAGAAATGCACTCGAAAAGGGAACCCTAGGCTTAGAAGGGGACCAGTCGACTGCCCCAGGGGCAGTCGACTGGGATGGCCAGAATTCGAAAGGTCGATGTGTGAGAATTTGAATTCAGGGAAGGCCAGTCAATTGCCCCTGGGGCAGTCGAATAGCCAACGGTCATATTCAGCTCGAGCTCTATTTAAAGGAGCTCCGTTCAAGCTGTTTACCCTGGGCAAAACTTGCTTGGATAGAGTGAGTTAGTAGCCTGTTGTGCTCAGGTAGTATCCAGAGGTTGTGGAGAGGTTTCTCCACCCACAAGGAGCTACAAGATCTAGCCGGAGGTGCTCCGGAAAACCATCCACCGATGGATTAGGGATCGCCCACCTTATGAGCAACCGTGGAGTAGGAGCTTCTATCTCCGAACCGTGGAGTAGTACCCTGGGCAAAACTTGCTTGGATACTTTTGGCTTTAAGTATCATGACAAAAATAAAAATACTATTGCATGCCAAAATACCAAGAAATCCATGATTCATGATAAATCTAGGTTTGCTAGACTTGAGGATCAAGGCATCAACCTTAAGAAAAGGAGACACATGCCTAAGAAAATAGGTAGGTCTAGGAATGATCAAAATGAGCATGGTGATACTAAGGTTAGGAATTTAGAGAAGGAAAATCAAGTTTTAAGAGCAAAACTTGATAAATTAGAAAAGAACCTAGATAGACTCATTAGAGGATCCAAGGGATTGAGTGTGATACCAAAGAATCAACGCACTATAAATGATAGGCCGGGTTTAGGATATCATCCTAGGAGGTCAAATGGTAGCAAAAAGTCATATTCGAGGATGGCCTATGATTATGGTAAAGGAAAGACCAAAAATGGCAAGCAAAAGCCATTTAGAGGAGAAAAGAAAATCAACCAATGACAAGGTATGAAAAGTTAAGAGAGTGATAGGTGGAGGTCAAGAAGCACCGGAGGAACACCGGTGTCGTCTTGCAACTGTGAATGAGCCATCTAGGGAAATGGCTCGGGGTAGGAGCTCAAGGGAAAGCTCTAGAGGTCAAAATGAGATCTATGGTCAATAGATTTCAAGAGGATTTCTCCTAGGAGATTAGATGGACTATGGAGTGTGTCGAAAGATTTAGAAGACTAAGGTGAGTCTTAATCCAAGAAAATTGGCACACTAAAAGAAGATTTATGGAGAAAAATATGAAAATGGGATTATATTTGGTAGATATTGGTTTTAATGTGTAAATGTCATATAACTTGGTGCTAGGATTGTAATGTGATTAAGTATGGGAAGAGGCATCAAGGTGAGGCAGAAATTAGAACTTTTGGACAAGATTTAATGACACAATTTAGGTAGTCTTGAATTTCATGCCAATCTTGGGATCTGGAGTAGATTTGTTTGAAAACATATTTTTCCCAAGTAAACATAGGCTCCACAAATCTCTCCATGAAATTTTAGAATTTTTAGAGATTTGTGAAATTAATTAGGTATTTCTGAATTTAGGACTGGAATACTGAAATATAGGTATTAGTCGACTGGTTCAGAACCAGTCGACTGGTATAGTATAAACTCGAAACTGAGAAATTCAAATTATCAGTCGACTGCCCATGGGGCAATCGACTGAAGTCTCTGATCAATTTCGCAATCGATTGCCCTAGGGGCAGTCGACTGGTATGCGGGGTTTTAAATAAGAACAGTCGCGCGGGGG
Source organism: Boesenbergia rotunda (assembly GCA_024364735.1). NCBI lineage: Eukaryota > Viridiplantae > Streptophyta > Magnoliopsida > Zingiberales > Zingiberaceae > Boesenbergia > Boesenbergia rotunda. The sequence continues at coordinate 10,955 of JAGFNQ010002217.1, forward strand.
TGGCCAAAACCTAGGGTTTTGCGTGCCACCCCCTGTGAAATCTTCTCCTCCCCGACCTCCTCTCTCGTTCTAAGGTTCTCTCAAGCCCTAAGTTTGTGATTTGGAACTAATGTATCTCATTTTGCATGTTTGTCTTTAGTTTCTCTCTTTTTGGGATGGTTGTGGTACATGCATGGTTGTGTTACATGTTAGATGGCACATAAGAGGAAAGTGGGTGAGGGATCATCCCGACAAGGGCATATAGATCCAGAGGCACATCGATTCCGATCCGATGAGTGTCTACGGAGATTTGAAGAGAATGAGTTTGTATTGATGAATTGTCGGTATCTCAACCGAGCATATTTCCTGGAGAATGCGCCTCATATCTCTGAGATGATTACCCATTTTGGTCTAGGGCGATTGGTGTATTGTTAGCACGATGCAAACATTGACATGTGTAAAGAATTCTACGCAAACCTCACATGCATCAATTCCGATAATGACCTCTATGAGTCCATGGTGGCAGGAGTCACCATTCCCTTCTCATCCACAGTTTTAGGTGCATTTCTAGGTTGTAGGGCGACATATTTTTCTAAGATTATCGAGCCTTTCATATTGCCTGGTGGGACCTTAGACTAGATTCATTTGCATTATTTTGGGAGATGCCGAGTTTCTACGCAGCGCCTTTTTGAGGCCAAGCACATGAGTCCTGCTAGTAAGGTGTTATATAAAGTTGTGTTAGACTGCATTTTACCCATTGTTACCAAAGGGAGGTCGATGATTCGACTTCCTCACTTGGTCATTATGTACGCGCTAGAGAGGAGTTTAGACATTGATGTCACCCTGCATGTGTTTACATCCATCGTCCATTTTTCCCATAGTGTCAATGGGAAGATATACATGCCCTTTTGTCATGTCCTGACCGAGTTCATTGAGTCTAGGGGTATATGTACGACTAGCGGTCAGGTACGTCACTTATCCAAGGACTATGATCAGATTGGTGCACGCCAGTTGTCATTGGCAGGTATTGAGTGTAGACAGGGGGAGTTCGTCCGGAGGCAGCATCCTGACTCTTCGAGTTCTGATGAGGAGCCTGCTGGTGGAGTTACACGAGAGGAGTTCTCCCAGCTCCAGTCAGAGGTTCACGGTCTCCGGGAGGACTTCCACGGCTTTCAGCAGCAGCAGATGGGCTTCCAGCAGACACAGACTGCCATTCAGGAGGAGGTTCATAGCCTCACACAGTTCTGTCAAGGGTTCCATCGATAACAGGATGAGATGTACGCGATGATACAGCAGTTACATCTCACGTATCAGGCCCCTCCTACTCCTCCAGACGACGACATGCAGTAGATCTTATTTGATGGTTGAGTGTTGAGAGTGCATTGCTTAGATTTATGTTCTATCTCTCAAACACTTAGTTCAAAATTGTAATATTTCGCTACTTCGGGGCTTTAGACCTTGTGCCACTTTCATGTTTTATTTTCAAGTCATGTATGAAACATTTGTTTATGCTTTCATGTCATTTTATAAAATCTTATGTCATGACTGTTAGTAATATAAGAGAAGTGTCCTAAGGCAATCGCCATGATTGTAATCATTTACTTTAATAAATGAAAATTCACTATTTGAGTATACATGTTTGTGTATTTGATTGGGATCTTAAACTCATTTACTGAATGTCCGCAATACAATTCACAGCATGAGAGAATTTGTGATGGAATCACAACTAGTGACTATCTCTACATGTGCAATTGTGAAGTATTGAAAATATCCCTAGTCGATGAATTGATAAATACGGACACTGTCAATTCTGTTGAGACTAGCATGGGTTATTCTCTAATCAGCTGATTCTCACTGGCTGGTGACATTGGGATGTCCGGAGATAAACATGAATGCTAGTTAAGGGAACTAGTTCATTGGAGTGACTGGCTGTAAAACTTCATATGGTAATCTATATATAGACATGTCAATGAAGTTCTTACTGCAGCTTAAGTGCGATGTTCCTTTGACTTGCGGTGTTCAAGTCATCTTGGTCATGGAGACTTATACTTTAGCATCTTAAGCAAGCATCTCCAAGGAGGTGTGGACCCAGGATGGTTGGGTATAAGCCGAAGTGCCCGAAGTTGTTTGAACAGCCTACAAAGGATTCACCACTCCTTGCGAGGAGATGTATGCCCAAGGCCTATCGTCGGATTGTTACTCAAAGCCTCTGGCCAGAGCATGACATGTTTAGAGTATGAGTCTCTTAAAAACATGAGAGTAATTAGAAATCCAAAGGACGAGAGAACGTTACTTGGGCTAGGTGTGACGTAGTCAGCCTAGTGGGGACTGACACACATAGACCGTGTCCTGAACCAAGTGGGTATAAGATGGTGAAGGGAATGAGGCACGATTCATTATAGCTGCTGAAGGGTTTCAGAATAATTTCTGAGGTCAACCGTTGATCTTTCGATTAATTGGGGGTCATGATGTACTACTAGGTGCCACTCATGATCGTTCTATAATTGGTTAATTATAGACGACCAACATAAATCGAAAGCCTATTTAGTCACACGCACTATGAGTAATCCGAGGGATTTAAAACGAGTTGAAAATTGGATTTTCCAATCAAGAGAAATAAGTCGAATCTGAATTTATCAGAGGCGCATGGGATGCTTAAAATAGCAGTCTTTTGAAGGCTTATTGGGCGAATTAAATGAGTTTAATTCACGAGGAATTTGGCTTGGTGTGGCCGGCCAAAGAGGGTGGGGTTTGGCCGGCCACCACATGGAGAGAAACCAATTTATTTGGTTTAAATTATAAAATAAATCAAAGCGCGATTTGTTTTATAAAATTATGGATAAATAAATTAATTTATATAAAGAGATTTATATAAAAAAATTTATATAATGAAAATTATAGAAATTTTTCTTTTTATGGAAATTAAAATGAACCATGAATTGGTTTAATTTTAATTTATAAAATCAATTATGAATTGATTTTTCCATAAAAAGGAAATTTTATACAAATTTTATTCTATAATTTAAAGGAGAGATGTATTTATTTTATTATAAAGTTAGTTATAATAAAACTTGGCATAATGGAATAATTCATAAGAAAATTTATAAGATAAATTTCTTATGAAAATTTATTCTGTTAATTCCGTTAAAAGGGAGACTTGGCAATGGAGAGGCTACTATATAAAGGAACCAAAGACAAGCCTTAAATTCCAATTAATCAAGAGATTAAGAAGCTCTCTCTCTCTCCCTTATTCTCTCTCTCTCTCTAGGGCCGGCGCCCCTTCTCTCTCTAGGGCCGGTGCACCTTCTCTCTCTAGGGCCGGCGCCACATTCTCCCTCTAGGGCCGGCGCCACCTTCCCTAGCCGTGAGCCACCACCAAGACGAAGCGGTAGTTCTCGTCGGCACAAAACTCGTGGCTTTGCGAAGTCATCCCGAAGAGAACTCGGCGTGGACGTGAATAGAGGCGGAGCTTCCAAGGGACGCTACGGTTGGATCTCATCCCTTACTTCGAGTTACGCGAGGTACTAAGTAAATTAGTTTACTTTTTGCAAAATTTTAATTTATGATCATGTCCACACATCATAAGGTCGCATGCTAGATACGTGGTTAAAATAATTTGAGAAATTATTTATGCTAATTCTTCCGTTGCACGTAAATATTTTAAAATTTACAAACCCGTATCCTTGTCAACATGCACCCGGTCCCAACAGTGGTATCAGAGCCGGTTAGTGTTCGACATAATCATATAATTTTTTTGCGGAAAACTTTGTAATGATCTCAATTTTGGAAAATTTTCCAATTATGGAAACTTTCCAATTATGATAAATTTTAGATTTAGGAATTTCAAAGTTTGGAAATCCTCATGAAATTTCGCAAACTTTTGAAATATCCTAGTTTCTGAAATTTTATGATAATTGTGAAAACTTCCTATTTTTGGAAACTTTCCAATTTTGGAAATTTCCTATTTTGGAAATTTTCCAATTTTGAAAATATGTAAGTTTTCTTTGTACCAGAAACTTACAATTATTCTAAAAACCTTATGAAATCTCGCAATTTTGGGCACTTTCTTTCAAGAAAGTCTAGACAAATTTATGAATCATTAATTGACAATTAAATTCGAATTGGTTTTAAATTATTAACAAAATTCTTTATTTTGAATTGAGCCTCAGGGAGCCGTCCAATTTAAAGTTAGTTGTTGTAATTTAATTTCCCATTTTTGAATAAAAATTGTCATGTTAATTTGGTTACGCCTCGGGGAGTGGACCAAATTGGATTTACGACAAATTTCTTTTCTTTGGGTATCTAAGCCTCGGGGAGCCACCCTTAGAAAACAATTTGTTATAATTAATTAATCCATGAATAAAATATGTGATCAAATCTTGGAAATTTGTTTTAAGAGGTGATGCTCTTACATATTGTTGTCTCCAAAATTAATTAGGAAAATAGTTTCCTATAGAGTTTTCTTAAAAGAGATTTTCATGAAAATAATATGTAGTTGAATTAAGGGAATTGTCTCTTAATTTAATAAGATTTAATTTAGAGAAACCAAAGTCTTAAACATATTATTTCCGAAATTGATTATGACAATTTAGGAAATTATTTCCCAAAATAATTCCTTGAATAAAGTATGAAATTAGAATTAGGAAATCTGGTTCCTAATTCAATTAATGAGACTTGATAAATTAAGTCACATACATACTTTATTCAGGAAATCGTTAGTCATGACATAATTCTATGTCATGAATGTGCTTAGAAAAGAAAGGATGAGACCCAAAACCCCTTACAAAATATTAAGGCCAACACCTTCCATTAATATGGTTAGAATCAGAGTTTTGTTTCTCGTTTGGGTTGATGGACACATCCATGCCCGGCTTGAACCTCAACATGTTCAAACCATAGAATTAGTTTATGAATAATATAGTTGGAGTCAGAGGTCAATCCTTAGTTTTGGTTGTTGGACACATCCAAGCCTGACTAAACGGTTGAATGAGCTCCAACCATATTAAAACTATTTCTTGATTAATGGGTCAGCCTTAAGCTTGGAGCATCGATTTGTTGTGCCACAGCCAAGGTCGATGTAAAGAGAGGTGCAGTTGGGTGCTATGTATAATGTTGCATACTTGTTAATGAGTTAACAACCCAATGATTTATGCAAACATTCAATTAGTTGATAGCATAAAGTGATAGTTACATATATGTGATATGTAATCGGTATAATTACCTACCTTCATAGCTAAGAATAACTTGATGGCCACAGCCATGGTTGTTCTTAACTATAGTTGGATATCAACCTATTTGGAGATGTTCCTACGATCTCCCGAATTGATAAAAAGGGTTATTCAATTTGAAAATAAATAGGATTTTATTAATGTATGTTCATACATTCTTTATCATCTTCTCACATAAGCTCAATTTGTATTTCTAGGTTAATCACTCGATCATGTCTTCTCTGAATTTGCGTTCCATTTTGGACACCAATAAACTAACTGGGCCAAACTTCATGGACTAGCTTCGAAACCTGAGGATAGTCCTCAAGGCAGAGAAGTTTGCTTATGTCATTAAAGATCAACTTCCCAACCGTCCTCCAGAGGGTGCAACTCCAGACCAGTTAGTGGCCTATCAGAAACCTGTGACCGATTCTGAACTTGCGAGTTGCATCATGCTAACCTCTATGGTACCTGAGCTGCAAAAGCAGCATGAGCATATGGATGCTTATACCATCATCTTCCATCTTCATTAGTTGTTTGAAGAGCAGGCGAGATCCGAAAGGTTCGAAGTCTCCAGACTCCTCTTCACCTCTAGGATGCAGGAAGGCACTTCTGCCTCACAGTTTGTGTTAAAGATGGTGGGGTAGATTGAGCGACTGAGCACACTCGGTTTTGCAATGGATCATGAACTAAGTATTGACTTAATTCTGCATTGTTTGCCCAAACGTTATTCACAATTTGTGATGAACTATCGGATGAACAAGCTGGAGACTACCATTCCTGAGTTGCTCAACCTGCTGAAGACTGTAGAGCCTTCTGTAAAGCAGGATCAGAAGATGGTACTGTTAGTTGGTTCCTCGAAGAAAGGTTCTAAAAGGAAGGCCAAAGAACAGAATAAAGGAAAGAAGAAAAAGGCCAAAAAGACTGAAAAAACACCAAAAGGAACTTGCCATCATTGTGGCAAGGAGGGTCACTGGCGAAGAAACTGCAAGGTTTATCTTGAGTCATTGAAGAAGAAGGCATCCGATGCCCCATCCTCTTCAGGTATCTTCGTTATTGAATGTCACTCTATTTCCTCAAATACCTGGGTACTTGATACTGGGTGTAGCTCACATATTTGTAATGACATACAGGGGCTAAGGAATAGAAGAAGACTCGTCAAAGGAGAAGCGAATTTGCGAGTTGAAAATGGAGCAAAGATTGCTGCTGTTGCCATCGGAACATATTTGCTAAAGCTCCTTACTGGACGTGTCTTAGAATTGGATAATTGTTATTTTGTTCCTTCGTTAATAAAGAACATTGTATCTATTTCATGTTTGAATGAAAAGGGTTATTATTTAACTTTTAGTAACAATTGTTGTTACATAACTTTAAATGGCGTTCTTTATGGGAATGGAACTTTGTGCAATGGTATCTACACGTTAGATTTATCCGGTGACGTTTTCAATATCGAAGTTAGCAACAAACGTGCTCGAATAGATAATCGAATAAACTCCTACACGTGGCATTGTCGTCTTGGCCATGTAAGTAAGAAACGCATGACCAAATTACACCGATGTGGAATTTTGGAATCATTTGAACCCGGTTCATTTGATACATGCGAATCATGCTTAAAAGGCAAGATGGCCAAATTACTCTTTTCCGGAAAAGGTAATCCAGTGGGAGAATTGCTTGGTCTAATACATACTGATGTATGTGGACCAATGTCAACTCTTGCACAAGGAGGCTATAGCTACTTCATCACCTTTATCGATGATCACTCACGATTCGGGTATGTGTTCTTGATGAAACACAAATCTGAAGCTTTTGAGAAATTCAAAGAGTTCAGAAATGAAGTAGAGAAACAGCTTGGCAAAAGTATTAAGATACTTCAATCCAATCGGGGTGGTGAATACTTAAGTCAAGAGTTTCAAGATTATCTTAGGGACAATGGGATATTGTCTCAATGGACTCCGCCGTATACACCACAGCATAATGGTGTATCTGAAAGGCGCAACCGAACCTTGATGGACATGGTTAGGTCGATGATGAATCATGCAACTCTTCCAAAAACCTTTTGGGGCTATGCACTTATGACAGCTGTTTACTTGCTAAACAGAGTCCCGACCAAGGTAGTCTCTACTACTCCATATGAGAGGTGGAATAGTAAGAAACCCCACTTAACTCACCTTAAGATATGGGGTTGTCCTGTTTATGTGAAGTGGACTGTATCAGACAAATTGGATGCTAAGTCTGATAAATGTCTATTTATTGGATACCCTAAGAAAACAAAGGGTTACCAATTCTATCATCCCTTGGAACAAAAGGTGTTTGTTTCAAGGCATGCTGTATTTCTGGAAAAAGAATTTCTTTTACAAGAAAACAGTAGGAGTGGCATTGAACTTGATGAAGTTCAAGAAACTCCAATAGACATTACAGAGACATCTAGTCTAGACCCACAACCAATAACTCATAATGATGAGCTATCAGTTGAACCTAAAACAACACCACCTCTTCGTAGGTCTGATAGGACACGCAATATTCCAGAGAGATACGGATTTCTCATAAGTGAATCGAACGACGTGTTACTCATAAGCGATGACGAACCTATCAGTTATGAAGATGTTCTGAAAAATTCAGAAAGGGACAAATGGCTTGAAGCCATGAAGTCGGAAATGGATTCCATGTACGAAAATCAAGTATGGGACTTGGTTAACCCACTTATAGGGATTAAGCCCATAGGGTGCAAGTGGGTTTTTAAAAAGAAAACCGACATGGAAGGTAATGTTGTTACCTTTAAGGCTAGACTAGTGGCAAAAGGATATCGTCAGAAACAAGGAATTGATTATGTCGAAACCTATTCGCCAGTAGCTATGCTTAAATCCATTCGGATGCTCCTAGCCATAGCAGCTCATTATGATTATGAGATATGGCAAATGGATGTGAAAATAGCTTTTCTTAATGGAAACCTGCTTGAGGATGTATACATGATACAACCTGAAGGTTTCACATTGGTTGATAAAACCAAAGTATGCAAGCTTCGACGATCCATATATGGACTGAAGCAAGTATCCAGGAGCTGGAACATCCATTTTGATGAGACAATCAAAGAGTTTGATTTCTCACAAAATCCTGACGAACCTTGTGTGTACAAGAAGGTTAGTGGGAGTGCAGTCGTATTTCTAGTATTATATGTCGATGACATATTACTTATAGGAAACGATATATCAGTCTTACAGACAGTTAAAATTTGGTTGTCCAAAACTTTCTCCATGAAAGACCTGGGAGAAGCAACCTATATCCTTGGGATTAGAATCTATAGAGATAGATCAAAACGGTTGCTTGGTCTTTCGCAGTCTACATATATAGACCGAGTTCTAAAAAGGTTTAGCATGTCGGAATCCAAGAAAGGTTACTTTCCCATCAGGCATGGGATCAACCTTTCAAAGTCTATGTGTCCGCGCACAGAAGACGAGAGGATTTGCATGAATAAGATTCCTTATGCATCCGCAATAGGATCTATCATGTATGCTATGTTATGTACAAGGCCCGATGTATCTTATGCTCTGAGCGTCACAAGCAGATACCAGTCGGATCCAGGAATGGATCATTGGGCGGCTGTCAAGACAATCCTTAAGTACTTAAGAAGGACTAAGGATGTGTTCCTAATATATGGAGAAGGAGATATGGTGATACGTGGGTATACAGATGTCAGTTTCCAGACAGATAAGGATGATTCCAAATCTTAGTCTGGATACGTATTTACTTTGAATGGAGGCGCAATAAGTTGGAAGAGTTCCAAACAAGACACCGTAGCGGATTCTACCACGGAAGCTGAATATATCGCAGCTTCGGAAGCAGCAAAGGAAGCAGTCTGGATCAAGAAGTTTGTCTCCGAACTTGGTGTGGTTCCAACCATTGACGAAGCAATGTCGGTTTACTGTGACAACAATGGAGCTATTGCACAAGCAAAGGAACCAAGGTCTCATCAGCGATCCAAACACGTGCTTCGCCGCTATCATCTGATCAGAGAGATTATAAGTAGGAATGATATACAAATTGAGAAAATTCCCACTGAAAGGAATTTAGCGGAACCTTTAACTAAGGCCTTGCCTTAAAGTAAGTTTGAGGGTCATGTTAGAGCCTGTGGTATTGGATACCGTAGCGATTGGCATTAGGCCAAGTGGGAGTTTGTTAGTAATATAAGAGAAGTGTCCTAAGACAATCGCCTTATGATTGTAATCATTTACTTTAATAAATGAAAATTCACTATTTGAGTATACATATTTGTGTATTTGATTGGGATCTTAAACTCATTAACTGAATGTTCGCAATACAATTCACAGCATGAGAGAATTTGTGATGGAAGCACAACTAGTGACTATCTCTACATGTGCAATTGTGAAGTATTGAAAATATCCCTAGTCGATGAATTGATAAATACGGACACTGTCAATTGTGTTGAGACTATCATGGGTTATTCTCTAATCAACTGATTCTCACTGGCTGGTGACATTGGGATGTCCGGAGATAAACATGAATGCTAGTTAAGGGAACTAGTTCATTGGAGTGACTGGCTGTAAAACTTCATATGGTAATCTATATATAGACATGTCAGTGAAGTTCTTACTGCAGCTTAAGTGCGATGTTCCTTTGACTTGCGGTGTTCAAGTCATCTTGGTCATGGAGACTTATACTTTAACATCTTAAGCAAGCATCTCCAAGGAGGTGTGGACCCAGGATGGTTGGGTATAAGCTGAAGTGCCCGAAGATGTTTGAACAGCCTACAAAGGATTCACCACTCCTTGCGAGGAGATGTATGCCCAAGGCCTATCGTCGGATTGTTACTCAAAGCCTCTGGCCAGAGCATGACATGTTTAGAGTATGAGTCTCTTAAAAACATGAGAGTAATTAGAAATCCAAAGGACGAGAGAACGTTACTTGGGCTAGGTGTGACGTAGTCAGCCTAGTGGGGACTGACACACATAGACCGTGTTCTGAACCAAGTGGGTATAAGATGGTGAAGGGAATGAGGCACGATTCATTATAGCTGCTGAAGGGTTTCAGAATAATTTCTGAGGTCAACCGTTGATCTTTCGATTAATTGGGGGTCATGATGTACTACTAGGTGCCACTCATGATCGTTCTATAATTGGTTAATTATAGACTACCAACATAAATCGAAAGCCTATTTAGTCACACGCACTACGAGTAATCCGAGGGATTTAAAATGAGTTGAAAATAAGATTTTCCAATCAAGACAAATAAGTCAAATCTGAATTTATCAGAGGCGCATGGGAATCTTAAAATGGCTGTCTTTTGAAGGCTTATTGGGCGAACTAAATAAGTTTAATTCGCGAGGAATTTGGCTTGGTGTGGCCGGCCAAAGAGGGTGCCCACCCTCTTTGGTTTGGCCGGCCACCACATGGAGGGAAACCAATTTATTTGGTTTAAATTATAAAATAAATCAAAGCGCTATTTGTTTTATAAAATTATGGATAAATAAATTAATTTATATAAAGAGATTTATATAAAGAAATTTATATAAAGAAAATTGTAGAAATTTATTCTTTTTATGGAAATTAAAATGAACCATGAATTAGTTTAATTTTAATTTATAAAATCAATTATGAATTGATTTTTCCATAAAAAGGAAATTTTATTCAAATTTTATTCCATAATTTAAAGGAGAGATGTATTTGTTTTATTATAAAGTTAGTTATAATAAAACTTGGCATAATGGAATAATTCATAAGAAAATTTATAAGATAAATTTCTTATGAAAATTTATTCTGTTAATTCCGTTAAAAGGGAGACTTGGCAATGGAGAGGCTACTATATAAAGGAACCAAAGGCAAGCCTTAAATTCCAATTAATCAAGAGATTAAGAAGCTCTCTCTCTCTCCCTTATTCTCTCTCTCTCTAAGGCCGTCACCCCTTCTCTCTCTAAGGCCGGCGCACCTTCTCTCTCTAGGGCCGACGCCACTTTCTCCCTCTAGGGCCGGCGCCACCTTCCCTAGCCGTGAGCCACCACCAAGACGAAGCGATAGTTCTTGTCGGCACAAAACTCGTGGCTTTGCGAAGTCATCCCGAAGAGAACTTGGTGTGGACGTGAATAGAGGCGGAGCTTCCAAGGGACGCTACGGTTGGATCTCATCCCTTACTTCGAGTTACGCGAGGTACTAAGTAAATTAGTTTACTTTTCGCAAAATTTTAATTTATGATCATGTCCACACATCATAAGGTCGCATATTAGATACGTGGTTAAAATAATTTGAGAAATTATTTATGCTAATTCTTCCGTTGCACATAAATATTTTAAAATTTACGAACCCGTATCCTTGTCAACATGCACTCGGTCCCAACAATGACTTGATATTGCTTATATTATTTGAAATTCATGAATTGCTATTGAATGATAAGATATGGCTTATATGGGCACAAGGGAAGGTTCATGTATATGTATCTAGGGTCAAATATAAAAGAGGGGGAGGTTGTATCATCATGAGTATCTATAAAGAAAAAGGGAAAGTTGAGACCAATTCTATGTGTAAAATGGTAATGGTTGGAGTAGGCAATCATATGGATTCATATATGGATTTCAAAGTTGATACAAAATGCCAATTTTTTAGAAGATTTGAGTTTGTACCAAAAGTCAAGCACATTTGATATTTTTCATGAAAATATATTTTTCTGGAGTAGAGTATATCCTAACAATTGTGCTTGTAAAATTTCATATTTTTCGGAGTTTTGTAGAATTTTCTACGTATTTCTGAATTTGGGATGTAAATTCAGGTTTAGACTGTATCAGTCGGCTGCCCTGGGGGCAATCGACTGATGTTTCTGTGGATTTGTGAATTCCACTGGGCAGTCAACTGCTCTATGGGCAGTCGACTGTTATTTCTGTTTGATGATTTCTGAAGGGGTTATCAAAAATAAAGCGAAGTTCTTTTTGGCACTAGGGTTAGGATTACTTGGGCAATCTTTTGATGGTGTCAAAGGGGGAGAACTTGGGGTGTTAAGTTAGGTTTAACTTGACGTGAGAAAACACTTGTGGTGTTAAGTTGGGTAGAACATAACTTGGTGTTGTGTGATATGAGAATTGAAAATTGGGAGAGAGCATAGGTTAAGGGGGAGGTTGCCTCTTGTTTGCTATGGTTTAATTTTCAATTGCTATTGATATTGTTGTTTTTGTTTACCTAACTTAAACATATTACCACACATCAAAAAGAGGAAGATTGTTGGGGCAATCAACCCAAAGATGATCTAGAGGATCATGGGTTTTGATGTGTGTGTCAATATGATTAAGTTAGGATTTGTTGTTGGACTAATATGTGTATGTAAGTGTGCAGGGTTGTAGGTACACATAGATAGGGTTGGATGTTTTCAGGTGAAGGGCGGCATAGAGGTAAGCTGGAGGCTTGTGTGCGCATCCGAGTGACCATGGGTAGAGATGATGAGCTGAGGGACGTGGACTTCGAGGCGTACATGAAGGATGGCATGGAGGCAAGATGGAGACTTGTGTGCGCATCTGAGGGACGAGGGTCGAAGACGAAGAGGGCGTGAAGGCAACAGATCGAGATTGTTGATTGAAGAGTCGACCAAGTCGTGAAGGTCCGAGTGTGAGTGTTTTTACTCGGGAACTAAGCCAGGAGAGTTTGAGTGCGGAGAGAAATGCACTTGGAAAGGGAACCCTAGGCTTAGAAGGGGACCAGTCGACTGCCCCAGGGGCAGTCGAGTGGGATGGCCAGAATTCGAAAGGTCGATGTGTGAGAATTCGAATTCAGGGAAGGTCAGTCAATTGCCCCTGGGGCAGTCGACTATTGTGCTCAGGTAGTGTCCAGAGGTTGTGGAGAGGTTTTTCCACCCACAAGGAGCTACGAGATTTAGCCGAAGGTGCTCCGGGGAATCATCCACCGACGGATTAGGGATCGCCCACCTTACGAGCAGCCGTGGAGTAGGAGTTTCTATCTCCGAACCACGTAAATAGGTGTGTTAGCATTGTTTTCATTTGTTTTGTTAAATTTCCGCTTGCGCTTGCTAACGTTGTAGGAAGAAAAATCGAAAGTTGCTTTTCACCCCCCTCTAGCAAGACAACAATGATCTAACAGACATCATCTCCACCATGCTCCCTAATAAACGATGCAAGGCTTCCCCCTCCACAAGGCCCTTCGGCCGGGAACCCTCCTACACCTCTGACATAGACAACTGCGCCCGCAGAAAGGGGTGGAAGAAAAGGCAATGACATCTCGCCATCAATAAGAAAGGAGGCGGAAGGGATGGAGAAGACGGTTCACCTTTCTCCCCCTATTTATAGTGACCACAGCATCCCTGTGCATTTAATGCAGGCATGGCGCGGGAACAGCAACGGACGCCATCTCTGAAGCATCGCGTCGATCGACATGCCTTCGCCGCACCTAGGAACCCGCAACTCGCCATGCCTAGGAACCCGCAACTCTTTTATGAGTCCATTCAAGACGTTGCGTGTGATGCGGAGGTGACAATTCGGGAACCACCAGCAGTCGGCAAAAGGCAAGGGCTGCCAAGGGCCCAATGGAGGAATAAATGTAGACCGGTCAATGGAAGCTCGTAGGGTTATCGCGGGAGATCCGTACCCCGGATCGACATCAGGAAAAAACTTCTATCTTCCTATTTCCCTGAGGCTTCATTGCAAAGACACTTGACACGTGGAACCGGGTCCAAGAGCATGCACAAAATAGAAGAGTCAAGTTAATCAAAATTGTTACAATATGGCCCAACTCCCCGATAAAAGGGTGATCCTACAACTCTGAGTCCTCGGGAGGGGGTCCTTCCTCGACTCGGCCGTCACTCACAAACTCGGCTCAGCATTGGGCGGCAGAAGTTGATCTCTCTTCAACTGGTCGATCGCCCCGTGGAAGTCTTGCTACAAGCGCTTCACTACCTGGTCAGCAATGATGGCATGGAATTCATCCGACTCCAAGAACTTCACTTTGAAGTCTGCTTCAGCCTCAACAGAGATAGAAGGTTTAGCAACACGAAGCGCGTGAAGCTTAGTTTCAATAGCCTCATGGGCGCACTGCAGCCGTCCCAACTCGGCAGACATCCTATCCTGATCGGCCAGGGCCCTCCTGAGCATGTTCAACGTGGCCCATATCTCCGATCGAGCCTAGGCCAGGTCATCTTCCAGGACGGTTGCGCAATCAGTGGTCATCAGAAAGTCAGACTCCTTCTGGCTAAGTTGCTGCACCTGATCCTGAACATGCGCGTTCAGTCTCTCGGTGGCAGCGACCCTAAGTCGGATGTCACCCGACAACCTCCTCTCTTGTAACAGAAGCTGGTCCCTCTCTTGGGTCATTTGGAGTAGCTCCTACGTAACGGCCACCGCTAGTTCAGACGCCAAGAGTTCTCGATGTCGGGAGTTCTGAAGAGCCAACTCGTTGTCCTATAGGGTGTCTAGCAGATGCTCTACTTTCGCACGGAGGGCTCTACTGACCCCCGCTTGCATAAGTCCCGCCCGGCGCTCGTGGTCTGCGGTGGCCTCGGCTCTTAGGGCAAGCAAGTCAAGGCTTCAACTTGAGGCCAGGAGTACAAACCCCAGTCGGCTATTAGGCAGTCTTCAGCTGCCTGACATTGCACCAAGAAGTCAGGAAATATGCAATAAAATATCCAATGCAGTAGTAACTCATACCTTCAAAAGGGTCTCTCGGAGAGTGGTTAGCGGTCCAGTCGAGACTTGTACGACTGCCCCTCCTGGGGACCTTGATGCGTTATCCCGTCCCTCGGATGGCAGTGAGCTCCAGCGAGAGGGAAGTCGCTGAACAACAGGCGCTTCAGGTGGTAGACTGGAGGGGCCGGCGTCGCCCTCCCCTGAGCTAGAAGTCCCCCCCGGACAAGGCCCCCTCGGGCGGAACGTCCTTCAATTTCACCGGGGGGGGGGGGGGGGGGGGGGGGGGGGAGGGCATGGAAGCCTTCAATGCTGCATCCAACCTCTTTTTCAGACTATCAAGTTTCATCCGGTATTGGGTACGCAGTACCTCCTTACACTTCGAAGCTTCGGCGGGGTCGGTGGAGGGAAAGCTAGGTGCGGTGGCGACCGTCTCTAGAGTCGCGGCCGAAGGGAGAGGAGAAGATGCAGGAACTAGTGCTCCCTCCTTGGAGGGAGAAATGGCCTCCTTAGACGCCGAGGGCAAGAGGTCGGGACCCTCGGAGCGCAGCTTTTTCCATCTGGGGCCCAAGCCGTTTGGGAGTCGCCTCTTCTGCCGACCTGCGGACCATGGTATTGGAGGGGTCGTGGGAGAAGAGGACCCCTCGTTAACCCCCTCTGGACGAATAGCCATCGGGGGAGAGCCACCCCCACAAGGAAGAGATGGAAGCCTTCAATGCTGCATCCAACCTCTTTTTTAGACGATCAAGTTTCATCCGGTATTGGGTACGTAGTACCTCCTTACCCTTCGAAGCTTTGTCCAGGTCGGTGGAGGGAAAGCTAGGTGTGGTAGCGACCGTCTCCAGAGTCGCGGCCGATGGGAGAGGAGAAGATGCAGGAACCGATGCTCCCTCCTTGGTGGGAGAAACGGCCTTCTCAGACGCCGAGGGCAGGAGGTCGGGACCCTCGGAGCACAACTTTTTCCATCTGGGGCCCAGGCCCTTTGGGAGTCCCCTCTTCTTCCGACCATCGGACCAAGGTATTGGAGGGGCCGTGGGAGAAGAGGACCCCTCGTTAACCCCCTCTGGACGAACAGCCATCGGGGGAGAGCCACCCCCACAAGGAAGATCCGCTACCAGATTAACCCGTTTCAGAAGGGCCTCGGCTCGCCGCCGGCGGGGGTGTAATAGTGGCCTCTACCCTCTCGGGCGAGGCAGGCCCATGGGACGAGTCAACGCCCCCCCCCCCCCCCCCCCCCCCGAGGACTCGGCAGGGACAGGAGGTGCATCCGGAACGGGGTCGGGGGAGGATTCACCGCCTCCTTATTGGCCTCCTCCCACTTGATAAAGCAGCTCATCTCCTTGGCAAACATGACTTCCTCTGCAATCGACAAACGAGGAAACATTAGTTAGAATTAACAGGCGTTGACGAAAAAGACAAACATACCGAGGCAGGGGCTGATTCGGGTCACTTTGGGGCTAAGGCCTGCCGGGAACATAAGCTCCTCACTCTGTACCAGCCCGGGGCCACTGAACTCCATGCCGAAGAGAACATTCCTAGCACGTTGGTACATAGGACTCTGGAGAAACTCTCCTAAAGCAGGAGGAGTCGGGAGGCCTCTACCCAACGGAGAGGACTAAAAGGCAACGTGGGCAGGCGGATGAAGAAAAACTTCTCCTTCCACCCTTTGTGCGAAGAAGGAAATCCTCCTAAAAACCTATGGCCCGGTCAGGCCAAGAAGCTAAAAACCCCCCTAGAACCGATTGGGACAAAGAAAGAAAGAAAAAGATGAGGGGTCAGAGGGAGGTCAAAAAGCTTGAAGACAATATACGCACCTCCCATCTGAGCAAAGGCATTTGGAGCCATCTGGTGAAGAGGTATATCAAAGTAGGAGGCGATATTCAAAAAGAAGGGGAGATGGGGAAACGGAGTCCTAACTCCACTTGCCCCAGGAAGAAGGTCGACAAGCCTGCAGGAGACTCTACTGGCGTCTGGCCTACCCCAGGGATAACCATCGCCACCTCAGCCGGGATGTCGTAGGCCTCGAGGGCTGCCTGCAGAGCCACCGGTCTCACTCTCGAAGAGATAGACTCATACCATTCCGCTCAGTAACCTTCCATGATCCCTAATAAACGGGGAGGAGACAAACTACATACGTGCTAAAGAGTCCCTAGGGAAGAAGAAGAAGACTGTTGGATCTTAGATGGCTAGAGAGAGGGAGTGTGAATAGACAGAAACTCAAACAGCTCGCATCTTTTAAAATCTTTCTGCACTTGGTTAGCAGCGGAAGACAAATAGACAGAAAAATAGAAACTAACAGAAACAAAGAAACCAAACAGAAATGACGCAAAGATTTACAAGGTTCGGGGATAACTTGCCCCTACTCCTTGGCGTACCTGTATGGTGCGTGATCCCTTGATCGTCGACAGATCAAGCCCCAGAAATCCGGATATCACAGCCTCCTTCTTGGTGGAGAAACCTCTCCACAGATAGTCTCAGAATGACAACAGTTAAGCGTACAGAGACAAAGGAAAGCTTACAGAGCACAAAGAATGCACAGAAGGAAACACCTCACCGAGCTCAACCCAGCATAACTCTCACGCAAGAACTCCCCGCTCTTCGTGTCTGCTTGTTGATGGACTCGCAAAGCTCTCCTCTAATTCAAGGTGCTCAAGTCGCAAAGGATTCAACAGATCAGAGTTTGCTTGAGTTCAGTGTGATTTGCAAGCGATGCCTTCACTTCTTCGCCAGCCAACTCTTAAACCTGCTCATCGCCAGGTCAGCGTCTGCAGCTCACCAGGAGCGTCTGCAACACACAGGAGCGTCTACAGCAACCTCCGCCACCAACCCACTGATCTCTATTGGACTCCACTGAACCCTCTTCAGCCGAGCCACAGGTCAGTCGTCAGCTTCGTCAGCCGTTGCCAGCCCGCGCCAAAAGCCGTTGAATCCTGCGAAGGGAAAACAGACAAACCTGACGAAGAGAAAGTCTCCAGTTGACCCTCCTCCTTCGTTTGAGTCATCCCTGCATTACCTGCACACTTAACAGATGCTTAGCATAGCAAATAAAAGTGAATAGTAAGGTAGCAGAGAAATCAGAAGTGAAATCAGAAGTCTGGCAGCGGATTTGAATTAAAGTTATCAGACACTGATCGGTCTTATCAGTGAAGTCCCTGATCGATCAGGTAACCTCCTGATCGATCCAGTGACTCCCTGATCGGTCACACTTACCGATCAGGGATCATGGATCGGTTAGGCAGACCGATCCACCAGCTTACTGGAGAGTCCTCTAGCTCCAACCAGCCAATGGCCCTGATCGGTCACCTAACCGATCAGGATGTGCCCTGATCAGTCTGGTGACCGATCAGGTCACTCCCTGACTGATCAGGAGCCATCCTGATCAGTCAGGGTGTGAATAGACCGATCCTGATCAATCAGACAGATCGATCAGGTTTATCTTCTAATCGTTCACCAGAACGATCAGAAGCCACACTGATCTCTCTCTGATCGTTCACCAGAACGATCAGAAGCCAAACAGAACCATTTTGTTCTCTTCCTGATCGTTCACCAGACCGATCAGATGCCAAACAGAAACATTCTGTTCTCTTCCTGATCATTCACCAGAACAGTCAGACACCCTGGATCGGTCACCAGACCAATCAACCAAGAGTTAGTGCCAACTCCCTGATCGGTCTCCAGACCGATCCAGCTCCAACCAATTCAACCCTATGTCTAGAGAACAGGCTCCCTAGCCTTCTCTGACTCATTCTGGTCCCAGAGAAGGAGCTCACGGGCCCTCTCCGACCAGTACACTCAATGCTTAGTCCCCCAGACCAAGACTTCGTGCCCGGCTTCAGTCACCAGGACTTTGTTCAACCTAGCTTCCCTCGCTTGGACCTGGCTTCACTCACCAGGGTTCCTTCACCTAGCTTCACTCGCTAGGACTCGACTTCACTCACCGGGGTTTCCATCACCCGGCTTCACTCACCAGGACCCGGCTTCACTCACCGGGGTTTCCATCACCCGGCTTCAATCACTAGGACCCGGCTTTACTCACCGGGATTTCAGTCACCCGGCTTCACTCACCGAGGTTTCCATCACCCGGCTTTACTCACCAGGACCCGACTTCACTCACCGAGATTTTCATAACCCGACTTCACTCACTGGGACCCGACTTCACTCACCGGGATTTCCATCACCCGGCTTCACTCATCGTAACCCGATTTCACTCACCGGGATTCATGCCCAGTCCCCGGCCAGGACTTAAACCGAACTTATCTTACTCACCTAAACTTAAATCGGTGTCAACACCAAAACAACAATCAGGTCAGACTGCATCAACAATCTCGCCCTTTTTGTTGTTTGACAACCCGATTCTAAGTTTATGTATTAGAAACCAATTGACATCAAATTTCACTATTGTAAGGGAATCAAAGTCCTCCCCCTACAATAGTTATATTCATGATTAACCCTAAACTAAACTAACTAAACTCTCCCCCTTTGTCAAACACCGAAAAGGGTGTGGACTGGTTATTAAGTTTAAAATACCTCCCCCTTAAACAAGGGTCTCCCAAAACAATCAAATGATAATAATTGTGAGGCATATGAAAAGCATATGAAAAAAAATGCAAGATAAGATAGTCATATGCATCATATGAAAATAAACATGGATAGCAAAATCATAGAAAAGTAGGCATACATAGAATCTAGCATACTGTCATACATAAATAGTCATGGAATCGAAGTCAGAATCAGAGTACAGCCAAATAAACGTCACTCCTGAGCAGGGGGGTCATCAGACTACATCGGGTCATATGATGTGTCATCGAGAGGCAGAAAACTCCCCAGAGCAGTGCTACTAAATGGCGGAAATCCAGGAAATGTCGGCTGTGGCGGGTGACCCGCCATCCAAGCGTGCCACTCTACAAACATTTCTCGCTGCTCGACATGCATCACAGAAACCTCGAACTCTACCAAGTGTAATCTGTGGTCGAATGTCTGCTCAAGATGGGCGATCTGCCATCGGAGATCAGGATCCACCTCGTACTCATCCTCTGCTACAGCGAGCGCCTCATGATTGTTGGATCGATAGAGCCGATAGAGCGGGGGGGGGGGTGAATATCGGTGTTCGTTTTTCGGAAAATTAAGAGCAAGTGCACAGCGAAAATAAAACAAAACAATAACACAGAGACGCAGTCATTTCTACTTGGTTTGGAGCCTGTGTCGACTCCTACACCAAGGCCCACGGTCGTTGACCGTTTACTTTGGGCAATTCTATATGAGGCGCAAAATAGTTTACAAAGAATTATAAATTAAGTACAGTAAACTTTTTAAATAGCTCTTTTACCGACGTCCGGAGTAGATCGAATATTTCGGAGCAGCAGGACGTCGTCGGCTCGAGTTGGAAGGATTCCGAGGTGTAGCGAGAGAGCAAAAGAGCTTTGAGGCGTTGAGAGAATTGATGCACTGAAGCCTTGGTCAAAGGACCTTTATATAGGGCCTGGGGACGTCGGAGGCGCCCCCCACGTGGCCTTTGATCCGCAGAGGTCTCGGTCAGCGTCTATCCTCTGGATCCGCTTTGACCGGGGCGCTCGGAGCGCTCGGGGCGCCCGGATTGACCGGGTCAAACTTTATCAGCTTGGCTTCGAGGGCTTTTGGTTCGATGTATGCGCATGGGGGCGCCCGGGACGCTGGGGGCGCCCGGGAGCAGCGGGGGCGCCCGGGAGCAGCGGGGGCGCCCGGGAGCACGGGGGCGCCCGGCCCAGCATCTATTCGAACCCTTTTTCTCTTTACATGTTTTTTATGCACCTTGGGGGGGCCCGGGACACTCCGAGCGCCCTACCAGCTACTACCTCATTCCTTTGAGGCTATCTGAGCTGCAGACACTCCTTCCTTTGGTCATGCATCCAGGGTTAGTCCAAAACACAATAAAGCAATAGAATATTTGTGTATACAGCCATAGCTGTCTTGGTTCTAACTTTGGTCTCCAAAATGGAGCCCTAGGTCGAACCGACGCCTACTGTTCCCTCAACGGGGAACGCGTCCTCACCTACTCCTCTCGGGAGAATTTACCTGATGCCAACCGTTCCTCTGGTTGGACTTTTGCCTGACGGTCCTTTGTCAGGTCTTGGATGCCGAGCTGCCCTTCGCTCGGTGCCTAGCATTCCTTCGCTAGGGCTTCAGTCCCAGACTGTCCTTCGCCTGGCACCTAGCAGTCCTTCGCTAGGTCTTTTGACCCTGGCTTTCCTTTGCCACTGCCTAGCAGTCCTTCACTAGGGCTTTTCCTGCACACTAGAGTGACTTGTTAGAAAACAAACAAACTTAACTTTGAATCCTTTGCCAATATCAAAACAAGGTTCGATATGGTGCTTCCTGCACCAACAATCTCCCCCTTTTTGATTTATGGCAACACAATTCAAAGTTAAGTAAAAAACATATAGCAGTTAAGCAAGAGGGTTAAGACCAATAAAACATAGCAGTTCTGAACAGTCTAAAACCAAAAAAAAATTTCTCATAGTCCCCCTGAATAATTGTGTTATAAACACTTAACTTATCTTTGACCACTTAACTTTGACCTTTCCTCCCCCTTTGACATATATCAAAAACAAACATGGGTGGACAAGGTAAAATTTTGAAGGGTTTTGCAAACCTAAATTTTGTTTAAAAACTTTTACTTACAAGAATTTACAAAAAAATTTACTTAGGCAAATTTTCCATTCTTGAAGCCAAATTTCCAAAAAAAATTCAACTTTTAGAGTTTGGAAAAAAATTTGTTTACTAAAGAAAATTTTGCACATTTAGACGAATTTACTTGGAAACACTTTGTGTATTTTGAAAAACATAATTCTTAGGAAATTTCTAGGCAAGTTTTTCCCCAAAGAAGATTTTACTTAGATATATTTGCCAAAATTTTCAAAAAGTTTTGCTCAGAAAAATCTTGTTTACTAAGGAAAATTTCACTTAAAGAATTTGAAACACTTAGATACTTAGAGATTTTTGTTTTAAAAAAACATCCTTTTTCTCTTTCTTTCTCTCCCCCTTGGCCATATATCAATAAAGAAATATATAAGAGAAAGTTTGTGTATCAGAGCCTATGGGTTTTGAAAACAAAAAAAATACTTAGTATAATCCTTGAAAAAAGCTTAAATTGCACTTTTGAAACCGAAAAAAATTTGTACTTTTGAAAATTATTAGTACCTTGGAAAGTATTAGTACTTTTGAAAAATAGTAGTACTTTTGAAATATGTTATGTATATTTTGAAAATTATGCATTTTTGAAAAATATAAGTACTTTTGAAACATATTATGTATTTTTGAAAAATATAAGTATTTTTTGAAACATATTATGCATTTTGAAAAATACAAGTACTTTTTGAAACATATTATGCATTTTGAAAAATATAAGTACTTTTGAAAAGTTTTAATATTATTTTCAAAAGTATTCTAAAGTCAAGCAAAATTTTGAAAGTGATAGTATATATAAGCAAAATGATTTAAAAGAATAGTATTTTGAAAGACATTTTATTTATGTTTTCAACAGGATTTTAAAATTACAGTGCATGAAAACATATAATTTTTAAAAAATATTTAATAATTCTTTTAATTTAATCTCCCCCTGAGCTTGACCCAGTCCTAGGAAGCTTGTTGACTACAAGCGATCTTCCTCTGAGTCTTAAGGTTTGATTCAAACTATAAGAATTATCTAATAATTTTGAAAAATGATTGTCAGAAATAATTTCTTTTGACTCAAACTCCCCCTAAATTTGACACATCCTAGGAGTCCTTATAGATCATCAAGTGGACCTTCCTTTGTGTCTTTAGAGTTTATCAAAAGAATAATTTTGACCAATCTTTTGAGTATGATAACATTCAAGGAGATACATTTTTGAAAACATAACTTGAAATGATAACACAGTTTTCGAAAAAATATTTTGAAATGATGATAATTTTTTAAACACATAGTAGTATACGAAGATTTTTGAATCAATTTTTGAAAACCTTATCGAGATGATAGTAAGATTTAGAGCATAAGGTTTTGAAAAAAATATAAATTTTTTGAAAAGTATTAAAAGAAACTCCCCCTGTATCTGACCCAGTTTGATTTTTATCTAAGTTCCTTAAGGGGTTTCAGTGTGCAGGTTTGACTATGTTGACTAGGGTTGACTGTTTTGACCAAGTTTGACCAATCAATGACTAAAACAAAATAAGCCCTAGATTATATTTAAAATGAGTCTATTGAGATATTAAACATGAAATTACAAAAAACGTTAGAATTGAAAGAGTAGGGTACCGTAAACTGAAAAAAAAATAGAGATAATTTTGAATAACTTTTGAAAACATTTGTTTTATTTAAAAGGATAGTGAATTATGCTTTTAGGTCCTAGATGTCTCACCCAGTTCTACGTGGTCAATCATGTTAACCTTATGGGTTGTGTGAGATAAAAATTTTAATTTTGAAAATAAATGATTGACAATAATTAAATTGAATTTTGAGAATAATTAATTCAGTTGAATTTGAGAATAATTAATTGAATTATTTTGAATTTGATTTAATTAAGATTTAATTTAATTTAATTGATTAATTGAATTTAATTGATTTAATTAAGATTTAATTGAATTTAATTGATTAATTGAATTTAATTGATTTAATTAAGATTTAATTGAATTTAATTGATTTAATTAAGATTTAATTGAATTAGTTGGTTGGGTTGGACTCAACTTTTAGGTCCTAAGCATCTCACTCATTTCTAAGTGACAAAACAGGATATCCTTAACTGTTTTGTGAGATGCATTAATTTTATCTTTGATGTTAACACTATGATTTAATTGAAGCTTATGTTAGATTCGAGTTTAACAAATAATAATTTAAAAGTGAGTTTCGATAATTGGCTTCCAGGTCTTGGCGAGGCACAGAGGCCTTCTTTGGCCGTAGCCTTATTGGATCAACAACCCTTTCCTAGACAAAGCCTTTTAAAGAAAGATCATTTTCAAATCATTTATTGATAAATTCTGGTCTAACTAGTTTGGGTATTGGATCGGTAGCTTCGGCTAGTTCCACCAAAATGGCTTCCCTAACGTACTATCATCTCACCTCCACCCAATACTAAGTTGTTCAAACTTCAATTAATCATTTTATCCTTAAACTAATCAATCCTAATTAAAAAAAAATAAAAATGAAATAAAAAGAAACATACAATTAAAGCAAAAAAAACATTATCTAAGTTACATCATAATCGTAATAATATTCTGGATTAATCAAAAACAGCAATATTATGAATTTCTAACACATTAGCCTTATAGGATTCAATCATATTATTCATGGTAAATAATGGATTTTCAAGTACTGTAAATTTACCTTTTGATTCCCGGTTGGGAATCTCCCCCTTGATTCTAGTCATCTTTCTTTTGCTTGATTGTTTCTTTGGTATTTTGTAGCGGTCGCGAGCCAACCAGACCAGTTTCCAAGGATCCCTTCCTTCGTCGTCAGATTTTGAGTCTGAGTCGGACTCAGGTACAGGTTGAATCTTCTTCTTTGGTGGTTCTCTTGGGGTTTTCCCTGCAATAAAAACTATACCTTCCTCGACCATTGCAGTATCAACTTGATTATTTAACCTTAATTTAAAAGAAGATTTGAAATTGGTTACCATTTTTGTCTCAGTCAACTCGTCGTCTGATTCTGGTTCGTTTTCGTCGTCGGGTGTCGAGTTCGTCTCAGCTACTTGTTCTTGAGCTTCTAAGATCTCAACATCGGAGCTCTCTTCGTGTAGACTGATTAGCTTTTCCCACATTTCTTTGGCACAGTTGAAGGATCCGACCCGCTTCAGTTCTTCTTTGGTCAGGCCACATTGTAAGATTACTGTTGCCCTGGCATCAGTCTCAATCTTCCTCAGAGTTGGTTCGTCCAATTTGTCCCAAGTGATCGACATTCCTTCTTCTGTGGGGAATGTGAACCCTGTTTGGATTATCAACCAAAGTTCCAGATTGGCCTTCAGGTGGGATTCCATTAGACTTCTCCAGAAGTTGAAATTTTCGCCAGAGAATAGAGGTGGACGAAAGCTATTCCATTCTTGATTAGCCATTTAAGATGATCCTTGCACACAAAAGAAATAACAGAAGTGTACCAAGACTTGGTCTTGGATTAGTAGTGCTGGAGACGAAAAGAAATAGCCCCCAAAAAAATTGCACGAATTTCGAGACGAAATAATAATAAAATAATAAAAACAATTTATGATAAATTTTTGAAAATGATAATTTTGTCAATTCTGATTAATAATGAAAAAGTAAGATTTTAATGTTTGGGAAAAATTTTGTTCAAATTAAAGTAGCACGAATTTCGAGAAAAATATTAAAATAATAAAAAAATTTATGACAAATTTTCAAAAATTGTTTGTTTTATCAATTCAGACTTATGGTGAAAATATGAAAATTCAAAATTGAAAAAGCAAAATTGAAAATTCAAAATATGAAAATTCAAAATTAAATACACCTACAGATATTATTTATAAGAAAAAAAATGAACCAGATTGAGTTGTGTTGATTAACAAAAAGAAATAAAATAAAATAAAAAAATTCGTAAATCCGAAAAAAAACTTTCAAACTGGTGGTTGTACCAAGTTTGAATTACCCCGCTCTGATACCACTTGTTGGATCGATAGAGCCGATAGAGGGGGGGTGAATATCGGTGTTCGTTTTTCGGAAAATTAAGAGCAAGTGCACAGCGGAAATAAAACAAAACAATAACACAGAGACGCAGTCGTTTTTACTTGGTTCGGAGCCTATGTCGACTCCTACTCCAAGGCTCACGGTCGTTGACCGTTTACTTTGGGCAATTCTATATGAGGCGCAAAATAGTTTACAAAGAATTGCAAATTAAGTACAGTAAACTTTTTAAATAGCTCTTTTACCGACGTCCGTAGTAGATCGAATATTTCGGAGCAGCAGGACGTCGTCGGCTCGAGTTGGAAGGATTTCGAGGCGTAGCGCGAGAGCAGAAGAGCTTTGAGGCGTTGAGAGAATTGATGCACTGAAGCCTTGGTCGAAGGCCCTTTATATAGGGCCTGGGGGCGCCCGGGACGTCGGGGGCGCCCCCCACGTGGCCTTTGATCCGCAGAGGTCTCCGTCAGCGTCTATCCTCTGGATCCGCTTTGACCGGGGCGCCCGGAGCGCTCGGGGCGCCCGGATTGACCGGGTCAAACTTTATCCGCTTGGCTTCGAGGGCTTTTGGTTCGATGTATGCTCATGGGGGCGCCCGGGACGCTGGGGGCGCCCGGGAGCAGCGGGGGCGCCCGGGAGCATTGGGGCGCCCGGCCCAGCATCTATTCGAACCCTTTTTCTCTTTACATGTTTTTTATGCACCTTGGGGGCGCCCGGGACACTCCGGGCACCCTACTCAGCTACTACCTCATTCCTTTGAGGCTATCTGAGCTGCAGACACTCCTTCCTTTGGTCCTGCATCCAGGGTTAGTCTAAAACACAATAAAGCAATAGAATATTTGTGTATACAACCTTAGCTGTCTTGGTTCTGACTTTGGTCTCCAAAATGGAGCCCTAGGTCGAACCGACGCCTACTGTTCCCTCAACGGGGAACGCGTCCTCACCTACTCCTCTCGGGAGAATTTACCTGATGCCAACCGTTCCTCTGGTTGGACTTTTGCCTGACGGTCCTTTGTCAGGTCTTGGATGCCGAGCTGCCCTTCGCTCGGTGCCTAGCATTCCTTCGCTAGGGCTTCAGTCCCAGACTGTCCTTCGCCTGGCGCCTTGCAGTCCTTCGCTAGGTCTTTTGACCCTGGCTTTCCTTTGCCAGTGCCTAGCAGTCCTTTGCTAGGGCTTTTCCTGCACACTAGAGTGACTTGTTAGAAAACAAACAAACTTAACTTTGAATCCTTTGCCAATATCAAAACAAGGTTCGATATGGTGCTTCCTGCACCAACAATGATGTCCAACTGGTGCTGCTGGTACCTGAATGTGTGCTGCCCGTGGTAGCTCCCCCAAGACCCACCCATCCTTCCACCTCAGCCCCTGAGATACGGTAATGATGCCAGACTTGGCAAACGCACGTCGCCCAAGTCTGCAGTCTTGTCGAACCATCGGCACAGTCCTGCCCTTGGTCACATCAATACCGACTGACTGAAGTCAGTTAGTAATAATGTGACCGAAAGGCATATACACCGTGCGACGCCCGGGCTCATTATAGGTCATGATAGAATGGAGAATGCTCGCCATGATATCAAAATCGAGGTGGTGATGCATCCCGTAGAGCATCAAGCAATGATATGGACGGATTTCTGCTAGGGGTTTTGAAGTAATAGGCAGGAAGCAGTTTGTGATGATCTTAAAAAGGATATAATCAACTGGGGATAGTCTGAGTGCAGAAAAAGTGGGGAAATCAGGGCCTAGCTCATCAAGGCCATCCGGCCTAGGGTGTCTAAAGAAGTACTCGTAGATGGAGTCGGAGGTGACTCCCTCAAACGGAGGCAGTAAAGGATCCGGAAGCTCAGAGTAGATAGAAGAAAGATTTGGCGATCATCAACAGCCAGGATACTCAGAAAAATTATCGTACATAAGATCAAGATTGGTTTTAGCTACCCGAGTTGTGAATCCCAAACCCCCTCCCAATTGCAAATTGTTATAAAATTCGGACACAATATCAGTGTTGATGTCCCTTTCGAGAGAAATAATAAATTCAAAGTTGTAGAACTCAATAATCTCTTTCACAAAGGGACAGTACTCATATACAAAAGGTCTATCAACAGATCTACAAGGAAGGAGACTAAAGGTTCTATTTTTGAAAGATTGTTCAAATGCGACATTAGGGAATCGTGAACTAGAGGAAGGTTGTGTTGGTGCAGAATGCACCTAAGTCAAACCTGTGTTTTGATATTGGCAAAAGGGTTCAAAAGTTAAGGGTTAGTTGTTGTCTAACAAGCTTCTTGAGTGTACAGGAAAGCCCTAGCGAACGAAGGCTAGGCACTGGCGAAGGACTGCCAGACAGGAGAAGCCCTAGCAAAGGACTGCTAGGCACTGGCAAAGGACCGCCAGAATGCTAAAACCCTAGTGAAGGACTGCTAGGCTGGCGAAGGACTGCCAGAAGAAAAGACCTAGCGAAGGGCAGCTAGGCACCAAGCAAAGGGCAGCTTGGTAACTCAAGACCTGGCGAAGGACTGCCGGGCAAAAGTCCAACTGGAGGATCCAGTTGGCACCAGGTAAACTCTCCCGAGAGGAGTAGGTGAGGACGCGTTCCCCTTGAGGGAACATTAGGCGTCGGTTCGACCTAGGGCTCCATTTTGGAGACCAAAGTCAGAACCAAGACAGCTAAGGCTGTATAAAATAATAATATTATTGTTATTTGGACTAACCCTGGATGCAGGATCGAAGGACTGAGTATCTGCAGCTCAGAGAGCCTCAAAGGAGTGAGGCAGAAGCTGAGCAGGGCGCCCCGGACGACCAGGGCGCCCCCAAGGTCAACCCAAGTCTCTAACAACCTCGACACGCTTCAACCCGCTTGTCGCGGGCGCCCCGCATGTCTCGGGCGCCCCCACTGCCAGCTGCCGAAGCGCATCTCTGCGAAGCTGAGGAGATGAGGCCTTTTGACCGGTCAATGCGGGCGCCCCGAGTCCTCCGGGCGCCCCGGTCAAACCGGATCCCGAGGATAAGGGGATCAGTCGGTGACCGAGCTACAGCCGGATCAGCTGCCACGTGGGGGGCACCCCCGTCGACTAGGGCGCCCCTAGGCCCTATATAAAGGGCCCTCGACCCCCTTCTTCAGAGCATCACTTACTGCGACGCTTCCACGCTCTACAACTTTCATTCAACGCATCCAAACGCTCCGACGACCGCGCTCTGCTCCAGGAACTTCTCAACTCAAGTCCGAAGCGCCGTCGACCTCCCGCTGCACCAAAACTCGAGCCTACCCCGGGAGTTGGTAAATACAGAAGTGTTATATTTCTTATTGCAATTTGTATTTCTCTTCTGTACTTATTCTACGCATTATAGAATTGTCCAAAGTAAACGGTCAACGACCGTGGGCCTTGGAGTAGGAGTCGACCCAGGCTCCGAACCAAGTAAAACGACCTTGTTAGCGTTGTGTTGCTTTTTGTGTCTTATTTCCGCTGCGCACTTACTCTTTTTTAAATCCGAACGATTTGCGACATTCACCCCCCCCCTCTCTCGCATTTCTCGATCCAACAAGTGGTATCAGAGCGGGGAATTCAAACATGGTGCAACCACCAATTTGAAAATTTCGGATTTTTTTCGTTTTCTCATTTTTTTTTTCTTTCGTTAAATATTTTTTGTTCGAATTTTTCTTTCAAGGTTGGTGCAACACCCCTTGAAATTTGTTTTTATTTATTCTTCCCGCACTACTAATCCAAGACCAAGTCTTGGAATATTGTTTGTTGTTTTCTTTGTTTGCTATTTCAGAACAAATGGCCATCCAAGAAGGCTTTAGCACCGCCAGACCTCCACTTTTCAGTGGAGAAGACTTTCCTTACTGGAAAAGTCGAATGGAGGTCCACCTGAAAACTCAGGTGGATATGTGGATAATCATCCAGTCTGGACTGATGATTCCCACAAATGCTGAAGGCGTACCGCAAAACTACTCAGAGTGGGACACTGCCCTTAAACGTAAAATCGAAGCTGACGCCAAAGCAACTCAGACCCTCCAATGCGGACTAACGAAAGAGGAGCTGAACCGCGTAGGCCCCTTCAATAGTGCCAAGGAGCTATGGGCTAAACTGATCGAGCTCCACGAAGGAACTTCAGATACAAGGATCAGCAAACGCGATCTGCTACTGAACAAGCTCTTCACCATCAGAATGGCAGAGAACGAGACAGCAGC
Organism: Boesenbergia rotunda; assembly: GCA_024364735.1. Taxonomy (NCBI): domain Eukaryota; kingdom Viridiplantae; phylum Streptophyta; class Magnoliopsida; order Zingiberales; family Zingiberaceae; genus Boesenbergia; species Boesenbergia rotunda. Next base: position 40,581 of record JAGFNQ010002217.1, read on the forward strand.
TCAGCTCCATTCCAGAATCCAGGAATTGATGAACGGTCTTCACGCAATAGGTCACAAGGTTCAAAACCGTGATCTTATAAGGTATGCCCTAAACGCATTCCCTAGAACCACCTTGTGGGCATCTATGGTAGATGCATACAAGGTCTCTAGGGATCTTTCAAAAATTAAGTTAGATGAGTTATTTTCTGAACTTGAACTTCATGAACAGACTAACTGCAATTTGGCCGAGAAAAGTATAGCTTTCTTTGCAGGGAAAACAGGAAGGACGACTAAGAAGAAAACTCAAGTTGAACCCGAGTCTATCTCAGACTCAGAAACAGAAGATCAAGAAGGAGATCAATCTGAACTGGTCCGGCTAGCTCGAAACTACTACAAAAAGTTGAAGAACCAAGCCAACACACGGAGAACAAGTCGAAGAAAAGATGAACCAGCTAACCAGCAACTGACAAACACAAGCCCAACGTAACCTGCTACGAATGCAAGAAGAAGGGCCACTACAAGACTGAATGTCCAAGCCTAAAGGAGTCCAAAAAGACCAGAAAGAAGAAGGCACTCCAAGCAACCTGGGACGAGTCTTCCTCAGAAGAAGAAGAAGAAGCACCGCAGTCCAATCTTCTGGCCCTGACCGCTTCGGATCAAATCGAGACTGACTCAGACTCGGACCAGGACGACGGCAAGCTGACCTTCTCCAACGACGGCGAAATAATGGTAACGGGTTTTTCAAAATTGCAATTAAATTCTCTTATCTCATATCTATCCCGAGATTTGGCGAAAGCCAAACTCCGAATCGAGTCCCTCCGACAGGAAGTAAAACTCCTGAAAGAGGGAGCTGAGTCTAAATCCTTAACTGAGAAAATTCAGGAAGGAACCCCTGATCAAGTTGAAAAAAGTGAATCAGAGAACTCCTCCCTGAAAACTCAAGTTAAGGACTTAAGAACAGCTTTAGAATGATTCACTTCTGGTTCCAAGAATCTTGATATGATTCTTGGAAAACAAAAGTCTGTTCTAAACCGATCCGGACTTAGCTATAGAACCAAATCTCGGCAAAAATCTTACTTTGCTGTACTGAACCGGTCAAGACCTAAGGTTCAGGCATGGGTGCCAAAACTGTGCCTGACTAAACCAACTGGTTCGAATCAATTTTGGATCCCCAAGGACAAGATTCACATCTTGCCTAACCCATACAGAGGCTTTAGTCCAGGGGGAGCCAAAATCAAAACAATTTTTATAATTAGATAATTTTTTTATTGCTTGATTGTATATTTAATTTTCTGCAATTTGACATGCTTAGATGTAGGAATACTTAGATTTAAGGACTCAATTACTTGAAACTTGAAAATATAGTATTGGGAGGAGGTGAGATGATAGTACGTTGGGGAAACCAACTCTAATAAGATCAAGTCTACTTGGTCTCTTTAGACTGGTGAAACCAGCCGAAGCTACCGATCCAAGACCCAAGCTAGTTAGACCAGAAAATGACCTAATTTAATTTCAAAATGAAATTTCATTAAAAGGCTTTGTCAAGGAAAGGGTGGATGATCCCATAAGGCTACGGCCAAAGAAGGCCTAGTGCCTCGCCAAGACCTGGAAGCCAATTTCTGAAATTCAAATTCAAATTATCTTTTGTCAAATTCGAATCTAACTCAAATTTCAAATAATTATAGTTTCTAATCTGTTTTCAAAATTTCTATTTTTTTAACTTATTCTCTTTTTGAAAAACACTTAATCTGTTTTCAAAATTTCTATTTTTTTTAAATTTGTTTTCAAAAATAAAGAACTTTTTCGAAAATAAATTGAAATTCCTTTTCAAAATTAATTTTTACCCTCAAACCTGTCTCACAAAAACCTTAAGGTTAACGTGTTTGAAAACCCTAGATTCAGTGAGACAGAAAAATTAAGCTCAATTTAAACCACCTTGCTTGTGCTTTTATAACCATGGTCAAACTATGGTTAACATAGTCAAACTATGATTAACATAGTCAAACATGGTCAAACTGTGGTTAACATAGTCAAACTATGATTAACATAGTCAAAAATGGTCAAACACAGTCAAACAAAGTCAAACAGTCAAACCTAGTCAAAAGGGTCAAAGGCTACTGAAAGCAGTCCATGAGGGCGCCCGTGACCTGTCGGGCGCCCCCGACAACACTGACAACACACCAGCTCCAGTCAAAGCTGCAAAAGCTGCATTTGACCGATTTGACAAGGGCGCCCCGTGACCCGTCGGGCGCCCCTATACGCTTCTGTCCCCCACGCTGATTAAAGCAGCCAAAAGGCTGCAATCAACTACCATTGACCGGGGTGCCCGTGACCTGTCGGGCGCCCCCATCGACAATCTATCATCCACGCCAGTCAAAGCAGCAAAAGCTGCAGTTGACCAGCCTTGATCAGGGCGCCCGTGACCTCTCGGGCGCCCCCCATAAAACCCCTATAAAAGGGATCCGAGTCTCCTTCTCCTCCCACACCACATCTCACACTTCTTCTTCCCCTTGCCTCATTCTTGTGGATCAAGTGAACCTAAGCCCACCCTTGCCTCAACCATGCCTCCAAGGTAAGAAATTTAGTTGTGCAATTAATTTTTCTTAAATTACATTTTTTTAAGTCTCTTCTTATAATCCAAGGGTTATCCTTAATTACTTATTTTTCTACACTTAGAAAACGCCGAGCAGTTCAGTCGAACCCCGGAAACGAGCCCTAAAATGAATTTTAAGATACATTAAGGGCACCCTAAATGTAGGGATATGGTACCCTAGGACTTCATCCTTTAAGTTGTCAGGATACTCTGATTCTGACTATGCTGGTTGTAAATTAGATAGAAAAAGTACAAGTGGAAGCTGTCAACTTTTAGGAAACAGCTTAGTAAGTTGGTGGAGTAGGAAGCAACACTGTGTTGCCTTATCCACAACTGAAGCTGAATATGTAGCCTTAGGAGAGTGTGTAGCTCAACTCTTATGGATGATGCACACTCTTAAGGACTTTCAGCTAGACTACAATCAGACCCAAGTCAACATTGACAATATTAGCTCAATTAACTTAACCAAAAACCCAATACAACATTCTAGAACCAAACACATAGAAGTGAAACATAACTTTGTAAGAGATCACGTAGCTAGGGGTGAAATAGTCATGTAGACTCCAAGTCCAACCTAGCTGACATATTCACTAAACCCCTACCTGAATCTGAGTTCAGCTCACTGAGAAGGCAGTTAGGATTATGCTTAGTAGAGTAGAATCATATTTTTTTGCTTCTGCCTTAATTGAAAATGCTTTAATTCATTTTAAAATATTTTCTTAGGTAAAAATATTTTACTTTGGTTTTAAAATTTTTTTTCCTTGACTTAGTTTTATTTCAAAAACTACCCCCTTCAAAAACTAGGTTTTTTTTTCGAAATGGACCTAGCCTAGGCTCTAACCCTAGAATTGCATGCACCTATAGATCTAGAAGCCAGCATCTCACAAGCACCTTAAGGTACTTTGATTGACAACCTAGAAAGGGTTGAGATGCTTAGGTCTTGGCCTTAACTCAAGATGCTTTAAGTCAGTGCATCTGCAGTAGTTGGGGCACTAAATACAAACTGAACAGCAATCAAGTTAAGTATCAAGTTTAGACAATCTAACTTGAACAATGCACTTAACTTGACTAACCCTAGCGAAAACTACTGTTTATAACAGTTGGTAAGTAGCTAATTGGGTTAGACACGTCCCTAAAGATTTAACCAGACTTAGGTTCCAGTTTGATTCAGTACAGCAAATGCTTTAATCATTGCAAATTTTTTTTCTGCATTTTTGATATATGTCAAAGGGGGAGAGTTGGAAAGGAAACAGGGAACAATAATTGTTTTAAAATTTTTTCCCATTGTGTTCTTCAAAAAGTTATGTTAGTTTTTATTTCTAAACTCTGAATTATTTTGAAACTTAATGTTTTTGTTTAAAACTATTGTTAAGCTTAAAGGTTTTAAAAAAATTTTCCAACTTTGAACTATGTGTTTTGAAATTATGTTTAAGCTTAACATAGTGCTTTAAATTTTTCCAAACTGAAAATTTTCTAAGTCTGAAATTTTTCAAAACTTGAAATCTTCTAAGTACTTAACTCACACCACCTATTTTTGAAAAACCTAGGGGGAGATTTCTTCCAGGGGGAGGGAATCTAACTTAGGATTTCAATTTCAGCATTTTTTCCTTAACTTTTTGAATTAGGTTGCCATATATCAAAAAGGGGGAGATTGTTGGTGCAGAATGCACCTAAGTCAAACCTGTGTTTTGATATTGGCAAAAGGGTTCAAAAGTTAAGGGTTAGTTGTTGTCTAACAAGCTTCTTGAGTGTACAGGAAAGCCCTAGCGAACGAAGGCTAGGCACTGGCGAAGGACTGCCAGACAGGAGAAGCCCTAGCAAAGGACTGCTAGGCACTGGCAAAGGACCGCCAGAATGCTAAAATCCTAGCGAAGGACTGCTAGGCTGGCGAAGGACTACTAGAAGAAAAGACCTAGCGAAAGGCAGCTAGGCACCAAGCAAAGGGCAGCTTGGTAACTCAAGACCTGGCGAAGGACTGCCGGGCAAAAGTCCAACTGGAGGATCCGGTTGGCACCAGGTAAACTCTCCCGAGAGGAGTAGGTGAGGACGCGTTCCCCTTGAGGGAACATTAGGCGTCGGTTCGACCTAGGGCTCCATTTTGGAGACCAAAGTCAGAACCAAGACAGCTAAGGCTGTATAAAATAATAATATTATTGTTATTTGGACTAACCCTGGATGCAGGATCGAAGGACTGAGTATCTGCAGCTCAGAGAGCCTCAAAGGAGTGAGACAGAAGATGAGCAGGGCGCCCCGGACGACCAGGGCGCCCCCAAGGTCAACCCAAGTCTCTAACAACCTCGACGCGCTTCAACCCGCTGGTCGCGGGCGCCCCGCGTGTCTCGGGCACCCCCACTGCCAGCTGCCGAAGTGCATCTCTGCGAAGCTGAGGAGATGAGGCCTTTTGACCGGTCAATGCGGGCGCCCCGAGTCCTCCGGGCGCCCCGGTCAAACCGGATCCCGAGGATAAGGGGATCAGATGGCGACCGAGCTACAGCCGAATCAGCTGCCACGTGGGGGCGCCCCCGTCGACCAGGGCGCCCCTAGGCCCTATATAAAGGGCCCTCGACCCCCTTCTTCAGAGCATCACTTACTGCGACGCTTCCACGCTCTACAACTTTCATTCAACGCATCCAAACGCTCCGACGACCGTGCTCTGCTCCAGGAACTTCTCAACTCAAGTCCGAAGCGCCGTCGACCTCCCGCTGCACCGAAACTCGAGACTACCCCGGGAGTTGGTAAATACAGAAGTGTTATATTTCTTATTGCAATTTGTATTTCTCTTCTGTACTTATTCTACGCATTATAGAATTGCCCAAAGTAAATGGTCAACGACCGTGGGCCTTGGAGTAGGAGTCGACCCAGGCTCCGAACCAAGTAAAACGACCTTGTTAGCGTTGTGTTGCTTTTTGTGTCTTATTTCCGCTGCGCACTTACTCTTTTTTAAATCCGAACGATTTGCGACATTCACCCCCCCCCCCCTCTCGCATTTCTCGATCCAACAGGTTGGGGTCTGGAGGAAGATGAGGGAGCTTTGGACCTTGAGGGTCCCTCAGCAAGTGTCTTCCCCTTGGTAGATTTCTTAAATGTTGGAAATAGGTTACGACACAAATTAAATTGATGATCATGGCACAGAAATGGGTGATCACGGCAAGATCATGGCACAAGGTTGATTTGATCGGCAACCACACAACCAACAAGGTAAATTTAAGGACATGACACAAGGAGAAGCATTATGGTTAGCATAACATAAGGAAGCACAAAAATCAGAAGATATGAAATAATCAGCAAATAAAACTGCAAGAATGGCTTACTTAGGTGCCATTGGAGTTGGTTGGTTCGTTTGGGAAGAACACTTAACAGAAGTCGCTCAAGAAGTTGGAAGACACCTTCAGAGAGGTTGTGCAGAGAATGGAGCTCAGAGAACTCACAGGGGGCGCGCAGAGGCTTGCGCAAGAGGGCTTGCAGAAGGCTTGCACAAGAGGGCTTGCAGAAGGCTTGCAGTCGCGAACTCACAGAGAATGGAGGAAAAGCTCTCACGTTGGAAAAGAAGGAAGAGCTCGCAACAGGTAAGAGAACTCGCGCACTCACAGAGGACACTCGTAGGAAGCAGAGGAAGATGAGGTTCGGGCGGCTAGGGTTGGGGAAGTACAGGGAAAAGGGAGTAAATAGGTCGGTGGACCGATCACCAACCAATTTTAATGAGGTTGATCAGATCGACCGTCCGATCCAAGGGTACCCAGACCGATCAAGATACCTCCTGATCGGTCAGGTTGGGTTCTGATCGGTCTGCGAACCGATCAGAGAACCTTACAGAAGGATTCTGTGATCCTTCTGATCGGTCTGTGGATCGATCAGGAGGAAGGCCTGATCGATCTGTGGACCGATCAGACAGACCGATCAGGGAACCGAATAGAATCGTGCAGAAGGCTTCTGTGGGCTTCCTGATCGATCAATGGACCGATCAGAAGTAGCCCTGATCGATCAGCCTGACCGACCAGGAATATCCCTGATCAGTCATTGGACCGATCAGGCCCAATACAGAGGCTTTCTGTGGATTTCTCTAATCGGTCTGTGTGATCGATCAATAACAGCCCTGATCGGTCTCCTTGACCGATCAGAGTGAGTCCTGATCGGTCAGTGGACTGATCAAGTTCGAGTCATTAAAAAGGTTTGATCGACTCAAAGGTATTCTGAGGGGATATCTGATCAGTCTGCCGACCGATCAGATTTCAAATGGGATTCTGAAACTCTAATGCATTTCAGAAATTTTCGTTCCAAGCATCCCTCTCAACCTCTAAGATAACCAAAATTGATTCCTCTGACCCTAAGGGTGCGTGTGGTTGAGGGTGTTTGTTGATAACCTTGGTTATTCATCCAAGGCTATCAATAAAAACCTTGTTTGGTTTAGGTAATGAAGAATTCCCAGGTAATCAATTATACCCGCCATATCAGCAAAAGTGGTCATATAGCCTGGAATCAGAAAACCAAGGGAAAGCCTAATTTTTCTCAATTCCGAGGTTAAGACAATTTTCTTTCCAAAATTAACCTTCAGTATTTCTTATTTATGATACAAATACCCTTAACAATAAATTAAATTACATAATACCCTAATAAATAATAATTTCGGCCGAAACTCCTCAACTCCTCCACCCGCACCACACCGCGACCTAGCCTCCTCCGCCACTTCTCCGTGCGCGACCTAGCTTCCTCCGCCACTCCTCCACGCCGCCCACGACCTAGCTTCCACTGCTGATCATGTGCTGCGTTGAGGAAGAAGCAGAGCAATGGCAGGAGGAGACAACCTGCAAGTGCTGCACACGCTGGACGCGGCGAAGACGCAGTGGTACCACTTCACCGCCATCATCGTCGCCGGCATGGGCTTCTTCACCGACGCCTACGATCTATTCTACATCTCCCTCGTCACCAAGCTGCTCGGCCGCATCTACTACTTTGACCCGGCCTCTAAAAGCCTGGCACGCTACCGCCCTTTTGAAACATGATCCTCCACCGATCCCGATGACTCTGGCGATGTCCCAAACCCTATTCTCCGCCTTCTTCTTGGTCGCGTTCGCTTCCTCGGCGGCGGAAGCGGCAACCCTCGGTCTAAACACCTTCCTTGACTCTGAGGCCCACCGTGACCCTTTCGCCAACAACGATTCTTTTGCCGCCCTACCTAGGTCCCTGAAGCGGTCGCTCGCGGCAGACATCCCCTCCTCCGACCTCATCTCCGACCTCCTTTCATACAGCGTCTCGGTTCCTGTCATTGTGAAGCTCGTGGGCCACTTTTCTACCGCCGCCCCTGGTGTCCTCAAATCCTTCGCTGCCCGATCCTTCTCACATTGAATCTTCCACCTCACCACTATACCGAACGACCCTTCTCTCTGTTCCCTATTCCACGGTCGACCGCATTATCAAGCAGGATTTTCAAAAAGAAAATTTGACTGGAGCATTATCAAACAGACACTACTAGAAAGTGAGATTGCTTACAAAGGGCAATCTTTGTTGTTCGAATCATATAATGTGAAGTTTTCAGATTGCCCAATTTTCTCTTTTGCAATTAGCCGATCTATGAGTTCATACACTTCACACTTCCTTTTTGAAGCTGTGCCATTGATTTATTTGGTAACATTGTTTATTTATTTTGATAGGTTTGAGCGTTCAAGAAATTTGAAAATGCAGATAAGTTTAGTTGCTTCTGAATTTATTTCACTTCAGCATTTTATTTGGTATATATATTATTATTTTTTATCTGTATTTAAATAAAATTAAAGACATGTAAACGTGTTTTTGATAAACTTTTGAAATTTTATTATTAAATTATTCTTTAATGATCTAATTTTTTAAAATAAATGTATTTAAGAAATTATTAAATCATAATTTTTTTATAAATTATGTAGACTTTAAATGATTTTAAATAAATTTAGCATATATACATTTTAAAAATAATATATATTATATTAAAATTAATATATATTATTTTAAAGCTTAATATTCAACTTTAAAATGCTCATATATCTATTCATTCAATAATTAAAAATATATAAAATAAATAAATATAAATTCTAAAGAGCTCAATAATTAAAATATATAAAATAAATAAATTTAAATACAAATCAGTTTAATTACTTAATTTTTGAAACAATTTATGTCTGGTAACATATATTGCATTTTATTAATAGATAATTTTTGTAAACAATTGAATTAGGGGTAATATAGTAATTGTCATATCAGGCTATATATTAAAACCTTCAACCAAATAAGTTTTTGTCCCATTACCAAAGATTAAACCAAACAATATTAGGTTATATCTTATTCCCTATAACTTTGGTTATGTGATTACCTGGTAATCACATGCCTAAGGTTATCAAAGAACACCCTCAACCAAACGCACCTTAAAAGAATTCCCTTATCTGATATGGTGTTTTCCATATTTGCAATTAAGATAGGGTTGTGTCCTTATGATTAAAAAAAACCTGAACCAAATTTGCATTTCCAACCATTAAAAATAAGTTTGTATCAAAACAAGTCTCCAATCAAGTTTCCTTGATTGGAATGTCCAAGTATGTTCTTGGAACCAAATACACATGTATTATGCATTGGTTTTTCTCGTACTTGGTCAACTTAATGATTTTTGTCTCTTCAACCTAATTGCTTAAGGGATGCATGAACATTTTGAGTAATTAGGTTGATCCTAACATCTCACCCCATTTCTAGCAAACAAAAACATTTAGTTAACCCTTATAGTTTGTGTGAAATGTCCCCAAGTTGCCCAACAATTGTTGCCCAACAATTTGAAATAATCATGAAGGGTTTTTTTTTCCAATCCTATTGAGCACGGCATATTCCCAACTCCCTCCTTAAGAAACTAAATTTATTTTCGGGGAGTGGTTTAGTGAAAATGTCAGCTAGGTTCGATTTTGACTCCACATGTGAGAGTATAATATCTCCTCTAACAACATGATCCCTAATGAAGTGGTGACGCACTTCAATGTGTTTGGTCCTTGAATGATGGACTGGATTTTTTTGTTAGGTTTATTGTGCTTATGTTATCACACAACACTTGCACACTTATAGGTCTCGAATAGGTGTCACAAGTGAGCCTCAAATTTAGAATTTATAACTGAAAACCCTTGCTAGCAAGATTAAAGGTAGAATAGGGGCCTCAGGTCGTATTTTTCCAAGGACTAGTTGCGAGTGTTTGAATCAAGATTGAAAGTTATTTGTCGTCAAATAATTTGGGTTTTCGAGATAAAATGGGGTTTTGTTTTGCAAATAGTAACGAATAAGCAATAGGAAAATGAGCTTAGCTAACCAAATATGCCCTAAGGAGTTTCAAAAACGACACTTAACTAAATTGAAAGCTAATCAAGAACCTAGCCTATCACTAATTGGGAATTTAGCAATTCAATTGAATATTATGAAACTGAAGACTCAAGAACTGATAAATCAACAAAAGAACTTGAAATATTAAGCTAATTTGCAGTGGTTGAAATTGGAACAAATATGCTACGGAAATAGGATTTAAAAGAAACAATTCTTTGCCTGATCGGTCGGCAATCCGGTCAGATATAGGCCTGATCGGTCTGAGTGACCGATCAGGTGATGTCTTAATCGGTCGACAGTCCGATCAATATTTGAAAACAAGCTGATACAGATCAAAATTACTGAAGAGCAAAATTCAGAAACTGAAATCTAACAATTAAGAACTCCAGATCAGAGTCGTCACCAACGATTGCTTCTTGTTGTCACCCAAGAACCAATCCAAGAACCCCTTTGATCGAGAATCAACAAGATTGAACTCCTTCGATCAATTTGCGTCGAATTAGTGTACTGGCTAAAATCTTCCAACCTTCCATTCCTCTTCGATCAGCTGATGCAACTCCAGCTCAGAAACTTCCAATGCCATGCAGAGAACCCCTCTGTTCAAAGGCGCTGAAGGTTCCAATCAGTGAAGACAGCGATCGAGCGAGAATGTATTTGGGCAGAGCAAAGCTCGGCGAGACCCTCACCAGAGCTTGACAGCAACGGATTTGTAGCAGATCTCATGGAGAGTAGACCTTGATGATTCGAAGCCTTGAAGAAATCTCGATCTAGAGTGGTCGCGTGCAACAATCGAGAGGAAAATGAAGAAGAACAATGAAGAACTGGAGCAGAGAAATCGCGACCCCCTGAGCGGAAGAGGGAATTCCACATTTAACTGAGCATTTTGAATTTTGACGGCTGAGATCTTTTCCGTGCCATCCAACGGTCAGATCAAGTCAGATCTAAGCCAAACCTTCCAGATCATGATCAAGAGTCAAGATCTACCTCTCCTCAGCTAGGATCAACTGGATTGCAACGGATGGCTCAAATCCTCCCTTCTCTTGCATGGACGGCCCAGATCCTCTAATGCTTAATCCAACGGCTGAATTAACTCTGATATGGCCCAAACTTTCAGATCATGATCCATGAACTTGATTAAGTCTATCTTGAGCTCGGATCGACCGAAAGTAGGCGGATGGCTTAGATCTAACCATTCTCTTGAATGGACGGCTCATATTGATCCGATGCTTGATCCCTTTGATCCGGGTCCAATTCTGGATCAAGTTTGACCCAAACTGATCCAGGTCCATGATCATTTGAAACCCACAAAATGATATTCAATTTTAGTGCCAAAACATCTTAAATATAGAAATAATTGAATTTTAAGCTAAAATGGAGACAATCCATGAAACCTAATATAAATGCAAACTTAAGCATATGAAAGTGGATCAAAACATGGATTTAAGGGCATAATTTAATCAACAAAATGAAAGTTATCAACTCCCCCACACTTATTCTTGGGTGTCTCGCACAAGCTACTAAGAACCTAAGATGTATCCCCCCTAGATTATTCTCAATCATAGTAAGAAGCAATTGAAAAGAAATTACCTATAGTTGTCAATTCTCAAAAATCTAAGCTCAATAGACTAGTATCTTGTGTTGGTGCAGGCAGCACCTGAGTCGAACCTGGGTTTTGATAATGGCAAAGGGGTTCAAGAGTTAAGATGTTATGTTGGTCTAATGTACTCACTGAGTGTGCAGAAAGAAGTCCTTGTGAAGGACTGCTAGGCACCTAGCGAAGGAATGCTAGGCATCGAAACCCTAAGACCTGGCGAAGGGCTACTGGGCAAAAGTCCAACCGGACGAGACGGTTGGCAAAAGGTAAACTCTCCTGAGAGGAGTAGGTGAGGATGCGTTCCCCATCGAGGGAACAGTAGGCGTCGGTTCGACCTAGGGTTCCATTTGGGAGACCAAAGTCAGAACCAAGACAGCTACGGCTGTATATAATCACTAATATTCGTGCTTTGTTGTTTTTGGAACTAACCTTGAATGCAGGGACCGAGGGAATGTGTTTCTGCGGCTCAGAACGCCCAAAGAAGAGGGGCAGGTAGCTGGGCTGGGCGCCCGGGAGGTCCAGGGCGCCCCAAGGTCGAAGGAAAAACAAGGAAGCAAGAGTTGCTTCGTAACTGCAGTGAGTAGGGCGCCCCAGAGGCCCCGGGCGCCCAAGGTCAAAGCAATCGAAACAAAATCAGTATGAAGCCAGCGGACCAAGTCAAGCAGGGCGCCCCCAACGTCCCGGGCGCCCCCGTCAGCTCCAGAGCCGATTCGAAGGGGATAAGCGCTGACCAAGTTTCGGATAGAGGTTCTCGGATCCGAAGGCACATGTCAGCGACCCCCGACATCCCAGGTGCCCCCAGGAGCACTATAAAAGGGGCTCGACCACAAAGCTTCAGAACAACACTTTTCCAATGCCTCTAAGCTCTTCGTTCAAGCGCTCTGCTCCGGAAAACTCCGATCTCGAGACTCTAGCGCCGACGATGACCCTCTGCTCCGGATTACAATCTATACCGGGCGTCGGTAACGAAAAGCATACTTGTTTATTTACTGCAATAATTTTGTATCAAACTCTATAAACTTTTGCGCAAATATAGAATTGCCCGCAGTAAACGGTCAAGGACCGTGGGCCTTGGAGTAGGAGTCGACCGTGACTCCGAACCATGTAAAGGTACTTGTGTTCTCTGTGAGTTTTGTTTTAATTCCGCTGCGTAGTCTCTTTTTCTTAATCCGAAATGTTTTCACGATATTCACCCCCCCTCTATCGTGTTTCTCGATCCAATAAGTGGTATCAGAGCAGGGTAGCTCAAATTGGTGCGACCACCAATTTGGAAATTTTTTAGATTTTACGAAATCTTTTTAATTCTTTTTCGTTCGAAGTTTTTATCGTTAATCGAGGTTGGTGCAACACCACTCGATAAATTCTTTTAAATATTTTATTCCCGCACTGCTAATCCAAGACCAAGTCTTGGGACAGTTTATGTTTTTTTTGTTTCCTTTCAATAATTTCTAAATGGCCATGCAAGAGGGGTTCAGTACAGCCAGACCACCACTCTTCATTGGGGAGGATTTCTCCTACTGGAAGAGTCGGATGGAAGTCCACCTGAAAACTCAGGTGGACATGTGGATTATAATCCAATCTGGACTAAAAATCCCAAGAAATGTTGAAGGAGTGCCACAACCTTACACCGAATGGGGCGCCTCACTGAAAAGAAAGATCGAGGCTGATGCTAAAGCAAAGGAGATCAACCCAAGTCTGACTCAGACTCAGACTTAGAAGACAGCGAAGGAGATCAACCCAAGCTGGTTCGGCTAGCCCGGGACTATTACAAGGAGCTAAAAAATCAGACCAACAGAAGGAAAGCCAGCCGAAGAAAGGAAGAGCCAGCTGAACCTTCAAATGAAAAGACCAAACCAAATGTGATATGCTACGAATGCAAAAAAGAATGGTCATTACAAGACGGAATGCCCCAATATGAAGGAGACAAAGAAGATAAGAAGGAAGAAGGCCCTTCAAGCAACGTTGGACGAGTCTTCCTCCGAAGAAGAAGAAGAGGCCCCATAGTCAAACCTTCTCGCCCTGACTGCTTCGGAAGAAATCGAGACCGAATCAGAATCGGAGCCGGACGACGGGAAGCTTACATTTTCGGAGGACGACAAAATCACTGTAAGTGGATTTTCTAAAGTTCAATTATCAACATTAATTGCTTACCTTTCTCGCGACTTGGCGAAAGTCAAAATCTGAGTCGAATCCCTCCGATAGGATGTAAAACTCCTGAAAGAGAGAGCTGACTCTAGATCCTTAACTGAGAAGGTTCAAGAAGGAACTTCTACTCAAGTTGAAAAACTTAAGAAGGAGAACTCCTTCTTGAAAACTCAAGTCGAGGATCTTAGAGCAGCTTTAGAACAATTCACTTTGGGTTCCAAGGGTCTTGACATGATCCTTAGAAAATAGAAGTCGGTTCTAAATCGATCCGGATTAGGGTATCGAACCAAGGCTAGACAAAGGTCATATTATGCTGTACTGAATCAGTTTAGACCCAAGGTTCAGGCATGGGTACCCAAACTATGCTTGAACAACCAAGCTGGACCAAATTAGTATTGGATCCCCAAGGACAAGATTCATATCTTGCCTAATCATTACCGTGGCTTTAGTCCAGGGGGAGCCAACTTAAAAACCATTTTTATAGTTAAATGAATTTCTTTTCTTGTTTTAAATTGCATGATTGCTTGTCTATTTATTTTCTACAATTTACCATGCTTAGACCTAGGACTGGTTAGACTAAGGACTAAACCAATTAACTGAAATTTGAACAATATAGTATTGGGTGGCGGTGAGATGATAGTACGTTAGAGAAGCTTTTTCTAATAAGATCAAGTATATACTACTTGGTCTCTTTAGACTGGTGAAACTAGCCGAAGCTACCGATCCAAGACCCAAGCTAGTTAGACCAGAACTTCTCAAAAAGTAATCTTGAAAATGAAATTTCACTAAAAGGCTTTGTCAAGGAAAGGGTAGATGATCCAATAAGGCTACGGCCAAAGAAGGCCTTGTGCCTCGCCAAGACCTAGAAGCTAATTTTTGAAATTCAAATTCAGTTTACGCTTTGTCAAATTCGAATCTAACACAAATTTTCAGTTAATCATTTATTCAAACACTCCTTTTCAAAATAAATTCAAAACTAATTGTTTTCAAAATTAATTTAACTTTTCAAAATTAATCATGATATTTCAAAATAAAACTCTTAAACCTGTCTCACAAAAACCCATAAGTTAACGTGATTGACAACTTTAGATTGGGTGAGACATACTAGGTTGTGAAAATCAATTTTGTAACGCCAGCTTTTTTTTTTAAAACGGCGTTACGCTAAACATACATGTGCATATAAAACATCTTAATGCAGCGGAATAACTAGTATTTAAATCATATGCACATGTCTGGGTTATCATTCATGGACATGGTGACATTATGCTTAACATATTACCAGCAAACCTAGCATCATGATATCAACTTTCCATAACTTATCCATAAGCATTTCAGGTAATATGTCATCAGCATGCATAGCATCATGATATCAACTTTCCATGACTTATTCATAAGCATTTCAGGTAGCAAGTAGTTTATCCATAACTTCATGGATATTAGGTTGTTTCTTAGGCATAACTATCATAAGTCGAGCATAACCCAAAGTAAGCATTGTCAGATCACAAAACATGCAATAAGTGAAATGATAGGGTTTCTTGGCCATGTCACTACTACACACCCATGTTCTTGCCTCTCCTGCTGCTTCCCTTAAAAATCTCTTGCTTGATCTGCGGTATAAGAAAATAAGACTATAAGCACGGAGGCTTAGTAAGACCCTTTTCCTACTCACAAAATCCATACGTCGTATAAACATGAACAAAATGCTTCAATCCTACATCTCATAGCATACTTCTTATCATGAACATATACACAATCACGGCATCATCGTTTTAGCATAACATAATAAAATCATGGCATCATAATTTAGCATGAACATAGATATCATCATGGCATCATAGTCTAGCATGAACATAATTAAAATCATGGCATCATAATTTAGCATGAACATAAATAAAATCATGGCATCATAATTTAGCATGAACATACATAAAATCATGGCATCATCATTTGGCATGAACATAAATAAAATCATGGCATCATAATTTAGCATGAACATAAATAAAATCATGGCATCATAATTTAGCATGAGCATGAATAGAATCATTTGCATAAACATACTTTGCATTATCATACTTTGCATAACATACTTCGCATAAACATGCTTTGCATAAACTTACTTGGCACAAACATACTTATCATAAACATAATGCATAACATGGATGGATGCATGGGGCAAATGCATATACCGTAAGGATGCTTAGTTTTTAAATCATACTTTTAAATACTTAAACATAATCATAACATTCATTGGGGCCCTGGCTTGTACCACATTCATACATCATATGCGCGCATCCCTAAGTAAATACGAGGTAGCTAATCTTGACCTACTAGGGTAAGGACAGCTTCATCGGTAGTCCCGAACCGTGGACAGCTTCATCGGTAGTCCAGAACCGTGGACCTTATTTCAGGTCCGGTACAAGCCCATTCTTAAAAAATAAAATACTTTCACATGCTTCTTCATTCATAAAACATTCATAGCATATTCATTCATTTTTAATGCTTAACATCATCATTATGCCTTGAAGGCATGAACCTTATCTTCATTCATCATTTTCATTCCATTTCATCATGATGCCTCGAAGGCATGAACTTTAACTTCATTCATTATTTTCATCCATAACATGACATGCATACATATTATTCATTAATCATACATATCATTCATAGATCATGGCATACATACATATCATTCCTATCTCATGGCATACCTACATAATTAGCATCTTAATTCATTAAACATACATGGTCATGATACATAGGAAAACATGCCTAGATCCTTTCATACATGATACATTTCCTTAGGTTCATGGCACATGGTCTAAACATTTATGAATCATCATAACAAGTGACCTAACATACAATTCATGACCCATAAGCTAGGGTTTTCATTGGCATAAAATTCTTCCAACATACTTAAGCATATACATACATCATAGTACCCTATAAACATATATTCTTGTGGTCTTAACCCCCTCCAAACCCTAGGTTGTGGCCTTGGTCGAAAACCCCAAGGAACCCTAGGTCCATGGAAAATTCATATAGGTCACAAATAACATCCCATACAACCATAAAATGCCATAGAGAACATTTGATCCCATAGTTAAAGTTAACCCTAATCCTTTAACCCTAGGTTTGCTCTTGGCCGAAACTCAAAGGGTCCCTAAAATTCATGAAAAATTCTTAAAACACAATTACTATCCATCATGTCATAGGGGAACCAAAATTAACATGTTGAATGGTTAGATCAAGGTCCAATCATGGCTTAGGGGTCTTGGCCGAAACTTGTAGGAGCCATTAAGCATGCAAAAATTCACATGAATCACCAATAACATCACTTACATCATAAGGAGACATAAGAACCATCATTAGAGAGTTAAAACTAGTCCTAGCCATAGAAACATGGGGGTGGTCGAAACCCTAAGTCCCCTTTTCATGGATTTTTCAACTTGGATCTCAAACAAAATGCTTAGATCATAAGCATATCAAGAAAAACCATTATACCACAGGTGAGGGGGGTCTTACCTTGGTTTACCTTGATTTTAGACCTTAGATGGGGAGGAGGATGAAGACCTTGTTGTCTCTTGACCACCCCTAGCCTTTGCAACCTTGTAGAAACCTTGGATCTTGGAAGAGAGAGACCCTCTTGTGAAGCTTTTCCAAAGGGAAACCTCTCCTTGAGGTTTCGGCTAGGATGAGGACGGAAGAGGGAGAGGGAAGGACTTGGTGGAAGAAGCAAAGTAACCCCCCATGCCCTCTCTTTATATCACTTTAAGGAGGCAAGTGAAGAGTCATGGTGGATGACTCTTCATTTTCCTTAAGCCTGAACCAAAATCCACTTCATTCTCTACTAGCACTCCCTTGCTAGGTGAATTGGTTAGTGCATGCATGGTTGTAGACTAGGTCCAAGGTTCAATCCTTGGTGCATGCACTTTATTTTTATTTTCTTTTTATTTTATTTTTTTCCTTATTTCGAAAATTTCCTAAAATTCACCCATAATCATGCTAAAATTCCTAATTACAATTCTTCTATATTTATAGTAAATTCTACCTAATTAAAACCCATTTTGGAGCCCATATAAGGCCCATTAGTACTTAGTTTCTCAATTTAAATGAGAAAATCATGGATTTATAGGCTAAGGTTCGTACTAATATCTCTAGGTCCCTCGGAAAATTAACTAGACATGATCAATATTTTAAAGAAAA
>JAGFNQ010002218.1:0-16284 GCA_024364735.1 Boesenbergia rotunda
TGGAAAAGTTCCAAACAAGACACCGTAGCGGATTCCACCACGGAAGCGGAATATATCGCAGCTTCGGAAGCAGCAAAGGAAGCAGTCTGGATCAAGAAGTTCGTCTCCGAACTTGGCGTGGTTCCAACCATTGATGATGCAGTGCCGGTTTACTGCGACAACAATGGAGCTATTGCACAAGCAAAGGAACCAAGGTCTCATCAGCGATCCAAACACGTGCTTCGCCGCTATCATCTGATCAGAGAGATTATAAGTAGGAATGACATACAAATTGAGAATTCCCACTGAAAGGAATATAGCGGATCCTTTAACTAAGGCCTTGCCTCAAAGCAAGTTTGAGGGTCATGTTAGAGCCTGTGGTATTGGATACCGTAGCGATTGGCATTAGGCCAAGTGGGAGTTTGTTAGTGATATGAGAGAAGTATCCTAAGGCAATCGTCTTATGATTGTAAAACATTTATATTAATAAATGATAATCCACTATTTGAGTATACATGCTTGTGTATTTGATTGGGATCTCAAACTCATCTACTGAATGTCCGCAATACAACTCACAGCATAAGATAATTTGTGATAGGATCACAACTAGTGATTATCTCTAAATGTGCAAATGTGAAGTATTGAAAATATCCCTAGTCGATGAATTGATAAAAACGGACACTATCAATTCTGTTGAGACTAGCATGGGTTATTCTCTAATCAGCTGATTCTCACTAGCTGGTGACATTGGGATGTCCGGAGATAAACATGGATGCTAGTTAAGGGAACTAGTTCAATAGAGTGACTAGCTGTAAGACTTCATATGGAATCTATATATAGAAATGTCAATGAAGTTCTTACTGCGGCTTAAGTGCGATGTTCCTTTGACTTGCGGTGTTCAAGTCATCTTGGTCATGGAGACTTATACTTTAACATCTTAAGCAAGCATCTCCAAGGAGGTGTGGACCCAGGATGATTGGGTATAAGCCGAAGTGCCCGAAGATGTTTGAACAGCCTACAAAGGATTCACCACTCCTTGCGAGGAGATGTATACCCAGGCCTATCGTCGGATTGTTACTCAAAACCTCTGGCCAGAGTATATCATGTTTAGAGTGCGAGTCTCTAAAATACATGAGAGTAATTAGAAATCCAAAGGACGAGAAAGACATTACTTGGGCTTGGTGTGACGTAGTCAGCCTAGTGGGGACTGACACAAATAGACCGTGTCCTGAACCAAGTGGGTATAAGATGGTGAAGGGAATGTGGCACGATTTATTAAAGCTGCTGAAGGGTTTCAGAATAATTTCTTCTGAGGTCAAACCGTTGATCTTTCGATTAATTGGGGGTCATGATGTACTACTAGGTGTCACTCATGATCGTTCTATAATTGGTTAATTATAGACGGCCAACATAAATCGAAAGCCTATTTAGTCACACGCACTACTAGTAATCCGAGGGATTTAAAACGAGTTGAAAATTGGATTTTCCGATCAAGAGAAATAAGTCGAATCTGAGTTGATCAGAGGCGCAATGGAAGCTAAAAATGGCTATGTCTTTTGAAGGCTTTTTGGGCGAATTAAATGAGTTTAATTCGCGTTGGTTCGGCTCGGTTTGGGCCGGCCAATGAGGGTGCCAACCCTCCTTGGATGGCCGGCGACAATAGAGGGAGTAAACCAATTAATTTTGGTTTAATTAATAAAATAGATCTAGCGCGATTTACTTTATAAATTATGGATAAATAAATTTGTATAAAGAAATTTATATAAATAAATTTATAGAAATTTATTCTTTTTATGGAAGTTAAAATAATCCATGAATTGGTTTATTTTAATTTTATAAAATCAATTATGAATTGATTTTTTCATAATAAGAAAGTTTATAAATTTCTTATAAAATTTATTCCAGAAGAAGAATTTGTTTTATTATAAATTAGTTATAATAAGACTCGGTTTAAACGGAATAATTCATAAGAGAATTTATAGGATAAATTTCTTATGATAATTAATTAGTTTTATTATAAAGTTAGTTATAATAAAATTCATAAGAGAATTTATAGGATAAATTTCTTATGATAACTAATTAGTTTTATTATAAAGTTAGTTATAATAAAACTTGGTTTAAACAGAATAATTCATAAGAGAATTTATAGGATAAATTTCTTATGATAACTAATTCCGTTAATTCCGTTAATTCGGTTAAGAGGAGACTTGGCAAGGGAGAAGCAACTATATAAGGAACCATAGGTAAGCCTTGGATTCCTAAGATTTGGATAATCGATATAGAGCTCCCTCTCTCTCTCTTAATTCTCTTCTCTCTTTCCCTTCCCCCACCTAGGGTCGGCGCCCTCTTGGCCAATTAGGGCCGGCGCCCTCTTGAGCACCTAGGGCCGAATCACCTCCCTCCCAAGGGTGAGTTGCCGTGAGCTTCAACAAGAAGGAGAAACCAAACAAGAAGAAGAAGAAGCGGATAGCGACTCCTCTATTCTCGGAATTCGATTCCGTTTAATTTCTTTGTTGTTTAGTTTCCACTCTTTCCTATTTCTTCTATTGTTTTTCTAGTTGTGCCTTCCGAGAATCTAGTAGTTCTCATCGGCACAAAACTCATGCCTTTGTGAAGTCATCCCGAAGAGAACTCGGCATGGACGCGAATAGAGGCGAAGCTTCCAAGGGACGCTATGGTTGGATCTCGTCCCTTACTTCGAGTTACGCGAGGTACAAAGTAAATTAGTTTACTTTTTCCGCAATGTTTTATTTTATGATTATGTCAACACACCATAAGATTGCATGCTAGATACGAAGTAAAATAATTTTGGAAATTATTTTATGCAAATTCTTCCGCTGCACGTAAAAATTTAAAATTTTACGAACTCGTATCCTTGTCGACATGCACCCGGTCCCAACAAGACCTTCGCTCGTAGGCTCCTCCGATCGGAGCTGGAAAGCCTCCCATGGGGGAGCGACCGCTAGTCCCACAGGAAGCATTGGAGGAGGAGGTGGCAGTGTGGGGGAATCGGCCGCCGGCGCCTTACCCTTGTGCCTCTTGCTGGGCCGGCTAGACGAAGCTTCCGCGGGGTCCGTCGAATCAGGTACGGACCCACCACCCTGGGGGCGCCGCAAAGAGCGACTCAAAAGCCGGGTATCCTCTGAGCCAGATCGGGGGAGCTCCTCATCCCCAGGCACGGAGGCCGGTGACTTGGAGCCAGAAGAAGTCGCCTCTTGTTCCGCCAGCAGTTCTGCACGTTGCCTTTGCTCAGCTCGCTGTTCAGCTACGCGTGCCTCTCACTCTTTCATCAGCTTCAATATGCGGGCCCCCACCTCACCTGGATCCAGTCCATAGCCCTCCTCAGGAGCAGCTGGATACATCATTTCATCTACCAAGCAAACAATGGTCAAGTAGGCAATGGAGAGACATGGATGAGTAAAGCGTAGTCACCCAGAGAAGTGGGTCGGTGAAACGGTGTCGGGCTAAGGCCGAACGCAGACAGGATGTTCTCGCACAACAGAGGCCCGATAGAGAAGTGTCGACCGCCGAGCACGGAGAGCGCCCTTTTGAAGGAAGGGAAGTTGTGAGAGTTTGCATGGTGAGGAGGTGTCTGGGGACAGTCTCGCCGAAACCCGACTGGCCAGGTCGGGAGCACAACAGGACAAATGAAGAAAAACCTCCCCTTCCAACCCTTGTTGGAGGAGGGAAGCTGAGAAAGGAAGGTAGTCCCAGGGCGGGCCTGGAAGAAAAACTCGCCCAACTCTTGCCTTTTCAGATAGAAGAAGTAGTGAAAATGGTCGACCTGAAGGGGAAGGCGATACAGTTGGAGGTTAATAGCCGACCCACAAAGAAGGCGGATGGAATTGGGAGTCAGTTGGGACAGATTAAGGCGAAGGTAGCGACAAACAGAGGCGATAAAGGGATGGATTGGAAAATGTAACCTCGCCTGTAGATGATCTCGGGAGACGGTAATGTAGTGTGCTGGAGGCCGGGCGGGCTGGTCAGAAGAAGCAGGCAGTAGAACAAGATGGTCGGAAGGAATGTGAAACTCCGTTATAATCGCATCGAGGTCGCATTGTTCAAGGGCGGGCCTCGAGGTAACATACCAGGGGTCTGGGTCGCGAGAGGAAGAAGTCATACGAAGCAGAGGAAGGAAGAAAACCTATCCCATATGGAGGTCGTCGGAGAAGAAAGCCGGGACCAAAGGTTCCACCGCAACCCTAGCCGGAAGTAGAAACGCAGCGCGCCGGTGTAAAAGGAGAAAAGGCAATGACAAAAGCAAGAATCTATTCCTACAACCTCCGAGGCTATAAGAACCACCCGACGGTGGGTCATGACAAAGGCGGCAGTCGATCATAGCCGTCTGATCAGGCCCAAAGGGGCCCATGAAGCGAAGTGTCTCGCGCCCACCTCGTCACTCACTGTAAAGACGACGAAGCGCCTTGTCGTTCGGAAAAGGAAGGGGGAGAGACACGTGGGGAAATCACCAACCGAGAACATTAATGCATGCGATTTCAAACCGCTCGGAGATCCCGGGTAGCAGAAGGCGAAAGGACAGATGGTATCACATCACCGGCAGACCGGGACCCCTGCGCGTCACCAGGTTCGCCAAGAACCACAAGAAGAGGCCAGGATATCCCGGCACGCCAGGCTTGCTTCAACGGGAGGGGGTCCAGTGAGTCGGACTCGTCGTCTCCTTCGACTAGACTTGAGGGGGACGCTTATGATCTCAGCCTTGCCTACGGGTAGGTCAGCCGGGCCCGCCAGCCAGCCTGGCGCCACGAAGGGCTAGCGGATAGGTCATCAAAGATATCACCAAGGGAGTCCCCTAGCTCGGGAAACATCGAAACCCTGTTTAGCTAGCCACGAATGGGGTCGGTCGGGCCGACCACCCACCCCTCCTAACCCAGTCGGGCGTGTTGCTGCTCACACGCCCTGGCCACTCCCCGACCTAGCTCTAGGTCGTGCACCACAGCTGGACGGGTGGCGACCCACGCTCCTAGGTCATCATGGAGACTGAGTCGGACAGCAATCACTCAACCAACCCCCGACTCAGGGCGTACCCTACGCCTCTACTTTACCAGTCGGACGCATTGTTGACCACGCTCACTGGTCATTACCCGACCCAGTCCTTGGCACTCGGACACGCTGGTCGGTGCTCGGGGTACGGGCTATCTCTCCCCTACGCCCCCTATATCATTATATATATCCAGGGTACGACCCTGCTAACGGGGTTCGGCACACCTCACTCATCTCTGACACTTCTCGTGGTCAGTCCGTCAATCCAGTACTTTCGTACTGCTCGAGCACCCTGCGCCATGCCGCGCCATTCCTAAGTGCTCCCTATGAGCTGACAGTTATTACCCCTATCTCGTCAACACGTACAAGGGTTGTCAGCTCCCCCGACTATATAAACTTCGCACTCCTCCTACCGCAGGTACGTCCATATGCGCGCGCGAGCTCTCTGATTTACCGTCTCATTTCAATTTAGCTCCACTATTATGCCTGCGAATACTGACTTGACCGTCGGAGTGCCTAACCGTGAAACCCCCGGCAGGTTTACTGACGGCCATTGTTTTTGCAGAGTCACGCCGAAGCGCGGCCATCTCACAGCCACCTCACCAGCTCGTGTCACCCGGGAGTCCATCTGACCCGGAGGTTCGCCACCTCGCTTCGCGACAGGATCAAGTGGGATTAGGGGAATGGGGGAGAGAATGAGATTAGTAGGAGATCAAAACTTCACCCCTATAAATAATCATACATCTATCGAAGGAAACGGGGGATAGGAGGAGAAGACAGATTCCCAACAGAATTATTTTGGCAAGGAGAAGTAACTGCCGTATCAATTTCTTAGAAGTGTGGTAATTAAGTGCATGGGCTTATTATGCAAATTATGAGTTCTAAAAGTGATAGTTTTATTTTCCGAAAATTGTTTATTTCACTACTGTACCGATTGTTGGATTATATTGACTACTATCATTTCTAGATTTTTGGGCACTAAATTGATAGGGTACATATCGTGAACATTACTAATTACTGAATGATTAATATTGATTACCTACCTCTCATCTAGGAGGGATATTTCTAGAGAGCTGATATCAATTTAAACTATGATGAACATGATTTAATTTCAGTGCCTACATTAACATCTGTGATGAGATTATTGTTATTTTACTACTTAAAAAATTACCGTTTTATTCCTTTTTCAAGAATTATAGTATTTATGTTTTATCCCCCGATTGTTAGGTGACTTCCTAGTCACTCACCCTTACAACACGTTTTCAGTTAGCAATGAAATTGGTGTTAGGGTAATCGAACCAAGTATGATCTAGAGGATTTTGAGTTTTGATGTGTGTGTCAATATAATTATGTTAGAGTTTCATGTTGATCTAATATGTGTATGTGAGTGTGTAGGTTTCCAGAATACACATAGACTTAGTTGGACGACTTCTGGTACGGTGAAAGGTGGCATGGAGGCAAGCCGTGGGCTTGTGTGCGCATCTGAGGGACCATGGATAAAGTAGGGACGATGAGCCGAGGGAAGCGGACTTCGAGGCATACGTGAAGGATGACATGAAGGCAAGTCGAAGGCTTGTGTGCGCATCTGAGGGACGAGACTCAAAGTCGGAGAGAGCTTGAAGGCAATATATCGAGGCTGCTGGAGCAGGAACGATGAGCTAAGGGACGCGGACTTCGAGACATGCGTGAAGGATGACATGGAGGCAAGTCGAGGGCTTGTGTGCGCATCTGAGGGACGGGAGCCGAAGACGAAGAGGGCGCAAAAGCAACAGATCGAGACTGCTGGATGAAGAGTCAACCAGGTCGTGAGGTTCCGAGTGCTGAGGGAATTGCACTCGGGGAGGGCTAAGTCGTGAGGGGTCGAGTGCTAAGAGAAATGTATTCAGGAAGGGTAACCCTTGACTTAGGCAGTGAACTAATCGACTGGTGAGGGACCAGTCGACTGATAGGGTTCACAGTAAGATCAGTCGACTGGTCCAGGACCAGTCGATTGATGGTGGCCAGAATTCGAAAGGTCAGGCGGTGATATTCGAATTCAGAATGGACCAGTCGACTGGTGCTGGACCAGCCGACTGGTAACGGTCATTTTCAGCCTCAAGCTCTATTTAAGAGAGCTCGTTTAAGGCTGTTTCTCCTTGACAAAACTTGCTTGGTTAAAGCTAGTTAGTAGCCTACAGTGCTCAGGGATTGTCCAAGGTTTGTGGCGAGGTTTCTCCACCCACAAGGAGCGACAAGAGCTAGCCGGAGGTGCTTCGGGAAATCATCCACCGAAGGATCGGGATCGTCCACCTTACGGATAGCCGTGGAGTAGGAGTTTCATCTCTGAACCACGTAAATCGGTGTGCTCTATTAGTTGTTAGTTTTATTTTCATTTTCATTGTGTTTCCGCATGCGCACTAACGACTTATAAGAAGAAAAATTGAAAGAAAGTTATTTACCCCCCTCTAACTTCACAGTAAAATTCTAACAATTGGAACCGAGAACAAGATGAAGGATCGAGAGCAAGTTACATTCTGGGGATGGAGAACCCGCTTCATTTGTTAACAAAAACATTGGAATTCTGCTGCCACCCTAAACTCTTAATTTAAGTTAATGTAATTTAATTCGTTCAAATGGTGGAAACAGTGAACATTTTATTTTGAGGAAATGAGAAAGACTACTTTTCTTTAGCAATACTATACTACTGAGGCTGGTTGTTTTCAAATTTTGGATTTGAAAGCAATGCCGATGTCAGTCCCAGATCGCAGGGCATGTCACATGTTCCGGAAGTAGTCGACGATGATGGTCAGTTTCCGAGGTTCTGCCCACATATAAGCTGACGAGGAGGGAGGAGCTCTGCGCCCTGCGAGATCAACACGAGCGTTAGGGGAACATGCCGGAGGTTGTCCGGCGGAGCCCACTACGATGCTCAAGTCAGTACCTTGATTGAAAAAGGTATAGGACAGAAATGAAAGTATGAGTCGTAGAGAATGCTTAACCCCCTTACCAGAGGGGTTGGGGTACCTTTTATACTGGCCTCCTCTACTCTGCCACGTCCCCACGATTTATGTCACGTCCTCCTCCTCTTTCGGCGGTTACTGGATAACCTTTGAAACGATCTACGCCGTCATTACATTTCGACCCATTGTGGCATTTAAGGTTTGTGATGATTTCATGCCAGCGGAGACACTTATCCATAGATCCGGGAGGGAGGGGGAGGACCGTTATTTGGTGTCGAAGGTAGCTCGGGCTCCGCTTCCCCGAGGTGGTCTCGGGGTCTTCTGAACCGGGTGATCGTGGGCGTTATAGCTCCCCGAGGTGGTCTTGGGACCCCACCTCCCGGGGTGATCCTGGGAGGGATCTTCTGGCTGACACCACAGGACTTGTCTCCCAAGGGGGGGGGGCTTAGAGGCTCCTCTTCCCGAGAGTGTTTCGAGGGCTCTGAAAAATGAAGTCACTAAGACTCATCATTACATTTTACCACAAAGCTTCTTCATCCCACGTGTTTGCCACGACCTTATTCAGCCCTATCACAAGTCCCTCCCTTCAAGTCTGATTGAAGGAAGTGTGGCTGACTGATCGGACTAGTGTGATGGTGAAGAAGCTGAGTTCCTGCGAGTCCTTGTACCCGTTATTGTTCCGTTTAGTAGTTGTGAGGGACCCATAGGGGGTTGTGCCAAGCCCCTAGGAATTTTCTCCTTAATTTTGCCCTTCCCAAAGGACTTCTGTAGCTTTAGAGGTACCGTAATAATATCTGTCCCTCTGCTATAAAAGAGCATGACGCTCTTCGATGGCGATAAGGTACTTCTGCGAATGCCTCGTCGCCACGTGCTTCAACGGCCATCTTCTCGACTCCTTACGTCCATGCAGGTGGCTTCCTGGGTACAAGAAGAGAAGGTGAGGATGTTCGGCCAACTTTTGACTTCGTGGTTGGGTGCACCTCATCTTCTTCTTCTTCTCTGAGGACTCTTTTACACGTAAGTAGTTTGTCTCCTCCCTGTCTCTTCCCTTAGGAACCATGGAAAGCTACTGGGTGGAATGATATAAGTCTACCTCTTCGAGAGTGAGACCGGAGGCTCTGCAGGCGGCCCTCGAGGCCTACGGCATCTCCGCTGAGATGGCGGTGGTTATTCCCGGGGTAGACCAGACGCCAGTAGAGCCTCCCATAGGCTTGTTGACCTTCTTCCTAGGGCAAGTGGAGTCAGGACTCCGTTTCCCCATCCCCCCTTTCTTTATGAATATAGTCTCCTACTTTGATATCCCCCTCCACCAGATGACTTCGAATGCCTTCGCTCAGATGGGAGAGGCATATATTATCTTCAAACTCATTGACCTCCCCCTGACCCCTCATCTTTTTCATTCTTTCTTTGTTTCGGTCGGCTCCAGAGGGGTCTTTAGCTTTGCAGCACATCTGGGCCATAGGTTTTTAGGAGGGTTCCCTTCTTCACACAAAGGGTGGAAGGAGAAGTTTTTCTTCATCCGGCTGCCCGCATTGCCCTTTAGCCCCCTTCGTTGGATAGAGGTTCTACCGACTCTTCCCTCTTTGGAAGGATTCCTCCAGAGTCCTGCGTACCAGCGCGCTAGGAATGTCCTCTCCAGCATGGACACTACAAAAATTTTTGGATTCAACAACACCCAATAGACAACGGTGTTTTGAAAAACCGTTGTCTTTTTTCATTTAACAATAGTTTTTTTCAGAAACCGTTGATGTTGATAAATTTTTTTCGGAAAAAGACAACTGTTTTTAAAAAACTGTTGTCTTATGTATGTCAAAGACAATGGGTTTTTAAAAACTGATGTCTATTTGCTTGGTTACGACAACTGATTTTAATTAACCGTTGTCTATTTGTGTTGCTTACATGGTAATACACAACAGCGAGCGAGCGCGACAACGAAAACGCTCGTAGTTTACATTTTAATGAGTAATATATATTTTCCATATGATCCCTCTTGCCACTTTCACCAGTCTTTGAGCCGTATCAGCCAAAGGAGCAGAGGTGTTGCCCCTCCCCGCAAGTTTCTTCCTATTTGAGCCCTAGTCGCCACACCCTTCCTCTTGACGCTCTTCCTCTTTGAGCCCTAGGCCGCCACCCCCTCCCAGTGAGCGTCTTCCTCTTTGAGCCCTAGCTACCGCTGGTAAGGTTAGTAGTCAACAACTCCTTTTGCTCGTACCCAAAGGTTTCCGCTGGTAAGGTCAGTCCCAAATGTTGTCGTTGCCTTTCTCCTCACTTGCACCCATGTCCTGGCCGCAACCCTTTTAAAAGACTCACCTCTTCGCACACGCGAAGAGAACCGCAACCACGCCGTCTCCCTCGTCGCCCTCTTCTCCACCTTCCTTCTCTTCTACTACGCGAGCTACTCTTCTTCCTCGCGCTACCTCTTGATCTCCGACTCCCTGGACACCCCTCTCGGACTCTCTAAGGGGAGCCCTAATCTTGCCCCTCCTCCCGAGTACTCCTTCCTCGCATCGCTCAAGAAGTTCCTGACCTCATGCGCACCCCCTGCCGGATCCTCGGGCGACGCTTTTGCTACTGATGGCGGATCTCCCTCTGTCGCAGTCACAGCGCTCGATGACTCAATCTGGAAGGAAGAGGTGGAGAGGCTTTACGGAGATGCGGTGGATCCGTGGTCGGCTCCCTCGGTGGTGCGCGTCTACGTATACGAGATATCGGCTAAGTTTACCTACGATCTGCTATGGCTGTTCAGGAACACGTATAGAGAGACGTCGAACCTGACCTCCAATGGCAGTCCTATGCACCGGCTGATCGAACAGGTAACTCATGAATTTTATTCTGTTTGTCGATGGATTTCGGTTCTAGTTTCAAGGCTGCGGCCGTTGTATGTTAATCATGTTAGGAAAAATTTGATGTTTGATGCAATGCAAAGCGAATTGATTTAGATTGGAACGCTAAGCACCGGATGATCAAGAGGGTTTGCTTCTTCTTCTTCTTCCACTGTGGGTTTCTATTCGACTAAGATTGGACGTGCGTGCCACCAGGTGAGATTTGAATTGCTTTGATCATTTTTTTTTGAGGAGGTAGGGTGGATTAACTAGATGAACCTAGTATTTGTTTGGATTACTGTTTGTGATCATGATTTTATTTTAGATCAATTTGGTTTAGGAATTGGATGTTGAGGGTTAGTTCTTTGAGTTTGTACTATGATACAGCCGGGAGCTTTAGGAGTTAGGATTGGTCTTTGTTTAGATTAGGCTCTAGTTTAATCATGTGAGTAATTTGTATTTGTGTTGGAATTTATCTTACTATTAGGTTTTGATATTAGCTGAATGAGGTTTTGAATAAAACAACCTGCCGTGAGTGTTGTGGGGTCGATTTGCTTCCTAGTCTAGGTCTTGAATAAAGCTTGGGTTTAATCTTTGACCATGTTTGTTTCCTGGTGCTTATTGTTCTTGGAAGACTGGTCATAAGAAATACATATTCTTGGAAGACTGGTGCCTATTGTTTGAGCATATTAAGCTGGTTCAATGCAGTACAAGATTTCAGTGATAAATAAGGATGTTGTCAAAGTATACAACTACGAATCTTCCCAGAAAAGGCCGCAAGACCTTATGCATGAATCTCATGAACGTGCTAGGGGCATTGGACAATCCAAAAGGCATGATCATCCACTCATACAACCCATGTTGTGTCTTGAAGGCTGTCTTCCATTCATCTCCTGGCTTGATTCGAATCTGGTGGTATCCACTCCAAAGATCGATCTTGGAGAAGATCTTAGAACCAAAAAGTTGATCCAACATATCATCTAAATGAGGAATCAGAAATTTATACTTCACTGTGATTTTGTTGATAGCTTGGCTATCAACACACATGCGCCATGAACCGTCTTTCTTTGGTACAAGTAGGGCAGGGACTGCACAGGGGCTCATACTCTCGCGAATATAGCCTTGTCTCAATAGCTCCATAACTTGTCGTTGTAGCTCTTCGGCATCCTTAGGGTTAAGACGGTATGTCGATTGGTTAGACAAGCTTGACCCTGGGACGAGATCAATCTGGTGCTGAATATCTCTCATAGGGGGAAGTCCTGGAGGAAGGTCTTCAACCATCAACTCAGTAAAGTCTGATAAGAGTTATTGCACTTCAGCTGGTAGATCCGAGTCCGGGTCTATTACATTACTTTTGAAAGGAATCAAAGCATAGACTACATCTCTGTGCTTCATCTCATCCAAAAATCTGGACATAGAAAGTAGTGTAGAATTATTGGTTACCAAATTTGAAGGGGTTCCTTCTCGTCGGGGAGCTAATACGATGTTCCTCCCTTTGATGCTAAGAGTGTATGTGTTCTTCCGCCCATCATGAATGACGCTGCGATCATATTGCCACGGTCGTCCCAACAATACGTGACATGCGTCCATTGACACAACATCACACCATGTTCGATCATAATACTTGCTGCCAATAGAAAAAGATAAAAGACACCTCCTATCTACGGTTACCTCACTTCCTTTACTTAGCCATGATAACTTATAGGGTTTTGGATGACGATCTGGCTTCAACTGTAGCTTTTGAATAGCTTCTTTGGATACAATATTTTCACAGCTTCCACTATCAATGATCATCTTGCAAACTTTATCTGCAACCGTGCATGTCGTGTGAAAGATGTTGGTTCTCAGCCAATCATCTTCAGATTCTTCCTTAGGGACCAGTAGGCTCTTGCGTACGACGAGAGTCTCATGACCATCGCCATAAAGAACCTCGTCATCAATATCGTCATCATAAATCGGCTCATCAATCTATTCAAGTTCATCCTCTATGTCTTCCTCAACTAGCAGAGTCTTATTTTTTTTTATCTGGGGATCTTTTACACTCTGAAGCTCGATGCCCCTGTTCACCACATCGAAAACACTTGATAGTGGTCTTAGGGTTACCTTGTGGTGGCTGCTGAGAAGGGTGCGGCTCTTGAGGGCGAACAACTCGATTGTTTTGATCGCTCCTAGTCTTCGGTTTAGTTGTTTTTCAACTGTCAAGGCTCGCTGATAGGCCTCCGAAATGGTCCAGAGTGAGTGAAGACTCAGGGGTGCCTTGTAAGGGTTGACGTAATCCCCCTAAATATCGCGCTACCATATGCTCCTTGGTCTCGGACAAATCATTCCGAGCAATAAGCTGATAGAATTCCTCTGTATAGTCGTCAACAGTTCTAGCTCCTTGCCTCAAGGAATGGAGTCGTTGATACAATGTTTGGGTGTAGCCGAAGGGAAGAAATTGCGTTCTCATTAGTTTTTTCATTTTTTTTCCCAATCAGTGATTTTGGATTTACCTTGTCTCTCCCGTGATCGTCGAAGTTGCTCCCACCATGCTGAAGCTCAACCTTTTAACTTGATAACGACCAACTTTACTTTGATGTGATCAGGTACTTCTTTATATTCAAAAATCCTCTCTACTTCGTTGATCCAATCAATGAAGCCTTCCACTTGTAATGTGCCAAAAAAATTCAGGAAGATCCACTCGGAAACCAAAGTCCCCAAATCGTTCCTCTCGACCATGGTGTTCCCGATATGTAGCACGACGATGATACGGGTTCTAGAAAGAGACTCAGAGTTACCATCAGAGATCTCACGATCTTCAAGATCCCGCGCTGCCAAACGCTGGGTTAATTTTGCAACTTGCTTCTGTAAATCCTCAATCATCATTATATCTTGGATACTACGATCACGGTGTTGGACTTCCCCAATCGGAACATGCTTGTTGCGACCACGATCACGTCCACGATGACCCTCCATTGGATCTTAATGAGCTCTGATACCAACTGACGCCGGACAAAATATAGATTATTCTGGGGCGAGAAGTTTCAGAGGGTTTTACGAGAAAAAATTAAAAAAGTAATAACGAGATAAGGAGTAGCCAAAATTGGGCTTAAACCTTATTGAGAAAAACAAGAGCGAGAAGAGAAAAATAGAGATATAGCTGAAACGTGGCTTAAGCGAAGCAAATTGATTCAATATCTAAAAAACTTGTCCTAAACATCATCTAAGCATGAGTTTATATAGCACTCATATCCCTAAAAAAACTCTAAACCAACCAAACTTAGTCTCCTAAAATTTAGGAACAAATTTAATCAACAAGATTTGGTTTCCTAAGATTTAGGAACAAACTAAACAAAAATATATAACCAATTAAAAAAACCCTAAATATATAAATTTGAATATTATTTTGGATCCCCTCCTGCATCAGGAATTAAGGTAAAATCATATAATATTTTTCATTATCGATCAAACCGTAATTTATGATGGGAATTACCATTCTATAACCTGAGATAGTATCTTTGTTCTCTTTGGAGGACGTGCATATATCCATTATTAGGGTGATGAAAAACTGTGTTCTACTGATATTAACTGTACCCTTGTCTATTTGCAAGTACATGTACCTGATTTAGTTGTAAATGCATTAAGTAAATTCATTGTTCAGAAGGTAGTTTTAATTTTTGAAGGCCACGGATTTATTTGTTATAATATAGTTGTGTTATATGCATGGACTAGTAGCTTGATAATTGGTTATGCAACCAATTCCATATCAGACGTTAACTTTCCTAGAAATGATCTTGTGATGCTCCTTCTGCAGTTTAACTTTTGTTTATAATTACTTCTGTTCTTTAGTGATGAGGAATGCCATTATCCTTGTTTGCAATCTCAGAAATCGTAAATCTTTCTGTTCTCTTTGTGCATTGTTCTGATACAATCCCCTCTAAAAAATTTTCTTATTTGTTAATTGTCATCCTTTGTTAGGGTATCCGCGAATAGCCATGATATATTATTTGCAACCATTGATGTGTATTGTGCCCTTTACTGGGCATCATAATCTCTTACGTATTGATGCTATGAGTTCAGACATACTATGCATTATATTCAACCTGATACATCTTTTTTGCAGATGGAGAGCCACTTATACTATGCTTTGTTGATTTTGCTACTTCAGCCCAAGCTGCAATCTCTTTGGAAGCTTTGCAAGGTGATGATACTATGTCTGATGTGCTTGATATCTAGCTTCATTTACTCAATTTCTTCGTTCTTTCTTACTATTCTCTGTTGCATACAACACAACAATCTTTAATAGATTTTCAGAATTTATTTCTTACTGTTCTCTTTTCTCTATATTGTCAAAATAGGCCTTCATCAATCTGACAACCGAGAGTTAAATTATAATATAAGTTCTTCGTGAACAAGAGAGTTATGATATTGTCATACACAGATTTATAGAGGTCAAGTTGCAATAGTTTCACTTTTAATTTTGGAATAGCTTGCAGCATCCTTGTTGTTAGTAGGAGCCCTAGAGCCAATTATGTGATGATTGACTAGGGACATTTTGTATCATATTCTATTATTAATAAAGGCATGTTTGATTATTATACTTACTTTGTATTTGTGCCAAATAACTAAGTATAATAATGTCCTTGGGTAGTAGGTTCTTATCTACATTATATCGATTGGTTGAATCGATAGTGAGATGATGTAGAGAACACTACTCTAAACCATTCCTAGTCAAGTATTAATATTCAAGGACAATATTAATGCATGGAGACTAGCATGAAGGTCAACTGATGACTTGAGCTCACAAGTCATGGATATGTGATATCAAGTTGACACATGGGTATACATTGGAGAATGTGTACTGAATTGACCCGCCATGAGAAAGTTTCATAGATTGTCATATGAGTGTCATAAACTTTCTCATGTGACTATTAGTATGAATAGTCCTTAGACCTGAAGTCACTACGGTTCCCTACATAAGGAGTTATGTACTTTGGTATGGCCAAACGTCACCCGTAACAGGGTGGACTATAAAGGCGATCACTGATATGTAATGAATTATGCGGAGGGATGTGAGTGATGTAGATGGAATCTATCCCTCCCATATGACGGGAGTGATATCTGTGGGCCCCTTGATCGAGTAGGACTACTGAAACGCATGGCCATGCTCAAATGAGTTAATATGAGATATTGAGCTCATTTGTTTGAGTGAGTCTACTCGGAGATCAAGAAACACAAAGATTGATTGAGGATGACACGGTCTATGCCTCATTGGTCAATCTAGATATCAAGGATAGAAGGACAAGGTCATACATTATCATAGTCACGGAGGTTTAGTCGGATCTCGACTTTTCTTGTTACTTGGGTATCAATGATGCATTGCTAGATGCCGCTCATTGCTTATGCGTCTAAAGCGTTTAGGCGCATTGCCAACATCACGAGAACCTATTGGGTCACACACTAAGGACATGATGCTTCGGGAGCCCGAGTTGGGAACTCGGGAGATCTGAGCCCGAGTTGGGAACTCGAAAGATCTGTTAGATAGATGAGCAAAGGGCACGCTC
>JAGFNQ010002218.1:17415-138244 GCA_024364735.1 Boesenbergia rotunda
CGTCACGGCATCGACGAAGACGAAGGGGGAAACTGCTCGGTCAGGGAAAAAGAAACCGAAAAGGAAAAATGAATTAAGTGAGGAAATTTTTTGGGTTTTTATCTGTTTTGACTTTTTACAAAAAGACCCCTCTATTTTAATTAATTCCAACAAAGCCTTTAATTTTCAAATTTTACCCTTTTTGCCCCTTACATTTCGGTATTTAACAAGATCTATCATGCAGTGTGTAACATGTTTTTGATGAGTATCGATCGCTCAGAATTTGAACAGAGTATGATCCAGAACACAATAGGGGATAATTTAAGGCAAAGCAAAACAACAAGTTGATGATCCAAAGAATCCAAAAGAATTAATATTGACAAATTGTTTGCTTAATCTGATGCGACAACATGTAATGATCTGTACTAAAATACAAAAAGATACGATGAAGCAATGGACAATATCTTGTGGACAAAATAAGCTAATGCCGATCGAACCACTGAGATAAACCATGCATGAACTCTAGATAGATCAATGCAGAACCCAAAAGCCACCGTACTAATGCAGTTCGAGGTCAAAGAGTGCTCCCATGTGTTCTGGACGATGGATGAGTTCTGGATTCACACGAGAAGCGATTTGGTAGAACACCTGCCATGTTAATAAACTATCGGAGCCGGATTGATGTCGAGAGCCCACTGCTCGCTCAACTTGGACGCCAGAGGCCACCCGCTCCAATCCTCCATAAAGCCCACGACAATGCTTGCTAAGGTGCTTCACATCGAACACCCTCTCGCCGAAGAAGAAGCGAACAAGGTACAAGAACTCAGGAACGGTCTTTGGTAACTTGCATTCGCATGTCAGCATCTTCACGAGGAACGCGAAGTCGTAGGCGCCTTGGAAGGTAACCCAGGAGACGGGAGAATTAAAGTGGCGGCCAAAGGAAAGCAATCCGGAGGTGGCCAAGTGCTCGGCGAATCTGCAAGAGTCGATGCCCCATATTTGATTCTTTTGGAAGTCGATGCCATTAGCCTTGAGCAGCTCGACGGAGGAAGGGGCGTAACGGTCTCGGCTGATGTCGAAGTCGCGGAAATTAAATTCCCACACGTAACGCACGTAAGTGCCGTCTCTGTAGAGGGCACATGGGAGGTTGCCGGCGGCGTCAGAGAGGGTGAGACCAACCTGG
Source organism: Boesenbergia rotunda (assembly GCA_024364735.1). NCBI lineage: Eukaryota > Viridiplantae > Streptophyta > Magnoliopsida > Zingiberales > Zingiberaceae > Boesenbergia > Boesenbergia rotunda. The sequence goes on from JAGFNQ010002218.1 coordinate 18,578, forward strand.
ACGATGTGGAGAGACTCGACGTTGGCGCGGATCAAGTCGTAGCGCTGGGGTAGGGTGAGAGTGCAGTAGGGAGCTTTGGAAGTGACGACGATGCCAGGATACTCGGTGTCCAATGCTACGAAGGGGTGGAATGGGAGGGCGGAGCGGATAAAGGCGAACTCCTCGTCGAGGTTATGAGCCCACACGGAGCGTACCTCGATTGGTCTGCTGGCGGCGACAGAGGAAATTAGCATATCGTTGTTGACAACTGCAGCAGCCATGAGGTTGATCGACTATGTGAGAAATATTAATTAATTACGAAAGTGGAAGGACAAGAGGAGATGTTAGATTTGGAGTGGAAATTGAAGGGAAATAGGAGGTGCTTAAATAGAGCAGGAAATCTAACAGAGAAAATCGCCGGATAATAAGCAAATTAAACAGAATTAGTTGCTGCGAAGCGAATTAGTAGGATATATGGAATTAATTAATCATGCTAAACGAACTTAATCAGGACTTTAAGTCATGAACAAAGCCAACTGCAATTTAGCGAGCTCAATTAATTAGTGGTTTTGCATTAATTAATTAATTAATTCAAGTTGTTGCCTTGGAATCATTCTTTTTTTTTTCTTTTTAATTTTCTTTAACTAAAGTTTACGTGTAATTTCGTCATTAATTTGTCTTGTGTGAAATTTCGACTCATTTGTTTTGGTTAAAAAACAAATTAAAAAACTAATGTTTACAGCACCGCTCATTTCTAATAATATAAAAGTATACGCAAGAAAATAAATTGGAAATCAAATCCGATAAATGATGGTGAAATCCGTGGATTAATTGGATAAATCACATGTTAAATTTAGAGTTAATTATTAAACTAAAACTATTGATTTTACTTCTAAACAGCCATAGTAGCTTAGAAGGTTTAGTTTAGAAAATATTGAATCAGATAACAAATGAATCTAGAGTAATTAGTTTGGTCCTATGAAAATTTTTTATCTGTGATTAGGATAAATCGGGAAGCGTTTGCAACGGACAGTCTAGAAGTTCAACGTCCCAAGATTCACACTTCATTTGGAGAAAAAATTCCTACAAAATACCTCGTAATTAAAGATTGAGTCATGGATACCTAGGATGATGATTAGTGTTAAATACTAAAAGTTTGGAGGGTTTAAAGGCTAAAAATCAAAAATTAAGGGTCTAGTTGGTATTATTCGAAATTGGAGGGCTTTTTGCAAAAAAAAAATAAATAAAAACCCTAATCTTCTCCCTTAATTCATTCCTATCCCTGTTTTCTTTCCTCGACGCCGAATCTAAGCCGCACGCGAGCGGTTTCGCCTCGACGTCGCACACCTCCCTCGGGTGAGAACTCTTTCTCCTCCCTCAAGCAAAGCCGATCGCTGATCTTCTTACTCAATCCTTCACACTGCGTGTCTCTTCTTCGCGAGTGAAGCCGCCGATTTTCCTTTGCGGTTCCTACCCACGCGAGCAAAGAGAGAACTGGAGCAGGCAGCGCCGACACCGCCTCTTCCCCGCGCCACCTCTTTCCGTGAGAGCGTTGAGGCAGTGAGGAGATCACAAGTTGCAAATTCTTTGGAGTTATAGCGCGCGTTTGCTCCTGAGTCGTGCCCTAGCGTCGGCCAATCACCACCAATTCCCTCTGTCATCAAGGTAAGGGTTTGATTTGGTTGGAATTCGTTATGGAGTTGGATAGCAATTTATCATTGATTTATTTTGAATCCGCAACCCTAGTTCTCCGAGTTTAAGGTTGAATTCTTGAGGATGATATGTGTGCTAGTGTTGTTTTGGAGTATTATTGGATTTTATTTCTAATCGGTAATTGGAGTTAGATCAGTAGGGATCATGAAAGCATTGTGGTTCTGGGTTCTTCTGTTCTGATTCAACTTTTTGTGTTGAACCTTGCTCTGTTCTTGTACTGACAAGAGCTTTGTGATGGGGATTAGTTGTTTGCCTTGGAATCGAATTTTCCTATTCTTGTGAAGTATTTTGTTTCTGTTAACTTTCGTTTCAAACGCTTCTATGTTGCAAGAATATGGGATTGGTGTTGCCGTGAATTTTGAATTAGGAGATAGTATTTATGCGTGGGTGATTTTAGGATCCATGTGTTTTCTATGGTAGAGGGATTGTATGATCCTGTTTTTAGCAATCCTAAAGCCTGATTTATTAGGTTTTTGATTTGTCAAGAACGATTGGTGAATGGGTAATTCCGATGTTAGGTTGGATGATTATCTTTGGGATTCCAAGCTTGTGCAATAAGGTGGAATGTTGGAATTGATATTGATTGTTCGTTTTGGTTGGGATGTTATTCTGGGTTGTATCGTGGGGTTCTTTAGGTGGATGGTTTTGTTATGTTTTTGAATTGGGGTTGGCTTGGTTCCCGTGATGTTGTATTATCTTTAGGCGGGTCCTGAATTAGGCTATAAATATTTTTTTTAGCTAGTTGATATTTATCATAGTAGCTTAACTTTAGTCCTTGGCACAGGACCTTGAGTTGGACTCGCACGGTTGATCGTGGGAGATTTATTTGGGCATATTCTACATAAAAGGCGGGTACTTCTCCTTTGTACTCTAATAGTTCTTTTATCATAATGCATGACTTGTTATGTCTAAATAGGTCTGCTTGACCTTGTTCCTTGTTGTTGTTTATTTAAATCGCCTGTTGATACCTTTCTTGTTTGACCTTCGAGTTTAAATCGAAAATTTATATCCGTATAGTCTCTCGTTAATTTTCTATTCTGTAAAGTACCGCTCGTATACGTGTACTTAGTTGTTCATTAAATACCACTAGGATGGATGCATTAGAGACACCTTACCTAGTAGTTTAGTTGCATATTCGTTGGTTTTCTGGTTGATTCATGGTTTGTTGCTTTTGCAGTTGCATCGTTGTTATTCGGTTGTTTATTATTATTCAGTTGTTTGTGCAATTGTATCATGCACAATATTTGCACCGTTGCATATTAACGACTGTTGGGCTTCCATATGGTTAAGTCGTCGTCAGTCATCTGGTTGCTTTGCCACTCAACCATTTGTTGTGGTAGTTGCTAGAGTAGGAGCAACCATCCTGTTACGCCACACTTGACCACTCATGTACAGTGGATGTTGGAGTTGTAGGCAAATAGTTGACACCCTCACTGTTGTTTCCGAGGGATATCAGAGCTATTGATAGCTCCCCCTATATATCGGGATTTTGGAGTAGCTGGCTCCCCAGTATCCTGTCCACTCAGCCACATATATCAGTGGTATTCGTTGGAGAGCGTGCAGTTGTCACAACCCTACCCACTCGACCACACAGATTTGATGTGTTGACGGCTTAACTGGCGTCAGGGGGGACACATGTCATTGCATCATATGCATCTATTGCATTTATGCATTTTCTTGTGATTGTTTCATTTATATGAGCTATGGTTGCTGCATTTGGTTGACATGCATGTTTGTTTGATACTATACTATGTCGAATGTTTTCACGTTGTTTTATACATATTTTGAGTCCTCTATTTATTAGAGACTGTACATTGTTGTACTCTATTGTTTCATATACCCTTTGATGCCATGCTATTGTCTATTCATATACCCGCTGAGTCTGCCCGGACTCACCACCCCTGCTTCTTATTTTTGTTTCAGGTAGCAGATATTTGCGTTACTTGGAGTTAGGAGAGGATTTAGTTGTCAGTTCCACGTTGTCGAGTTTGTTTCCATATTTGGGTTATTATCGCAGTACTTTATTTTTGTATTTTCATTGTTTCCGCATGTTATTTCATGGACTGAATATATTTTATTAGTCCGATATTGTCGCAGTAGAAGCATGTTCATCTTTGGAAACATGTTGGAGTTTTGTCGTTATTCGATTTTTCATTAGCTTTATTTCTGCTAAAAGACAATAACGATTTGAAATGTTTAAGCATACTTTATTTTTATATTTCATAATCATATAAACTGCGTGGTTGTGTATTTTATTTTCCAATTTTGATGACTGAGTCATCTTATATGTGAGAGATGATGTATAATATGTCCCAACTTGTAACGACACGGTCTCTCAACCCCTTTGGCGGCCAAATCAACATTTGGTGGCCCAACAACCTGGCCCTACGACCCAACAACCTGACGGCCAAATCAACATTTGGCGGCCCAACTATGTCGTCGACCAACAACCGATGTCGACGACCAACAACCGTGTCGTTACTCACTAGGTCTTTCCACCCCTGGCCAATGGATTTTTGCCTTTCTCAGGATTCGAACTCTAGACCTCCAGGATAAGTACTAGAGTTTATGAATCCTGATACCAATTGAGCTACTGATACCAAAAATTGTCACGCCCCCAGAGGCACATGCTTCCTCGAAAATCGGGCAGCATCTCCCCTGTACGGCGGACAATATGGGGCAAATATACATCATATCTCCACCAAAATAGCTCAGCCACATGCGGCTGGCATCACAACAATAGGAAATAAACACAACCACGCAGTTTATATTGAAACAAAGTAAATGGATGGCTTAGCCATCTTAAACATAAAAGAATGTCTGCATACTAGTAATAACGACAAAATCCAAACCGATACTCGACAAGAAAACTAACTGCGGAAATAAAACAGACACTAAAACAAACCAACACAAACCGACACTGGGACTGAGGAACTGGCAACTGGATCATCTCCTGGCTCCAAACAAAACATCTACCTGCTACCTGAAACAACAAAAAGGGAAGCAGGGGTGGTGAGTCCGGGCGGACTCTGCGGGTATATGAGTAGACAAATAAGCATGGCATAATAAGGATAAACAGAGTAGGGAACTCAACAGTGTACAGTCCATAAGAATTTTAGAATTTAGCTAATCATGCATAACATATATAAATCGACATGGTATAAAGTCCGAATAACGACTAAGCAGGTATAAAAATAACTCAATAACACTAATATCAAAATATACATGCATGTCAAACATGTGCAACAATCATAGCTCATATAAGTGCATCAAACACAAGCAAATGCATAAAAGAAATACGTATGCACATGATGCAATGACATGTGTCACCCCTGACGCCAGTCAAGCCGTCAACACATCCCATCTGTGTGACCGAGTGGGTAGGGCTGTGACAACTGTACCACTCCAACAACAATAATAATAATACCACATAAGGCGTAGTTGAGTGGACAGGATGCTCGGAAGTCAACACTCCAAACCCACGGTACATCGGGGAGGAGCTATCACAAATACAATATCCCTCAAAACAAACAACAGTGAGGGTGAGCCACCAACGACTCATCCCTCTAAAACAACGGTGAGGGTGTCACTGTCTGGCATGACAGGACAAACACTCGCACTCTAATAACTACCACGATAACAAGTGGTTGAGTGAATCGAGCAACAATATGACTAACGACGGCTTAACTAAATGTAAGCCTAACTGTCGTTAGTATGCAACGTGCAAGTATGGTGCATGATATACGATGCACGAACAACCGGAGAAACCACGATGCAATAAAAATCCACAAGTAAAACATGCATCGATACAACCAACCAGAAACCGAAAACCAACGATAATGCACCTACACTACTAGGTAGGGTATTTCTAATGCCAATTAAACCTATCTGTGTTTAATGGACTTCTAAGTGCTCGCGTACAAACGGCACTTTACAGAATAGAAAACCAATAGTGGACTGTACAGAAACGAATTTGAAATACTCGAAGATCAACGAAGAGTAAGTCTCAACGGCGATGCTTAAATACAAACGACAAAGAACAAGGTCAAACAACCTATCAGACATAACAAGCCATGCTTTTAAGGTAAAGAAGACTACTCGAGTACAAAGGAGAAATACCCGCCTTTTATTGAAGAATTTCGTAAACGAGAAGATCTTCCACGATCAACCAAAACGTGTCCAACTCAAGGTCCTGTATAAATGTCGAAGTTTAACCATTTATACAATTAAATAAATTAACCAAATAAAAATATTAAACATGATTAGAATATATCCTAATTATAACATATATTTAAATAAATCCCCAAATAACAATAATTTCCTTTTTAACATATTTTATCACAATTAGGTTAAACACCCGTCTTAATCCAAGAAACAACGTCCGATCTATGACTTATACCAAATCCAAACAAAACACATCAAACAACCATTCCTTGCTACTGTTTTACATCAGAACAACTCTTAAAGAAAACTCAATGTAACCTTTCCAAAATTAACAACCTATCTAGGACAGCAACCTTTAACACTGCAATTCACCAGAAAAACACCAAGACAAATTCAACACCTCATTACTGATCCCATTACTTTAATCCACCCTAAATTAACATTCAACCTAAGTCTTCTCACCGTGATGTTCACAGCCAAGAAGCAACTACGCCCATGAGCCAAGGGGAAAACAATCTGCACATAACCTCCCATTCGTAACCCAATCCACAACAGGTATCAAAATTATCCAACTTGCACAGAAACAAAACTATAACATCTCTGAAACAAGATTTTATACCACATATACCAAATCAATCTAAAAGCAACCAATTCTTACCTTGCACGACTAGGATTTGCGACAACCAGGGAATTGCGAGAGAGGCAAAGGTCGCGCGGTTAGGGTTCGCGAAGAAGGTGATGTCGCCAGCCGTAATCGCGTGAAGAGGAGCCTTACGCGACTAGGGTTCGCGGCAACAGAAGGATCGCTCGCGGCAAAAAGGGGTCGGCGTCGACTGGTTGTGCGCGGACGAGTAGGATGGAGAAGATGAAAAGGAAACACACGGAGAGACGGCGAAGGGGCGGCGCTCGCTGAGGACTACTGCGGCGCGTGCGGGCTGCGGTGACAGGGTCGGCGGCGTCGGCGAAGCAGAGAGGAGAATCGGGCGAAGAGGAAACTGATCGGGTGAGAGGAAGTTAGGGTTTGGCTGGGTTTTAAATATAGTTGTTTTTTTTTGGCATCTTGCAAACAAACCCAACAGATTTGGAATAATCGCAACTAGGCCCCTAACTTTCAAAAATTCACCTTTTCAACCCTATAAAATTCGGTATTTAACATTCTCCCCTACTAACAAAAATTTGGTCCCCAAATTTCTCTAACAAACCAAACAAATAATAATAAGCCACAACAGGTATCAATACCTCAACTATAATATAAATACGAAATGAAAACCAACCATACACACCTCATGTAAACAGATGACGGTAGCGAGCTCTGATCGTATCCTCGAGCTCCCAAGTAGCTTCCCCATCAGAGTGGTGCTGCCAACCAACTTTAACCAATCGAACTGTCTTATTCCTCAATCGATGCTCTTTGCGGTCCAGAATCCGCATAGGCACCTCCTCATAAGTCGCGTCTGGCTGAAGTGTGATCGGCACCTCCGATAACACATGTGTAGGATCTGGTACATATTTCCTCAGCATGGAAACATGAAACACATCGTGAACTCTAGCCAATGACGGTGGTAACGCCAAACGATAAGCGACGGCTCCAATCCGCTCCAAAATCTAGAAAGGTCCAATATAACGGGGAGCTAGCTTACCTCGCAACCTAAACCTCTTCACCCCTTTCGTGGGTGACACTCGCAAGAATACGTGATCACTCACGGAGAACTCCAAGGGTCTGTGTCTCCGATCTGCATAACTCTTCTGACGATCCTGAGCCTCTGACAGCCTACGTCTGATAGCACGGACTAGCTCTGCGTCATGCTGAATACTCTGAGGACCTAGCAACTGAGATTCTCCAACCTCCAAGTACTTATCAGGATTCATAAACTCTAGTACTTATCCTGGAGGTCTAGAGTTCAATTGGTATCAGGATTCATAAACTCTAGTACTTATCCTGGAGGTCTAGAGTTCGAATCCTGAGAAAGGCAAAAATCCACTGGCCAGGGGTGGAAAGACCTAGTGAGTAACGACACGGTTGTTGGTCGTCGACATCGGTTGTTGGTCGACGACATAGTTGGGCCGCCAAATGTTGATTTGGCCGCCAGGTTGTTGGGCCGTAGGGCCAGGTTGTTGGGCCGCCAAATGTTGATTTGGCCGCCAAAGAGGTTGAGAGACCGTGTCGTTACAATAAAAGGCGCCTTTTATTGTAACGACACGGTCTCTCAACTCCTTTGGCGTCCAAATCAACATTTGACGGCCCAACAACCTGGCCCTACGGCCCAACAACCTGGCGGCCAAATCAACATTTGGCGGCCCAACTATGTCGTCGACCAACAACCGATGTCGACGACCAACAACCGTGTCGTTACTCACTAGGTCTTTCCACCCCTGGCCAGTGGATTTTTGCCTTTCTCAGGATTCGAACTCTAGACCTCCAGGATAAGTACTAGAGTTTATGAATCCTGATACCAATTGAGCTACAGCTCAATTGGTATCAGGATTCATAAACTCTAGTACTTATCCTGGAGGTCTAGAGTTCGAATCCTGAGAAAGGCAAAAATCCACTGGCCAGGGGTGGAAAGACCTAGTGAGTAACGACACGGTTGTTGGTCGTCGACATCGGTTGTTGGTCGACGACATAGTTGGGCCGCCAAATGTTGATTTGGCCGCCAGGTTGTTGGGCCATAGGGCCAGGTTGTTGGGCCGCCAAATGTTGATTTGGCCGCCAAAGGGGTTGAGAGACCGTGTCATTACACAACTTGTCCGCCGTACAAGGGAGATGTTGTTCGATTTTCATGTAAGCATGTGCCTCTAGGGGTGTGACAATTTTTGGTATCAGAGCTAGGTTTTGCGATGTTTTGGTGTCTGTGGGTTTACGAAGTTGTTTTACGAGGTTAATCTGTATTTTGCGGATTTGTTTATATTTTTACGGAGTCATTGTCTTGACATGGTTGTGTTTTGGGACTTGGCAGCGACAAGGTCTCTCTTGGAAAACGAGAAGTAAGTTGGTTTTAAATTTTGTTAAAATTATATCTAAATAATATATGTTGGTGTTGTTAATAGGTATGTCTCGTCGTATTGAGTTGTCTCCGTCCCGTGCTCGTGGTCGTGGATGACGATCACGGGGGAGGCCAGAGGAGGCCGAAGGAGACATGGGTTAGGAGGTAGAGAGGCCCACCAGAGTGGTGACCACTGGTCGGGGATCAGCTCACCAAGACCCTTTGGGGTGAGCTGAGACCTTCACCACTGAGAGTACCTTCTCCTTATCTGACAGCAATTCCAGTCGTACCATTAGAGGCAGGTCCATCAGTGCCACCAATGGCATTTCTTGGAGTGCCATCGGTGGTACCCCCTGCCCAAGCGGGTTGGCTTCTGGACAGATCTCGGATTTCATTATTGGCAGCGTCTGTGAAGGGTCGGTTCACACTATTCCATGGAGAACCAAATCCGTATGTTTCTCATGCCTGGTTGGAGACATTGGAGGGCACATTCAGCTATATGACCCTCACAGACATTGAGAAGGTGGAGTTGGCTACATATCACCTTCGAGATCAGGCCGTCACTTGGTGGAATATGCAGAAGAATATTATTGGTGGACAACCAATTTCTTGGATTTCTTTTCGTGAAGCTTTTGAGGGCAAGTATTATCCTGCCGCGTTTCATACGACCCGACGGCAGGAGTTTTCTTGCTCTTCTTCAGGGAGATCACTCTGTTATGGAGTATGAGGCAGAATTCAATTGCCTAGCGAAGTTTTGTCTTCAGTTGGTGGCTACAGAGGATGAGCGGACGACACAGTTCACGCTGGGCCTAGCTGGATATATCCAGTTACGTATGTCTGGATGGGCTCCTACTTCTTATCGAGAGGCTTTGGACCAGGCTTTACACATCAAGTTGATCCAGCATCTGTTGCATGGTGATAAGAAGAAAGGAAAGCAGACAACTCAGGGTTCAGCAGCGACTCAAAAACAGCAGACTGTTAGACAGAAGCACAGTAGCAGGAGTCAGAGTATGCAGGAGACTTCTGAACCTCAATCTCGACCGTAAAAGTCAGGACGATTTTCAGCAGGATCGTCGCAAAGTTCTCAGCAGACCCGGAGGGTTTCTACTGGTGGGGCTCATTGTTTTTAGTGTGGATCTAGGGACCACAGTAGACCAGATTGTCCTCTTGAGCACACCATCTGTTATTATTGTAAACTTTTGGGTCATGAGAGTCAAGGCTGTCCCTTAAAGGCTCAACATAAGTTTGCAGCAATTACTACCTAGGGAGGTCGATCAGGACAGCAGAGGCCACAGCGAGGTGGCCGTCAGACTCAGACGTCATCCCTCCAGCAGCAGACAGGACATCAGCAAACAGTTCCTCCACTAGTTCAGATTTATTGCATGCCTGGGCATGAGTATCCCTCACCAGTGGCGTCTCAGTATTCTGGGACGGGGTCATACTATCGACAGACATGCCCAGCATACCAGCCTGCAGTTTATCAGCCTCAGACATTGGCAGGATCTCCGGTTATCAGTCTCAGCAGTCGGTTGGGCCTTCTGGTTATCAACCCTAGTAGACTGTCGGACCTTCATCATCTCAGCCGCAGCAGATTTTGGCGTTACCACCTCCAGGTCCAGAGATAGGTCAAGTTTATGCAGTCACTAGAAAGGAGGCACAGCGGGCCGATGGATCGATTTTCTATAGTATGATTTCCGTTTATGCATTTCTTGCTAAATTGCTTGTTAATACTGGTAGTTCTGGTTCTTTCATATCACGGTTGTTTATGGGAAAGATTAGTAGGTTGTCTACCCTTAGATCACAATGTCTATCAGTGTCTCTGCCATCCGGTGAGGTATTAAATATCACGCAGGAAGTCAAGGCGTGTCCATTGGATTTCGGCGATTATACTCTCACCGTGGATCTGTCAGTTCTTGAGATGGTAGAGTTTGATATTATTCTAGGCATGGACTTGTTGGTAGCTTATTATGCCATAGTTAATTGCCAAGTGAGGGTGGTCATGTTTCAGCCTCCGAACCAACCCTCGTGGGAATTCATTGGCTCCAGAGATGACGAGATTTCTTTTATCTCTGTACTTCAAGCCCAGAAGCTTATATCGCACGGATGTCAGGGTTTTCTTTTGTCATTGATCAGCACTGATGACAGCAGTAGCCCTTAGCTCTCGGATGTTCCAGTGGTCCGAGAATTTTCAGACGTATTTCCAGAGGAGCTTCCTGGTTTGCCTCCCAGATGGCAAGTTAAGTTTATGATTGAGTTGATTCTGGGGACTGCACCGACATCAAAGGCTCCGTATCGTATGACGCCTAAGGAGTTGGACGAGCTAAAGGTCCAACTTCAGGAGTTGCTTGACAGGAGATTTATTTGTTCTAGTGTATCTCCATGGGGTTCACCAGTTTTATTCGTAAAGAAGAAGGATGGTTCTATGAGGTTATGCATCGATTACAAGCAGTTGAATGCAGTGACCATCAAGAACAAATATCCCCTACCTCGTATTGAAGATTTGTTTGATCAGCTAAAGGATTCTTCAGTATATTTTAAGATTGATTTGCGGTCAGGATATCACCAGTTGAGTATCAGAGATTCAGATATCCAGAAGACAGCTTTCCACACCCAGTACGGACATTACGAGTTTTTGGTAATGTCATTTGAGCATACCAATGCTCCTGCAGTGTTCATGTATTTGATGAATCGGGTTTTTTATGGAGTACTTGGATCAGTTCATTATTGTTTTCATCGACGATATCCTGATTTACTCCCGTTTTGAGGAGGAGCATGCGCGCCACCTTCGCATCGTCCTGGAGACGCTCCGACGGGAGCAGTTGTATGCAAAATTCAGCAAATATGCTTTCTGGTTGTCTTTTGTGGGTTTTCTTGGACACATTTTTTCCAGTAGAGGTATCTCCGTAGATCCCTAGAAGATCGAGGCTGTCACCAGTTGGGAGCATCACGAGTCAGTACATGAGGTGGGTAGTTTTCTCGGATTGGCTAGTTATTAACACGATTTGTTGAGGGGTTTTCCAGCATTACTTCACCATTGACACGTCTAACCAGAAAGGGTGTGAAATTTGTTTGGACAGAGGCTTGCGAGACCAGTTTTCAGGAGCTCAAGTGGCGATTGGTGTCTGCGCCTGTATTGGTGTTACCTTCAGGCAAGGATGGTTTTGTACTCTACACTGACACATCACATCAAGGTGTGGGCGCAATTTTGATACAGCATGGACGGGTAGTCTCTTACACTTCTCGTCAGCTGACGGAGCATGAGAAGAATTATCCAGTTCACGACTTAGAGCTTGCAACCATTATTTTTACCCTGATGATATGGAGACACCATTTATACGGCATCACGTTTGAGATTTTCACGGATCACAAGAGCCCCAAGTATTTATTCACTCAGAAGGAGCTAAATCTTCGTCAGAGAAAATGGATGAATTCCTGAAGGATTATGACTGTACAATTAGCTACCATCCAGGGAAAGCTAACATGGTTGCAGATGCACTGAGCAGAAAATCTCGGAGTGTTTTGGCTTGTCACTGGGTTATGGTCACATATTTAGTTCAGAGTTTCTCAGAGTTGGGACTAGAGAAGCAGTGTCAGATAGAGAAAGGGTTGTTGATGACTATGGTTGCTCAGTCTTCGATCAGGACGAGGATCAGAGAGGCTCAGGCCAGTGATCAGCATCTACAGTTCCTAGGCAGCCGGATAGCCTCAGAGCAGTAGATTGGCATAGCAGTAGACTGGTATTACACGAGATGAAGAGGGTATTCTATATTTACGAAGGAGATTGTGCGTACCTAAGTCACATCCGATCATGGATGAGTTACTTCAGGAGGCTCATCGATCTCGGTTTGCTATACATCCAGGCGGAACCCGTATGTATCGAGATTTGAGACGTTCCTACTGGTAGAACGGTATAAAGAAAGACATCGCGGATTTTGTAGCTAGATGTCTAGTATGCCAGCAGGTGAAGGCCAAGCATCAGAGACCTGTTGGATTACTGCAGAAGATCCCTATTCCTGAGTGGAAATGGGAGCACATCACGATGGATTTTATTGTGGGGCTATCGAGGTCTCGGAGAAGACACGACGCGATTTGGGTGATCGTTGATCGATTAACCAAATCCACTCAATTCTTGGGGATTCAGAGGACCGATTCACTGGATAAGATGGTAGAGTTGTACTGCCGTGAGATTATCAGACTACACGGTGTCCCTCTGAGCATCATATCAGACAGAGACCCTCGTTTCACTTCGCGGTTTTGGCAAAGTTTGTAGCAGGCTATGGGTGCCGAGCTTCGTTTCAGTACAGTCTTTCATCCGCAGACGGACGGACAGTCAGAGCGTACCATTCAGACGCTAGAGGATTTGATGAGATCATGCATTATGGACTTTGGAGGCAACTGGGAGGATCACCTGCACTTGGTTGAGTTTGCCTATAACAATAGCTATCATTCGGCTATTCAGATGGCACCTTTCGAGGCGTTGTATGGTAGGGCTTGCAGGACACTCACCCTCTGGGAGGAGGTTGGGGAATCTTAGTTGCTAGGACCTTAGAGTATTTAGCGTGATGTAGAGTTATTCCGTACTATCAGACGCCGTCTGTCAGAGGCTCAGGATTGCCAGAAGAGTTATGCCGATCGGAGACGCCGACCCTTGGAGTTCTCCATGAGCGATCACATATTCTTACGGGTATCACCCACGAAAGGGGTGAAACGGTTTGGGTTACGAGGTAAGTTAGCTCCCCGCTACATTTGACCATTTCAAATTTTGGAGCGGATTGGAGCGATAGCTTATCGTCTGGCTTTACCACTGTGTTTGGGTGGAGTTCATGATGTGTTTCATGTTTCCATGTTGAGGAAATATGTACCAGATCCTACACTTGTTTTATCGGAGATACCGGTCACACTTCAGCCAGACGCGACCTACGAGGAAGTACCTATGCTGATTCTGTAGCGCAAGGAGCATAGGTTGAGGAACAAGACTATTCGGTTGGTCAAAGTTAGTTGGCAGTATCATTCTGATGAGGAAGCTACTTGAGAGCTTGAGGATACAATCAGAGCTCGCTACCCTCATCTATTCACTTGAGATGCGTATGTTTGATTTTCATTCAGTATTTATATTATATCTAAGTTGTTGATACATGTTGTGGTTGATTAGTATCTGTTGTGGTTTGCTAGCGAAATTTGAGGACCAAATTTTTGTTAGTGGGGGAGAATGTTAAATATTGAGAGTTTGGAGGGTTTAAAGGCTAAATACTAAAAATTAAGGGTCTAGTTGGAATTATTCAAAATTAGAGGGTTTTTTTGCAAAAAACAAAAAATAAATAAAAACCCTAATCTTCTCCCTTAATTCATTCCTCTCCTTCTTTTCTTTCCTCGACGCCGAATCTACGCCGCATGCGAGCGGCTTCACCCCGATGCCGCACACCTCCCTCGGGCGAGAACTCTTTCTCTTCCCTCAAGCAAAGCTGATCGCTGATCTTCTTCCTCATCCCTTCACGCTGCGTGTCTCTTCTTCGTGAGTGAAGCCGGCGATTTTCCTTTGAGGTTCCTACCCACGCGAGCAAAGAGAGAACTGGAGCGGGCAGCGCCAACACCACCTCTTCTCAGCGCCACCTCTTTCCGTGAGAGCGTCAATGCAATGGGAAGATCACAAGTTGCAAATTCTTCGAGTTATAGGCGCGTTTACTCCTAAGCCGTGCCCTAGCGTCGGCCCATCACCGCCAATTCCGTCTGCCATCAAGGTAAGGCTTTGATTTGGTTGGAATTCGTTGTGGAGTTGGATAGCAATTTATCATTGATTTATTTTAAATTCGCAGCCCTAGTTCTCCAAGTTTAAGATTGAATTCTTGAGGATGATATGTGTGGTAGTGTTGTTTTGGAGCATTGGATTTTATTTCTAATCTGTAATTGGAGTTAGATCAGTAGGGATCATGAAAGCATTGCGGTTTTGGGTTCTTCTGTTCTGATTGAGCTTTTTGTGTTGAACCTTGCTATGTTCTTATACTGACAAGAGCTTTGTGATAGGGATTAGTTGTTTGTCTTGGAATCGAATTTTCCTTTTCTTGTGGAGTATTTTGTTTCTTTAACATTCGTTTCAAACGCTTCTGTGTTGCAAGAATATGGGATTGGTGATGCCATGAATTCTAGATTAGGAGATAGGATTTATGCATGGGTGATTTTAGGATCCATATGTTTTCTATGGTAGACGGATTATATGATCGTGTTTTTACCAATCTTAAATCCTGATTTACTAGGTTTTTGATTTGTCGAGAACGATTGGTGAATGGGTAATCCCGACTTTAGGTTGGATGATTATCTTTAGAATTCTATGCTTGTGCAATGAGGTGGAATGTTGGAATTGGTATTGGTTGTTCATTTTGGTTGGGATGTTATTCTGGGTTCTATCGTGGGGTTCTTTAGGTGGATGGTTTTGTTATGTTTTTGAATTGGGGTTGGCTTGGTTCCCGTGATGTTGTATTATCTTCAGGCGGGTCCTGAATTAGGCTGTAATTATTTTTTTTAGCTAGTTGATATTTATCATTGTAGCTTAACTTTAGTCCTTGGCACAAGACCTTGAGTTGGACTCGCACGGTTGATCGTGGGAGATTTATTTGGACATGTTCTACATAAAAGGCGGGTACTTCTCCTTTGTACTCTAATAGTTCTTTAATCTTAATGCATGACTTGTTATGTCTAAATAATTCTGCTTGACCTTGTTCCTTGTTGTTATTTATTTTAAATCGCCTGTTGATACCTTTCTTGTTTAACCTTCGAGTTTAAATCAAAAATTTATATCCATACAGTCTCTCGTTGATTTTCTATTCTGTAAAGTACCGCTCGTATGCGTGTACTTAGTTTTTCATTAAAAACCACTAGGATGGTTGCATTAGAGACACCTTACCTAGTAGTTTAGTTGCATATTCGTTGGGTTTCTGGTTGATTCATGGTTTGTTGCTTTTGTAGTTGCATTGTTGTTATTTGGTTGTTCGTTGTAATTCGGTTGTTTGTGCAATTGTATCATGCACCATATTTGCACTGTTGCATACTGACGATTGTTGGACTTCTATATGGTTAAGCCGTCGTCAGTCATCTAGTTGTTTTGCCACTCAACCACTTGTTGTGGTAATTACTAGAGTGGGAGCAACCGTCCTGTTATGCCACACTCGACCACTCATGTACAATGGATATTGGAGTTGTAGACAAACAGTTGACACCTCACCGTTGTTTCCGAGGGATATCAGAGCTGTTGATAACTCCCCCTATATATCAGGATATTGTAGTAGTTGGCTCCCAGCATCCTGTCCACTCAGCCACATATATCTGTGGTATTCGTTGGAGTACGTACAGTTGTCATAACCCTACCCACTCGGCCACACTGATGTGATGTGTTGGCGGCTTGACTGACATCAGGGGTGACACATGTCGTTGCATCATATGCATCTATTGTATCTATGCATTTTCTTGTGGCTGTTGCATTTATATGAGCTATAGTTGCTACATTTGGTTGAAATGCATGTTTGTTTGATACTATACTATGTCGAATATTTTCACGTTGTTTTATACATGTTTTGAGTCCTCTATTTATTAGAGACTGTACACTATTATACTATATTGTTTCATATACCCTTTGATGTCATGCTATTGTGTGTTCATATACCCGCTGAGTCCATCCGGACTCACCACCCCTGCTTCTTATTTTTGTTTTAGGTAGCAGGTAGTTGTGTTACTTGGAGCCGGGGGAGGATTCAGTTGCCAGTTCCACGTTGTCAAGTTTGTCTCCATATTTGGGTTATTATCACAGTACTTTATTTCTGTATTTTTGTTTTTCCACATTTTATTTCATGGACTGGATATATTTTATTAGTCTGATATTATCGCAGTAGAAGTATGTTCATCTTTGGACTCATGTTGGTGTTTTGTCGGTATTCGGTTTTTCATTAGATTTATTTCTGCTAAATGAAAATAACTGTTTGAAATGTTTAATCTTAGATTATCTTTATATTTCATAATAATATAAATTGGGTGGTTATGTATTTTATTTTTCAATTTTGATGGCTGAGCCATCTTATATGTGAGAGGTGATGTATTATATGCCCCAACTTGTCCGTCGTACAGGGGAGATGCTGTCCGATTTTTGAATAAGCATGTGTCTCTGGGGGTATGATAATTAATTGCCCTACTATTGCACAACCCTGGGAGCAGAAGGTTTAGCAAAGAGGAGATTGTCCATAGGGTCAAATGTGAGACATTAATAGTTTTGATATAATAAAAGATTATCAAATATATTAGTTAGACAATTGATATTTTCTATTGTGATTAGTGTCATAGAATTGTTGATATTTGACAGGAACTTCAGGTGTAAAGGTTGGAAAAGTCGCAATGAGTAAGTAAAGTAAGCGATTGATGATTCAATTCCTTAACATGGTTTCACACTTATGTTTTTATTTCACGATCTTTGGAATCCTATAAAATTATTAACTTTCTCCTTCGTATAACCTTAAGAGGTGGATAAACTATTTTACGAAAAACTTTTATAATATGATAAGAAATAAGTGTAAAATAAAGTTTTGCAAGTCGTATGGAACCTAAAAGTAAAAAATTTTAGTTTAAAATATAAATTAAAGAAAATAATTAAATATAAATTTCTAAGATAGAAAATAAGTGAGAAATTAATATCAATGGGCTCTACCTTTCTAGTCAATTATTCTCCATATGAATCAAATCTTCAGTGCGAAGTCTCGCAAAAAAATTTATTAGTAGGTTCGTATAATTTTTCATTTTGAGTTTTGATTGGATTTCTTTTATTTTCGTATCAACTTGATTATATTCACTATTTAGTAATTCATAAGCACTATTCATTCTGTCACCATAAGTAATTATAAAAATAATTCCTTTTAATCGATTAGTGCACAATTAGATGTTACGAAAAATTTCTTGCAGGGAAAGTCTATATGAGGATATATTTGAGGTATGCGAATTAAATCTACAGACAACAACACTGCTGATTATGCAAGTCATTGGATGTTTGAGAGACCGATAATGAGAAGATTATTAGTACGTGGATCAAAATTATGTTACACACTCTATTGGTATTCAATTGGCCAAGTGCAAGACTACCAGAGAAGTTTAGGATCATCTAACAAGGTTATACAAGCAGTCTACCTTTGCCAAATAGTATCAATTGGAAGCAGATATCCATACACTTCGACAGCAAAATATGGGCATCCAAAACTTTTATTTTGCCATGACAAAACTATGGGACTAGTTGACACTTACAAAATCGTTAGAATTATGATCAATATAGTTTTTCACGAGAGAACGAAGAATATATTGAGATTGATTGTTATCTCACTTATTATCATCTACAACTTGGCACTATCACATAGTCTTTTGTTCCTTTCTCACTATAGATGGCTGATATGAATAATAACGCTCATTTCGCTTCATGTTTTCATTTTTTTTGTGTAACAAACTCTGAATACTTCCATCTGTAACATCATGAATTTGATGAGGAATATTATAAGATTGTATATATTTATTAGAATGGGGGACATCATGCTTATTTCATGCTTTAATTATCCTATATAACTTATTTTTGATAGGAATGACTCTTAAAAGTATAAAAAGTTAGAAAATCTCATTTTCAACTTCAAGATGGAGCAAATACTCCACCACCGATTTTGATTGTCAACCACGCAACTGGTAAAGTCAAAGAAAGAGGTAGAATCTTATTTTATTTAAATCAAAGAAAGAGGTAGAATCTTTCAGTTGAGCACAAATTTTGTGAAGAAGATTTTTCTTTCAAACAAGGCTTAAGCAAGTTTGATCAATGTTTGAAATGTTGACCGGGAAAACATATTGTTCTGCTTGGGGGTGAAACTGAAATGGGAACAATATTTACCTCGACTACTTCCTCCGTTGCCTGCTGATGCCTCTTTGTACTTCTCTGCTGTAGAACGGTAGTGAACAAGTGAAAAATATTTGGAAAAAGGCCCCTTTACGACCTTAAAAAACAACACCTAATTCCATTAACCCATTAAACCTAGCCTAATTCCACATCTGTGCCATCAACATCACTTGTCGATATGCCTGCACAACATTAATATAGTTTCATTCTGGATGGAAATTGAGACTTTAGCTGAAAGAAACTTTAAACCTTGATTCTCATAATATGATTTCTACATTTGCCATTTATCAAAGAATAGATGCAATGACATTCTTTCTTGAGCTAATGCTTTAGATTCAAAATTTTCTAGTCTTATTAACTGTAGATGACTAGTTTGCATAAAGTAGGGGAGGTGGAGGAAATTGTGAGGCTGTTCTCTTTATTAAAGTTGTAGGAAATGCTTGTAAATTAAATTAGATTTTGTGGATTGTGGAGTGTAGACAAAGCCACAAATAGGTACGTTGGCTCTTGTTGTAGAGGATAGATATATATAGAAGGCGAGAAGAGAACATCTGATCTATAATTATATGTCAGCTTCAGGACATATAAATAACTGCCTCGGTGCCTCCTAAAAGTTTAGTTAAATCACTCTGCTATGCAATATTCATAATAGACATGGAGAACATCTGTTGTATAATTATAAGTCAGTTTCAGTATATATTTGTAACTTCCTCCTAGAAGTTCTGTCAATAACATTCTACTACAAAGTATCCATAATCAATGGAGAAAGTATAGAAGGCAACATCTGTTCTATAATTATATGTCAGCGTCAGCATATACTCGTAACTGCATCCTAGAAGTTCTGTCAATATCATTTCGCTATGAAATATCCTTGATCAGTGGAGAAAGTACAGAAGGCACATAAACTAGTGGCCTATTATGGGGCTGCATCATTATATAGAAGCTGTATTTTAAAAGGTTGTGAGTTGTCCTCCTCATAAACTAGTGTCACTGACTTTCGTTAAGCTTGCAAATTCATAAACTAATATCAACTGGCAACTGCTTTGATTTAAATTCTAGTTAAACTTGCAAATCGAAACATATCTTCATAGCTTGCAAATCGACTAAAAGGAGCTTTCTTGCACGAGTACAATCAGAGTGAGAGTATCTATGTGACTAAAAGGAATTGGCAACTGGCATTGTATTATGCAATTTAATTGAAATAATTCAATACTTTAGAGAAGTATCTATTTGACATTCAAATTGTATTGGTATAATTTGTTTTGGAGGATACTTAAGATGCAGAGTGAATAATATATTGGTTGATTATTTACCGTGTTCATTTTGCAATCTTACCGTGTTCATCTTGCCTTCAGCTAGTTAAGCTTGCAATTTGAAACATATCTTCATATAGCATCAAACATTAAGTTTTAGCATTTGTTTTGAAAGTTTTAGACACTAACCTCAATTCTTATATAAAATCATACAGATTTGACTTCAAGGATTATATTCAACAATAACCCACATATTGAAAATGATTTTATGGACAAAGAATTTGATCAAGGTAACCTATCCTCTAGAATGTATTAATTCATTTCGCTATATTTATTCAACTATTTATTTCTCTTTTATTTCTAGATGTAGATTGAGAAATTGAATCTCCTACTGCTAAGAAGAAAACTAGAGGCCCTACATTTATGAAAGAAATTTGGGATCGACCAAGCATGCTGCCACGTATTAAGATTCAATGTGATGGTATGGGACGCCCTATAGGATCAAAAAGAAATAAATTTACTGATTTTTTGAATACTTTGGCAAGAAATGGTAAATTTTGTCCAATTGACATCGAAGATTGACATATAATGCCCTTGGAAAATAAGAACAAATGTTAGATGTTGTAAAGGTAATTGAAATGTTATTTTATAATTTTTTTATTAAGTAATTTTTTATCACGAGGGTAATTGTCTAAATGCTTTTGTAGGAAAAGTATGACTTTCCTCTCGGAACAAAAAGTTGGACACTACGTTCAATAGCAAAAAAATGGAGAAACTGGAAGTCAAAACTAAAAAAGAAGTATTATGATCCTGAGTTGCCAATGCAAGTTCTTCTACAAGAAAGAGATAACAGAGCTTTTGTGGAACAATATGTGAAATTAGTTGTTTAGTGGAAATCAGAAAAATCAAAGGTTTATAATATTTTATCCCTTTAGAAAAATGTTCATGTTGACTTTAGCATTGTGTATCAAGTTGAATTTAATATATTAGGAAAGAAGTGAAAAAAATAAGATTGCTCGGAAGCAAAAGATAATGAATCAGACAACTGGAAGATCTTTAATTCGCTCAAGTGCAACAAAAATTGGTAATTTTTCTTATTAATCTTATAATTCTATATGCATTAGAATCTTTAAACTTTTAACCAATTCTAATTTTAGAGAAAAGAAAAGGGACGACCCCCATCACGAGTTGAATTATTCCATGCCTGTTTCACTCATGCTAATGGAAGTCCCTCAAGCAATATTGTGGCAGAAAAATTGGTATGTTGTATTATAATCTTCTACTATATTACTTTAAAAGATTTTTGTTTTCATCAATACTATGTATAAATTTTGGTTTTTTATTTTTTGGTAAAGGCTGCAATGAAAGAACTAGAAAATCAACTTTCTGAAGATGAGGAAGATCAAGTTGGTCAAAATGACATATTTGCTCAAATCATTGGACCAGATAGACCAGGGCGAGTACGTATGCTTGGTGATAGTGTTAGCCCATCTGATTTACGGGGAGAAGTTCCAAGCTGTATTACATGCAACCGAATAGTGATGGAGCAAAAGACACAGTTAGAAAAAATGGATGAACAAATTAGAAAGCAAGGCCAACACATTGCAATGTTAGAATCAAAGATTTGCAATCAACCAAACCATAACCTTGGTTCAAATTGCAACAATATACAACACACAACATCATCTAGTAGTCCATTATTTTCTGATCCAATTCGTTTATCTCCAACGATAAAGTCTTTTTCTAGTTTTATTATTTTATTATTATATCGAGTTAGTGCGTTACTGATTTTTAACATCTCCATTATTTTTGCATTTTCATGTAGACTGGATGTTCTGTCTTGATAAAAAGTCTATTTGATTCGACAAAAATTGTGGCAAAAGGAGTTGTTCGTAGCATGGATCCGAATACTGAAGAAGGAAGACAGGCGTTGGGACCAAATTGGTGTGAAATACAAGTTCTAGTTGTCCTAGAACGGGAAGAGAGTTTGATTAGGTCATATGATCTTTTACAAAGGTTTGAGGATGCACTTGGAGGAATTATAGCTTGGCCTTGTCATCTGATATGATATGTAATTTTTTAATTAACTACTATTATTATATATGTCATTATGTTAGTGTCTTATAAAACGAATATTAATTTTATTTGCAGTTAACGGTTAATGAAAAAGACTTCTACTAGGTGCATGAGGTTAGATTTTCAATTTTGTTGATGTGTGTTGTGTTTCTTTTTTCTCCAAATTTCTATGTTTATCTTTTTCTCTTGAATCTAAACGTGCTTATCCTGATGTGTGCAGGCTCATTAAATTGAATAGAATATATGTCTAGTATAATAAGATTACGAGCTCACCTGGACTATACAAAAGAGTTAACTTGGCTTGTGAAAAAATATAGATCTAGATTATATATATATATATATATCTTTATTATATACTTCTTTAATTTTATTTTATTTACACAAACTAATTAATATATGATTTTTTTTGTAGGTGACAAGAATATTGGATTTTGTTTAAGATGTGATGGATGAAGATTGAAGATGTATCAAAGTTCAGAAGTTTGGTTATGTTTTTCTTTAAGAGACTTAATTTTTTGCTAGTTCTTAAACTAAATACATTGGGTACATTTGTGATTGTGATTAGTGTATAGATATTTTTTTAGGTGACAAATTTGGCAGTCTTGTATTGCAAAAAAATTAGCAATTATTGATTAGCACTTTATTTTCAATTTAAAATTTTTCTTTGTGTTTATGTTAATTGGTTATATGCGTAAATATTATATCATGAAAATATTAAAAATGGGTGAGATATTTATTAATATATGACATTTTTTTTAAGTCGCAATAGAACACCAAATCATGTAGATAAAAATATCATTGTAAAACTCATATGGAGACATATCAAAAAGTCATAATAAATAACTATTAATGATAATTTTAAATATTCTTATAGACTAATATAGCAAACATTTATATGTGTCACTATAAATTACATAACGAGGTATTTTAAATTAACTTTATAAACTATCATTAGTAACAATTTTTATTACGACTATAAATAAAATTCAAGACACTTATAATTGTCTTGATAAATAATTTTAAAGGACATATAGATTTGTCATCATTATTATTATAAAAAAACATATATAAATGTCATTACAAATCTTATAGTACTACTATTTTTTTGTCACTATAACAATTATTCATGATATTAGTGTTGCAACTATTTTTATTTTATAGTGACATTAAGAATTGTCATAAGGCTTTAGACGACATCACTATAGAGGATATTTTAACTTAATGTCACTATATCAAAAATGTCAGTATAAGTAATATATGATGACACTTTTAAATGTCATTAAAAATATTTTTTTCTTGTAGTGTAGATTGTGTTGGACCGGTGTCGTCGATAGAGGGGGGGAGGGTGAATATCGACCATAAAAATCTTTTCGGAAACTCGTCGACTTTCGAGATTCATTCTAAATAGAGCGTTAGTAGCACAGCGGAAAACAAAAAGAACGAATAAACAACACAGCGCATGCGGGAATTTTTACTTGGTTCCAACCCCCCAGGGTCATTACATCCAAGGCCTAAGCACGGGAACGCCTGTCCACTAATGGTCTCCTTTCCGGACTTTCCGGAGGTGGAGAAACCCGTCTTACAGTGCAAAAATTACAATAAAAAAGAATTTAAAGAAATTATGTACTGAATGTAAATCAAACCAAAAGAGTCAAAGACTCGGCCGATCTGGAACTCTGAAGTGCCGTGCACTTCCTCTCGGAGCTTCCTTGGTCACAGAGCCTCGTCGTTAGCGCGTTGTCGTCACTTGGGAAGCTTAGAATGGTTTGGGAAAGTTGTGTCTTGAGTTGAGGGGTCGAAGCCCCTTTTATAGTCTTGTCTAGGGCGCCTGTGTTGAAGGGGGCGCCTCAAACAGCTTGGTCAAAGCTTATCTCCGCGCCGAACTCGCCGCAGCCGATAAGGCTCTTGACCAGGGCACCCTGGACCATTGAAGCACCTCAATGAACACAGGTGCCTGCTTCAATGAGGCGCCTAGCTCCATTAGGGCGCCTCCTTCAATGGGGGCGCCTAGCAGCCCTTTTCCAGCCTTGTTTGTTTGGTTGTTTGTCTGCTTTGTCTTCACATTTAGGTACCTGCAAGATACATAAATACAAGGCAAACATGCAGATAATATTACCTTAAGGAAATGGTTCTGACGCAAGTTCCCACCCCTAGGAACACGCCTTTCACCTACTCCTCTCAGGAGACGGTTGCCACACAGTCCATTCAGGTGGAATTTTGCTTAGCCTTCGATACTCTCGGATCTCGAGACGTCCAAACCTCGACCCGTCCCTACTTCTGTCCTTAGTCATCGCTCAACTAAGTTGCTCAATCTCTCGGACCAAGACTTCGTGCCCAAACCCTAGGTCCAGGACTTCGGTGCCCAATTCCTCGAACTAGGTCTTCGTGCCTAACTTCACTCATCAGGACTTTTGCCCAACTTCACTCACCAGGACTTAGTGCCCAGCTTCACTCACCAGGTCTTAGTGCCCAGCTTCACACACCAGGTCATAGTGCCTAGCTTCACTCACCAGTTCTTAGTGCTCAATTCTTAGAACCAGAACATAGTGCTTAGGTTAACTAGGACTTTTTCTTCACTTTGTTACTCCTCTCTTGACTCACCCTTCCCTTGTTCAATGGATCACTGACTTAAGCATATTGTCAAACATTGAAACACTTAGAGGAGGACATCACTGATGCATCTTGCACCAACAATCTCCCCCTTTTTGATGTTTGACAATCTCTTAAGTTAGATTGGTTGAAAGGGCTAAATTTTAATCCTTGGGATCAAAAGAAAAAAAATGATCTAAGTTTTGAAAACACATTTTGATCCTTTGGGAAGAAAAATATTTTTTTATGGGAAGAAGAAAAAAATTTCTAAGTTACTCTTAACTTAACCGTATTCTCCCCCTTTGTCATACATAAAAAAAAAAAACCCGACAGAAAGCTTGCACCAACAATAAAAAATGTTTTTCTTTTTGAAAATATAAAATTTTAAAGCATAGCAACAAGTTAGAAATATTTTGAACTTTTAGTATAATATGTTGAACTTAGATAAATTTTAAACAAACACACTCATAAAAGATTATGCAATTAAAACACGTTATGCATTTTGCAAAAAAAAATTGTACTTTGGAAAATATTGTACACTTTATAAAAATATTAGTATTTTGAAAGAAGTCTGGCACTTTTCGAAAATTGCAGTACTTTTGGAAAATGTATAACTTTTGAAAAAATACTATGAGCATTGAAAAGTGCAAGTACTTTTGAAAAATATTATGAGCTTTGCAAAATGCAAGTACTTTTAAAAAATTTTATAATCTTTTTGAAAAATATACGTTTTATTTAAATATTAGGCATTTTCGAAAAGTATAGCTACTTTTTGAAAAATATTAGCAATTTTTGAAAAGTATAAGAATGTATAAGTATTTTTTGAAAAATATTAGCATTTTTGAAAACATAATACTTTACTTGACTTGGTTTCTTTTCCAGTCTGACACAATCCTAGGAAACCTTGTTAACTACAAGGATATTTTCCTAAGTGTCCTGGAAATTCTCGAAACTCAAGAAAATATTATTTCAAAAGGTATTTCAAAAATGATTTTATAAGCCACAAAAACATTTTAAAAATAATAATATTTTGAAAGACAAATTACTTATGTTTTTGACAAGATTTTGAAAATATAGTGTATGAAAACATATTATTTTGAAATATTTAATAACTCTTTTAATTTGACCTCCCCCTAAGCTCGACCCAATCCTAGAAAGCTTGTTGACCACAAGTACTCTTCCCCTGAGTCTTTAGACAAATCGTAAGAATTATCTACTAATTCCAAAACAAATAATTGCCAGAAAAAACTTGTCAGAAAGTTTTCTTTTGACTCAGACTCCCCCTAAATTTGACATATCCTAGGAGTCCTTGTAGATCATGAAGTAGATCTTCCTCTGTGTCTTTAGGGTTTATCAAAATCAAATGAACAATAATTTTCAGGAAGATAAATTTCAAAACCATAATTTATAAAGAAGATAATTTTTAAAGCATAAGCCTTTTCGAAAACATAAGTGATAGTAATTAAAGCACGGTTTTCGAAAACATTTTGAAATGATAAAGATTTTTGAAGCATACATTAAAAAAAAACTTTAAACAAAAACTCCCTCTGACACCAACATCGTTTGACTCTATCTAAGTGCCTTAAGGGACTTTAGTGTTGACCTAAGAGGCTTGTGTCTAATTGTGTAGGTCAAACATTTTTGAAACGATATACTTTTGAAAATGTATAATACGTATAAACAATCAGACAATCATGAAATCCATAAAAATATTATTATGTTAAAGCACTATTTTGAAAATAAATTTTTAGAGAAATATTCTAAGAAATTTTGAAAATAATTTTTGAAAAGCATTATTCAATTTTTTAGTCCTTAACATCTCACCCATTCTAGATGTCTCAATACAGCAAGCATGGTTGCCTTATGGGTGTATTGTGAGATGCTTGAGTCATTCTTCTTAATTTATTGTTAAATCTAAGATTTAGTTGAAACTTGTGTTAGATTCAAATTTATCAAGTAGTAAAGTGAATTTGATTTTCGGTAATCGGCTTCCAGGTCTTGGCGAGGCATAAAGGCCTTCTTTGGTCGTAGCCTTATTGGAGCAACAACCCTTTCCTTGACAAAGCCTTTTATCGAAAATTCATTTTTAAATTACTTCTTGAAAAATTTTGGTCTAACTAGCTTAGGTTTTGGATCGGTAGCTTCGGCTAGTTCCACCAGACTAAACAGACCAAGTAGGGTATGCCTTATCTTATTTGACCTTATTAGAAGGGCTTCCCTAACGTACTATCATCTCACCTCCACCTAATACTAGGTTGTTCAAGTTTCAACTATTCATTTTCCTATAACTGTTCTAAGTTATGCATAAATTTAAATATGAATGACATGACATATATTTTGAAGAAATAACAGATGCATGGCATGACAGTTATGCATGAGTCATACAATTCAAATCATTTTATTTACGTTTCTAATAATGTATCTGTTGGACCTTGGATGGCTAGAGAGGGGGGGTGTGAATAGCCAGACACTTAAATTTTGGCTTCTGAACTTTTCTTTCTTTCTGCAATTAGGTTAGCAGTGGAAACAATACAGAAAGAAAGAAACAGAAATAGACAGAACACAAACCAGTCGCTAACAAGGAGGGTTTACAAGGTTCGGGGATAACTTGCCCATACTCCTTGGCGTGCCCGTGAGGTGGGCGATCCCTTGATCGTCGGCAGATCAAGCCCCAGAACTCCGAATAAGAATTTTCTCCTTCTCGGTGGAGTAACCTCTCCACAACCGTCTCAGTAGAATAACAATTAAGCGCACAAGACAACAAGAAGGATAGCTCACACAGTTGTAGCAGAAACGCTCAAGCAAGAAGACTATACAGAGAGCTAAACAACCCAGCAAAACCCCCAGCAAAACACTTTGCTTGTTTTCTGTTTGTTCACCCCGCTCCTCTGCTTCGCCAGCTTCTTCTCAATATATGGGAATTGGAAAGTAATTGGTGTTTTCAATTCCTTGTAACAAATCTGTTTTGAAACAATTGATATTAGGATTTGTAGGGATGATGCGAATTAAATTAGGAGTTAAATCATTTATTTGATAATTAAATGATAAAGGTAATTTTTAGGTTTACTCTTATAAGTTTAGTAGTTAGTTTAACTGTTTTATTTAATTGTATAATTAGTTAAACCTATGTATTGACTCAGGACTTTGATTCGGACTCGTTCGGTTGATCGTGGAAGGTCTTCGTTTACGTTCTACAATTATAAGGCGGGTACTTCTCCTTTGTACTCGAGTAGTTTTCTTTACCTTAAAAGCATGACTATATTATGTTTGATAGGTTGCTTGACCTTATTCTTTGTCGATATTTAAAACATCGCCATTGAGACTTATTCTTCGTTGATCTTCGAGTATTCTAAATTCGTATCTGTACAGTCCTCGATTGGTTTTCTGTTCTATAAAGTACCGCTTGTACGCGAGTACCTAGAAGTCCATTACACACAGATATGTTTATTTGGCATTAGAAATATCCTACCTATTAGTGTAGGTGCATAATCGTTGGTTTGCGATTTCTGATTGGTTGTATTGATGCATCGTATACTCATTGGATTTTATTGCATCGTTGTTTCTTCGGTTGTTCGTGTATCGTATAGCATGCACTATACTTGCACGTTGCATACTAACGATTGTTGGACTTACATTTGGTTAAGCCGTCGTTAGTCATATTGTTGCTCGATTCACTCAACCACTTGTTGTCGTGGTAGTTATTAGGGTGCGAGCATCTGTCCTGTTATGCCAAACAGTGACACCCTCACCGTTGTTTTTAGAGGGATGAGCTGTTCGTGGCTCACCCTCACCGTTATTTTTCGAGGGATATTGTAGCTGTAGTAGCTCCCCCGATGTACTGGGGTTTGGAGTGTAGGCTCCCCAGCATCCTGTCCATTCAACCATGCCTTATGTGCAAGTGCTAGATTTGGCCTTGGAACTTCTTGTTTCTGGGTTGGGAAGTTGCCGAGCCCCAATTAATGTTGTCGCGAGCCTTCGCCGGAGTAGCCGAGTATCGCCGTAGTTACCTAGGACATTGAACAGTTGCGTATGTTGGTCGCGGAGGTTCTTTCAGACACTTCTATAATAAAAGGCGGGTACTTCTCCTTTGTACTCGAGTAGTTTTCTTTACCTTAAAAGCATGTCTATATTATGTCTGATAGGTTGCTTGACCTTGTTCTTTGTCGTTATTTAAAACATCGCCGTTGAGACTTATTCTTCGTTGATCTTCGAGATTCTAAATTCGTATCTGTACAGTCCTTTGTTGGATTTCTATTCTGTAAAGTGTCACTTGTACGCGAGTACTTAGAAGTCCATTAAACACAAATAGGTTTATTTGGCATTAGAAATACCCTACCTAGTAGTGTAGGTGCATAATCGTTGATTTTCGATTTCTGGATGGTTGTATTGATGCATCGTATACTTGTTGGATTTTGTTGCATCGTTGTTTCTTCGGTTGTTTGTGCATTGTATAGCATGCACCATACTTGCACGTTGCATACTAACGACTGTTAGACTTACATTTAGTTAACCCATCGTTAGTCATATTGTTGCTCGATTCACTCAACCACTTGTTATCGTGGTAGTTATTAGAGTACGAGCATCTGTCCTGTTATGCCAGACAGTGACACCCTCACCGTTGTTTTAGATGGATGAGCTGTTGGTGGCTCACCCTCACTGTTGTTTGTTTTTGAGGGATATTGTAGCTGTGATAGCTCCCCCGATGTACCGTGGGTCTGGAGTGTGGACTCCCCAGCATCCTGTCCACTCAACCACACCTTCTGTGGTATTTGTTGTTAGAGTGGTACAGTTGTCACAGCCCTACCCACTCGGTCACACAGATGAGATGTGTTGACGGATTCACTGGCGTCAAGGGTGACACATGTCATTGCATCATGTGCATACGTATTTCATTTATGCATTTTCCTGTGATTGTTGCATTTATATGAGCTATAGTTGTTGCACATGATTGACATGCATCTATATCTTGGCTTTATTGTTATTGCATCGTTTTACATCTGTTTAGTTTTTTTTTTTATGAAGGTAAATATATATCATCAAGTGAAATGGTACATACTACAATGCTCGATCTGGATATCAATTCGTTTCTGACGAATTGTCAGATCCGAATAGATGTCCTGAGACATGTGTACCCTCAAAATTACCAACCACAATACCACAACTAACCACAACAAGCCAAAACAAACTGCTCTCAATGCCCTCTAGCCCTGGTACATGGCGATGCACTGGAAGGCAGCCGAAGCTTTGAACTGAGCCTGCTCATTCTTGCCACATCTTTGCACTGTTCCAAATCTGACCATTTCGAAACTCCAATTGCCTCCACCATGCATACCACTCATTCCTTCCTTGAAGTCCACTGCACAAGTTCCATTCCTTCCTTTAAGTCCCTGCACGAGTTCCATCTTATACCACATCTCCTGCTCGTGTTTAATGAAGAGGTTACAAATTGATTCACACCCGATGTTCACTTTTGGCAAGTGACTAACCGTAACCGGATTTGACGTGTCTTTACCATAGCCGGGACTACGGACTAGATAGGCCTATGGTGAACCTATTCACCCCAATAGGCTTTTTGGCAAAACCTCAGCCATCAACGGATTTGGTTTGTCTTTACCGTAGCCGGTCCTACGGATTAGATAGACCTATGGTGGACCTATTCACCCCAGTAGGCTTTTTGGCAAAGCTTCAGCCATCAACGGATTTGGTTTGTCTTTACCGTAGCCGGTCCTACGGACTAGATAGACCAATGGCAGATCTATTCACCTTTGCAGGTTTTTTGGCAAAGCCTCAGCCGTCAACGGATTTGATATGTCATTACCGTAGCCGTTTGCTACGGACTAAATAGGCCATTATGGTGGGCCTATTCACCATTGCACAAGCAAAATACAACCAATTAACCATACAACATAGCAAAATTATAATCAAGATAGCTTACAGCCAGTTGCAACCTTCATGCAGTCCAGTGGTGATAGCGATTCTTTCTGATCCATCCACTTGCAATCCACGACCAGTCCTGTTTCATATCCAACTATTGATCACATCAAAACCAGTTACGACCACACCCAACCAAATTTGTTGGCTTTCGTTGGACCATCACGAGCTTGATGCCTAATGGCATCATGGCCCAGCCCAATGTGGCTGGCCAGCTCCACAGGTTTTTATTTTTTTTTATTTTTTTTTACATTCACATGAATGAGGCCCCTGCCTCAGGTCTCAAAATTTACACTTGATCACATTGACCTAGCACTCATCTCACAACCCACCAAACTCAACCATCTACAACCAAATAAAACATCATACCCTGGATGGCCCTACTCCCCTCACCTGTGGCTCCAAAGTCTGATAGACGTGAACCTGGACCTTCCTGAATAGCGCCTCCACATCAAATCGGCCCCCATCAAATCTGCAACTGTTCCGCGCCTGCCAGACTTAATGTACCATTGCCGCCAACGCCAAATGTCGCACCTGAACAAGTTGGCTCCTGCCTCGATACTGACGGGCAAAAACTCTGAACATGCGACGATAAGTGGACATCTCCGGAGACATGTGTAACCAAAGGCGGATGGAACTCCATAACTGAGCTACTAGTGGACATCTGAAAAAAATGTGCTCCTGCGTCTCCTGATCCCCCTGACAAATCGAACATATCCCAGACTCCTCCCCCAAGTATGTCAGCTTGTCGCTAGTGAGTAAGCGGCGCTGAGCCAGTAGCCACAATGTGAAGGAGTGACTCGGATGAACCCCTCTCTTCCACACCGTCTTAGCCCATGGCTTAGGGCCCCCTGGCCCACGGAAGAAGTCATACGCCATCTGAATACCTCTATGGTGCTGCCGACGTAGCTCAAACCACCCACTCAACATCTGCTGTGCCGCCTCTACTGACCCCGCATGTGCAACTATCCGACTGCTGATCTGAAATAGCTTCTTGATAAGTGGCGAGTCTGCATGCTTCGCTCTACACCTCCATACATCAGTCTCCTGCAGATATGTGTGATGCACCCATCGAATCCATAAGGTATCCTACTTATCCTGAATCCGCCATAATAGTTTAGCCAACAAAGCTTCATTCCAAGCCCTAAGGTCCTTGAACCCAAGTCCTCCCTCCTCCTTAGGCTTACACATCTCCATCCAAGCAATAGGGGGGGGGTGCTTCGAGGTCCATAGAAACCTCCTGCATATACCATAAATTCTATCAATCACTCCCGTTGGTAATGGCAGAATCGATAACCAGTAGCACTCCACCCCTTGTAACACCGATTTGATCAACTGGGCTTTACCCGCATGCGTCAATGTGTTCTTCGGCCAAACGCTTACCTTCTTTGCCAAGGCATCCAGCAAAGGTGCATAATCCACTATCTTAAGCTTCTTCGACGCCAGCGGGACCCCCAAGTACCGGAAAGACATAGTGCCGCTCTGAAAACCTGTGATCTCTAGCAGTGCCCTCCTATCCTCCACCCCAGCAATATAAATGTTGGATTTGTCCAGGTTAGCCCTCAGCCCTGCCATCTGCCCAAACTGCCTTAAGCAAGTTATAAGGATCCCTACAGATGTAACATCCCCTCTGGAGAAAAGTAACAAGTCATCTGCATATGCTAGGTGTGCTATCCTCAACTCAGCGCAGCGCGGATGGAAATGAAAATCTGACCGTGTGGTGCTCCGACTCAACAACCTAGCCATGTACTCCATACATATACCAAACAGATATGGGGAGAGAGGATCACCCTGCCAAAGTCCACACGCTCCTTTGAAGTGACCATGCAACCTACCATTAAGCTGAGCGAGTACGATACCGTCGTAACACATTCCTTCACCCATGCAATATAGGTGCCTGGGAACTGCAACCCCCGAAGCACATCAAACAGAAAGTCCCAATTAACTGTATCGAACGCCTTCCGGAGATCAACCTTCAGGGTGCATCTAGGGGAAATCCTCTTCCTAGTGTAGTTTCTCAAGAGTTCTTGTGCCAAGTGTATACTATCAGTAATTGTCCTTCCTTTGACAAAAGCTGTCTGTGATGGATGAAATATGTGTTCCGCTACTACTGCCATTCTTCCTGCTAATATCTTTGAAATCACCTTGTAAAACACCGAGCAACACGATATAGGCCGATAGTCTGTAACCTTGCTAGGGTGCTCTATCTTTGGGACCAAGGATTTAAGAGAGTGATTCCATGATTTCAACAATTTCCCATTTCTAAAGAATTCAAGGACAGCAGCTACAACCTCACCACCAACTGTATCCCAAGAGTGCTTGAAAAATTTGGACCCATATCCATCCGGCCCCGGTGCTTTATGGTCCCCAATGCTAAATAATACTTGCTGGATTTCAGCAGGTGTAGGTTCTCTGATCAGATCAGCTTGCTGCCCCTCAGTAACCCTCCTACCAAACTGCAAGCAATCTTGTTGTACTGATTGGCATTGTGTTGCTGTTCCCAACAAATCCTCATAGTATAGCTTGAATTCAGTAATGACTTCCTCTTGAGATTGTGTGACACCACCTGATGCCTTTTCTATTACCACTACCTCCCTCCGCTTATTGTTCCGCTTCACCAGTGCATGAAAAAAAATAGTGTTCCGGTCCGCCTCCTTGAAATATTTAACCTTGGCCTTTTGGGCACAAAATTGGTAATCCGCATTGCCTAATCTCGCTGCCAATTGCTGTGGCTCTCTGTAATCATGCTCAAGGTTCCCATCCGTGAGTGCTAACTGCTGTATCCTTTGAAGTTCTGCCAGTGCAGCAGCTGCCCGTTCCTGAATATGCTGAAAATGTTGATGATTAAGCTGTTTGAGTGCAGATTTCAAACTGGTAAGCTTCTGCTTCAGGCTGTATTGCGCTGTAATCCATC
Source organism: Boesenbergia rotunda (assembly GCA_024364735.1). Taxonomy (NCBI): domain Eukaryota; kingdom Viridiplantae; phylum Streptophyta; class Magnoliopsida; order Zingiberales; family Zingiberaceae; genus Boesenbergia; species Boesenbergia rotunda. Next base: position 52,085 of record JAGFNQ010002218.1, read on the forward strand.
CCCGTTGCTGCTGAAATGCTGCCCAGGTCCGAGCCACGACATCATGATACTCAGGGTGAAGGGTCCACATATTAAAAAATTTGAAAGGTCTGTTACCAGAATCACTGCCATCCACTATTGTAACCATACAAGGAGTGTGATCAGAAAATGGACCTGGTGGAAGGAAATCTGCCATAGTCCTGCTGTTATCCTCTAGCCATTTCTTGTTTACCAGGGCCCGGTCAAGTTTGCAGAACACTCGCCCATTGGACCAAGTAAATCTGCATCCTACTTGTGGCAGGTCTTCTAATGTATTATGCTGTACGAACTGCTGGAAATCATCAAGCTGATACGGCGTTACTGCCCGGCCCCCTTTCTTGTCCGCAGCTGTAAGCAGCGAGTTAAAATCACCCATTAACAGCCATGGCATCTGAATTTCAGCACCTATTTGACTTAATCCCTCCCACAACACCCTCCTGCTAGTGATAGATAACTGTCCATATATAAATGTAAGCTGGAATTCCTTTTGAGACATACGGCAGGTCACCAAAACATGCACAAACTGAGCAGTCCATAGCCTAACCTGCAATACAACCTTTTCTGGATTCCAAATTATCATCTGCCTGCTACACTGCGAATTCGGCCTGTCCACTATAAAGTGCTGTATTTCCCACCTCTGAAACCGCATCCTCCTCATTCTATCATACGCTGTTGCAGTTAGCTTAGTTTCCATCAACCCCATGATAGCAATCCGATTCCGACAGAAGAAGCCCTCTACTTCATTCTGCTTGGGACCTTGGTTCAGTCCCCTCACATTCCACGCTGCTATCTTCATGATGATGAGGACGACCGAGGCCGTCTCAAGCTTAGAATTCTTCTGGAGTTAGCTTCATGTGTACCACACTTTTCCTTGCCTTTCCTTCCTCCAGCCTTGCTGCATGTTGGCGCACCCTCACACTGCGGATTCTCAGTTGTGTCTTGGCACACTTCTTTGCACTTCTGGCGTTTGAAATTGTCAGCCGGCAATGCTTGGGCCAGCTCAGCTATTCTACCCCCGCACTCTTGCTGATACAACTTCTTCTTTGCCGACTTAGCTCTTGTTTGTACCGACCATCCCCCTTCCTCCATGAGACTGTCAGTGACTGCAGTTCCAGCCAATATGTCCTCATTCTGTGCACAATTGAAATCACTGTCTCTGCCTAAGCTTTCTGAACCCTCTGACATCGTGCCAGCACTGCTAATGTCCTCCTCTCCATCTACCCCTTGTGCAGCCTCTGATGAATCTAATTCCTCTGCAGCAGTATCCAACTGTAACTCCCTAGACTGATTGCTTGAATCCTCACCAACCGTACCACCCCATTTCTCAATGCTTGCCATACTGTGCTTTTCCTGATACAATGCAACTTCCCTCTGATGTATCTGACCTGCTGCTTCCTTAGAAATGCCACCTCCCGGGGGATTTGAATCCAGTCGTATGCAGTCTTCTGGAGTTTGCGACGTTTTTCCAGTAATGTACCAGTACTGCCAGCTGTACACTCACCACTGATCCTTGCCACCTGGGAGTTATGTGCAGCTGCCTGTGCTTCTGGAATCACTGCCGCCTGACCCTTGCCAAGACCAACTTGTTGTGATTCTGATCCCACTGCATCCTGACCCTTCTCAACTGCCATCTGTCCATCCTGTTCTCTACCAGCCATCTCATTGCCATTGCTTTGCCGACCACTGCAGATAAGGCCCATCGGAAGTTGGTTAACTTGGTCCTGCGACTGAATTCCCACGCCGATCTCTGCCAGACTGCCCATCTGCACATTCCCAAGAGACTGAGGCTGCCGTGGCCTGCGCTCTTCAGTTCTGAGTTCCACCTCTGCCCCAGATTGCTCCTCTGCCTGCTTACCGGATACACGCTGCTGCCTGCTAACCGATTTAGTGCCCCCCTGCGTATGCTTCGCCTGAGTCTGATACCGATATTGTTGTAACCCAATTCTGGAGCCCTTGCTAACTGAAGTGACTTGAACTTGTCGATTTGCAGCCCGCTTAGAGGGAGGCGTAACTGCAATCAGCAAGCGCGCCGCTGGTGCATGAATTGAGGCCTGACCAACTCCCTCCTGAACGTCCCCCACTCCTGAGCCTGCCTTTGCCGATATAGCTGCATACCTTGGCCTACACTGTTGCGTGCCAATGGCTCTTGCTTGCGTGCCAGCTTGCACCCCACTGGTTCTTTTCTGCTGAGCTCCCCTACGCCCATCGACGCCATTCCTTGCTGCGCACCCTGCTTGTTGCTGCTGTAGTTCAGCTCGCCCTTGAGTAGTTGCAATCTCCCCTTCCTCCAATTCTGAGTCCCTGTGATTAGGTGAAGGTCTTCCTGGAGTGCTACCCAGTGGTTGTTGCCTACTGTTGGACGGACAATTCTGCCTGTAGTGACCCAGCTGTTGGCACTGACTACATAGCTTCAGTGGAGATTCGAACACCAGCCGCAGACCCGCATCCCTACCATCTGGAAGCCTCCCTGATATAGAGTTTGGAAGCGGCTGCGAAATGTCCATTTCCACCAGCACACGAGCAAAACAGATCCTTTCCTTCTTCTGCGTGACGCGATCAGTATATAGTGGGTTACCAACCATTGAGACCACCTTGCTCAACCCAGAAGCAGTCCAGCAATCCACAGGGAGTCCGAAAATCTGCATCCATAGGGGAACTTGACTCTGCGATTCTAGCTCAAAGCTGAAACATGGTGGCATCGTTTTGAGATACAATGGGCATCCATAAACCACATAGGGCCCCTCCTGCATAACACGATCCGCGTCCTCTTTGGACTCAAACCTGAAAACTAACCATAAGGTGTGATGGTTGAACATCTTATGGGGTGCCCTCCATCGGCGTGTAAGATCCTTCAGTGCTTGCCATCCCGAAAATCTCCCGATGAATCGGCCGACCAAACAGTGACCCATAGCATCCTCCATCGGCTGCATATCCTCCTGCTCCAGCAGAAAACTCGCCCCCACTTGCTTGACTCGGTGAAGTGCCATGCTTCCATCATAGTGCCTGTTTTCCTTGAACAGATCCACCCACCTCCTACCTTGGACTAACCCAGCAGTGGCTGGCTGTAGCGGCTCCACATCCCTGTTCCCCTGCACCGCCCTAACTGCCTCCGGGGCCATAGCTGCATCTGAAGACTTGGCTGTGCCCACCCCATGTGCTTCCTCCAAGATTCTGCCCTCCTCAGGAACCTTGCCTGCTTCCATAGCTCTAACTGAGTCTGTAACCCTAGCAGTGACTGAAGCTGAAGCCTGGCCATCTGGTCCTCCTGTACGAATAACGCCTCTGCCTTCCCCTTGCAACTGCCAACCGGAGCCATCTGCTCGCCTTGTCTGCGGCCTTCTGACCTCAGCCGGCCATCTCTCCCAGTCGCAGCGATCAGCCTCCGTCCGTGGAGACAGCAACCGCCGCAGCTGCGGTCTGTGCGTCACTCGACGCATGTGGCCAACTATCGGATCTGTTCACCACCCGACTCCAACAGATTCGCAAACCCGCACCCGATTAACTTAACTCCAAAATTCAACTGTGCTTTCGCAAACCCGTACCCGAGTGGCTCAAATTCAAAATTCAAACTGTACTTTCCTTTCTCGGTAAGTACCGCTCAGCAAGGTCTAATCAAAGTCAAATTTACTTGCACGTCACGCCTTCTCCCTAACAACGCTACCAACGGCACAGTAAGTGATCGCCGGCGAGCTCCTTAGCCGTTCCTCCACCACGCTGCCGGGGATATGGAGTCTGTCCGAAAACCACCAAACCTCGCACGAGGGATTAAACCAATCCATTTCTGCAGCAGTCAGGCTTGATAACGTACTCAGTCTTCAGGTTTCCGGCCACTGCTACAGGTCCTGCACCACCATCAACCAGCCTCCGACGCCTAGGTGAGCCCCAGCACTACTATTCAGTGGGCCTCGTCACCTCCCCAAAGGGAGGGGGAGCAACACTCCCTAAACAAAGCTCACGTGAAGTCGCCCAGAAGTCCACCGGCAGAAGAGAGAGCTAAGAGAGTTAGGACACATTATTCCGCCAACTGTCTTCGTGCTTTTGCGTATCGTAGTCGTCGTGCTTTGGATCCATTTTCCTTCCCAACTTGTTGTCGGTCGTTTTGCATCTTTCTTGCTCCACGAAATCACGCTTTTCTCTCTGATTCTATTTAGTTGTTATTGGTTTTATACCAGGTCGTATTATATTGGTTATGCATGATTAGGTAAATTCTATAATTCTTATGGACTGTACACTGTTGATTTCTCTATTCCGTTATCCTTATTATGCCATGCTTATTTGTCTACTCATATACCCGTAGAGTCCGCCCAGACTCACCACCCCTGCTTTTCTTTTTGTTGTTTTCAGATAGCAGGTACACATATTTCTTGGAGCCAGGAGAGGATCCAGTTGTCAGTCCCAAGTGTCGAGTTGAGTTAGTCTTCCGTATTTGGTTTAGTTGTTTGTTTTCAGTGCTTGTAGTCACATTATATTCATTTCGGGTTTTGTCATTATCAGTCTTTTGGTGTTCTCTTTGAATTGTAGATCTTTTATGATTAAGGTGGCTGAGCCACTCATTATCTTTTATAAACTGCGTGGTTGTGTTTATTTATTGTTGTGATGCCAGCCGCTTGTGGCTGAGCTATATTGGTGGAGATATTATGTATTATTGTCCCATATTGTCCGCCGTACAGGGGAGATGCTGTCCGATTTTCGAGGAAGCATGTGTCTCTGGGGGCGTGACAATTTTTGTGAGTTGGATTCTGCCGTGAACTGTTGGTCTTTGATTAGATCTGTAGGTTTAGTGTGGCCTGTGGATTTGTGAAGCTGCCCTATTTTCTGATCAATTTGGGGTTTTGTAGTAACATCTCTATTTTGATTAGGTGTTGGTATGCTGTTGGTTTTGATACAAGTCTGTGCACGTAGATGATGAACGACTTAGCTTGTTTATGGTACATTGTTAATGAACTAGATAATATGGGAATTGGAAAGTAATTGGTGTTTTCAATTCCTTGTAACAAATCTGTTTTGAAACAATTGATATTAGGATTTGTAGGGATGAAGCGAATTAAATTAGGAGTTAAATCATTTATTTGATAATTAAATGATAAAGATAATTTTTAGGTTTACTCTTATAAGTTTAGTAGTTAGTTTAACTGTTTTATTTAATTGTATAATTAGTTAAACCTATGTATTGACTCAGGACTTTGATTCGGACTCGTTCGGTTGATCGTGGAAGGTCTTCTTTTACGTTCTACAATTATAAGGCGGGTACTTCTCCTTTGTACTCGAGTAGTTTTCTTTATACCTTAAAAGCATGACTATATTATGTCTGATAGGTTGCTTGACCTTGTTCTTTGTCGATATTTAAAACATCGCCGTTGAGACTTATTCTTCGTTGATCTTCGAGTATTCCAAATTCGTATCTGTACAGTCCTCGATTGGTTTTCTGTTCTATAAAGTACCGCTTGTACGCGAGTACCTAGAAGTCCATTACACACAGATAGGTTTATTTGACATTAGAAATATCCTACCTATTAGTGTAGGTGCATAATCGTTGGTTTACGATTTCTGGTTGGTTGTATTGATGCATCGTATAGTCATTGGATTTTATTGCATCGTTGTTTCTTCGGTTGTTCGTGCATAGTATAATATGCACCATACTTGCACGTTGCATACTAACGACTGTTGGGCTTACATTTGGTTAAGCCGTCGTTAGTTATATTGTTGCTCAATTCACTCAACCACTTGTTGTCGTGGTAGTTATTAGAGTGCGAGCATCTGTCCTGTTCTGCCAAACAGTGACACCCTCACCGTTGTTTTTAGAGGGATGAGCTGTTGGTGGCTCACCCTCACCGTTGTTTTTCGAGGGATATTGTAGCTGTAGTAGCTCCCCCGATGTACTGGGGTTTAGAGTGTAGGCTCCCCAGCATCCTGTCCACTCAACCACGCCTTATGTGGTATTTGTTGTTAGAGTGAGTACAGTTGTCACAGCCTTACCCACTCAGTCACACAGATGGGATGTGTTGACGGCTTGATTGGCGTCAGGGGTGACACATGTCATTGCATCATATGCATACGTATTTCTTTTATGCATTTGCTTGTGTTTGATGCATTTATATGAGCTATGGTTGTTGCACATGATTGACATGCATGTATTTCTCGGTTCTATTGTTATTGCGTTGTTTTACACCTATTTAGTGGTTATTCGATTTTTATAACCTGTTGTTCTATACCTGCTTAGTCATTATTCGGACTTTATACCATGTCGATTTACATATGTTATGCATGATTATGTTTCTATATTTTCTTATGGACTGTACCCTGTTGGATTCTCTACTTGGTTATCTTGTATTATGTCATACTTATTGTCTACTCATATACCCGCAGAGTCCACCCGGACTCACCACCCCTGCTTCCCTTTTTGTTGTTTGAGATAACAGGTAGAAGTATTTCTTGGAGCCAGGAGAGGATCCAGTTGCCAGTCCCCAGTGTCGAGTTGAGTTAATCTTTCGTATTTGGTTTCGTTGTTTCGTTTTCAGTACTTGGTAAAGTTGTATTTTATTCGTTATCGGGTTTTGTCATTATTAGAGTCTTTTGATGTTCTCTTTGAATTGTAGTTCTTTTATGTTTAAGGTGGCTGAGCCACCCATTATCTTTTATTCTAATATAAACTGCGTGGTTGTGTTTACTTCTATATATGTAATGCTAGCCGCATGTGGCTAAGCTAATATGGTAAGATAGTATGTATTTTTGTCCCATATTGTCCGCCGTACAGGGGAGATGTTGCCCGATTTTCGAGGAAGCATGTGCCTCTGGGGGCGTGACACTTAATGCATACACGCACAGATCATCCTCTATTTCGATCGGCCACAAACATAAAATGACATATTGATCAACTAAGATTCAAACTACCCACTCCGCAAGCCCTAAATCACAGAGTCGCATAACATTAACCACCATTTGAGAGAGATAGCAAACCCAAGTCAGCGACGATTAGAAGAAAACAACAGAAGAAAACCAATTAACTTACCTCCTTCGTGGCCATGCTTGGTTAGAGCCGACTAATGATGAGCTCAAAGGGATCCCCGATTAGTGAGGAAGAAGGATGTATCGGAGGAGATCGCAAGTAGGTGCAGAGATGGAGAAAAACCCTTGCGATCTGATCCGCATGAAGGAGCTCGGTGGAGGGAAAGAGGCGCTCAGCTAGGGTTCCATTCGAGGGTGAGGCGCGATTAGGGGAACAGAGCGCTCGTCTCGTTCGTGCGCGTTGAAGAAGACGAAGAAGAAGAAAAGGAAGAAGAAGAAGACTGAGAGGAAGCGGCAGCGGTTGTCGGCGTCGTGCGTTGTGCGTCGTTCGCTCGCTGCGGCGTCGGGGAACCGCTCGGCTTTGAGCAGATAGAGTTAGGGAAAAGGAAATGGGGGAGAGGAATAAAGAAATGAATTATCGATGGAAAAGTAGGGCTTTTATTTGTTTTGGCTCTTGTTCAGAAAGGCCGCTCTAATTTGGTTAATTCCAACAAGGCCCCTATGTTTTGAATTTTACCATTTTAGCCTTAAATTTTTCAGTATTTATCATTCTCCCTCACTAACAAAAATTTGGTCCCTAAATTTCGCTAGCAAATCACAACATGTACTAGTCAACCATAACAAGTACTAGTCAACTACAATAGGTAACAACAATACAGATATAATATCAATACTGAATGTAACTCAACCATTCATACCTCAAGTAAATAGATGAGGGTAGCGAGCTCTGATCATATCCTCGAGGTCCCATGTACCTTCCTCATCAGAATGGTGCTGCCAACCAACTTTGACGAACTGGATTGTCTTGTTCCTCAACCGATGTTCCTTGCGGTCCATAATCCGCATAGGTACCTCCTCACAGGTCGCGTCTGGCTGAAGTGTGATCGGGACCTCCAATAACACATGTGTAGGATCTGGTACATATTTCCATAATATGGAAACATGAAACACATCGTGAACTCCAGCGAGAGACGGTGGTAATGTTAGACGATAAGCTACTGCTCCAATCCGCTCCAGAATATGAAACGGTCCAATGTAGCGCGGAGCTAGCTTACCTCGCAAACCAAACCTCTTCACCTCTTTTGTGGGTGATACCCATAAGTATTGATGCAGTCTGGCCCTGATTGTTGTTTTGGTGTTAACACTGATTTTAGTTTAGGTGGATGATTATTGATTATGATTAAGTCCTGATCGGGGATCAGACATGGTATGGAAAATCCTAGTCTGGTATGGAAAATCCTAGTCTGGAGGGCTAGGTGTTGGAAAATCCTAACCTGGAGGGTTAGGTGTTGGAAAATCCTAACCTGGAGGGTTAGGTGTTGAAAATCCTAGTCTGGAGGGCTAGGTGTTGGAAAATCCTAACCTGGAGGGTTAGGTGTGGAAAATCCTAGCTTGGAGGGCTAGGTATTGGAAAAGTCCTAATTCGGAAGGGTTGGGTGAAAAGTCCTAGCTTGGAGGGCTAGGTGAAAAGTCCTAACTTGGAGGGTTAGGTGCAAATTCCCATCCTGGAGAATTAGGTGAAAAAGTCCTGGCTTGGAGGATCAGGTGCCTAGCTTGGAGGGCTAGGTTGGATGATGTTCTAACTCGGAAGGGTTGGGTGAAAAGTCCTAGCTTGGAGGGCTAGGTGAAAAGTCGTAACTTAGAGGGTTAGGTGCAAATTCCCAACTTGGAGGGTTAGATGGAAAAATCCTTAGCTTGGACGGCTAAGGTGGATGAATTCCTAGCTTGGAGGGCTAGGTTTGAGTCCCTGGATCAGTCTGGTGACCGATCAGGGACATTGGCACGCTGCTCCTTCGTGGATCGGTCTGGTGACCGATCCAGCGATGTCTGATCGGACTGGTGACCGATCAGGGAGCACACAGTGAGGTTGGGAACCTACTGTGTGGCTCCTGATCGGACCGGTGACCGATCAGGGAGTAGGCTGCTTCCTCACTGCCTTGCTCCTGATCGGTCTGGTGACCGATCAGGGGTGGACGGTGAGTGAGTTCCCTTGCTGATCAAGTCCTGGATCGGTCCGGTAACCGATCAGGGACTTTGGATCTGATTAAAAAATCACTGTTCATCTGTCCTGATCGGTCTGGGTGACCGATCAGGCTTCACTCTGATCGGTCCGGTGACCGATCAGGCGTGTATAGCCGCGAGAGCTGGGAATCCCAGCGAAGCAGTGGATCGGTCTGGTGACCGACCCACACTCCCCGGATCGGTCCGATGACCGATCACTTTAATTCAAATCGCACTGTCAGACGCTCTGATCGTGTCTGACCATATCCGATTTGCTGCCACTTACATCTGATATTTGATTTACTATGTGATACGCTGCTCTAACACCCTGATTAAGCTGCAGGTGATAGGTGAGGATTCAAACACTCAAGGAGAGGTCAATGGAGGCTTTCCTTGGAGCAGGTTTGTCCGATTGTCCATTTCAGGTTGAAACGACCGAGCTGCAGACTGGAGCCGAGACTGGGACTTGGCTGAGGGGATCTCAGGAAGACCAGAGAGGGCTCAGTGGTAGCTGGCGTTGGCAGCTGGAGGCTACGGAGGATGTTGTCACCTGGTGCTGTGTGGAGAATCAAAAGCGCGGAAGCAAGCTTCGTGGAAGCAGAGTTCCAGAACTAATCTTCTTGCTGCGCCTTGAGTTCTCCATTATGAGCTTGCTGTGTTCTTGAAGCTTCATCACTTTGAGCAAGCCACTGATTTCGAGAAGCAATCATCCATTACTTGAGCGCTTGAAGGAGAGAACAAAGAGCTTGGAGTCCGACAATAGGAAGACACGAGGAAGGGTTCTTGCGTGAGATCGCCACTGGGTGGAGCTCAGGGAAGCTTGCTGTGTTCTTGTCCTTGCTAAGTGTTTGAGTAAGATCCTTCTAGTTATTTCTTTGTGCTTAAACTTTATCTGTGATTGAAACACTGTGGAGAGGTTTCTCCACCGAGAAGGAGGTTGCTTTCTATCCGGTGATAACCGGGGCTTGATCTGCCGACGATCAAGGGATAGCCCACCTTAAGGGCACGCCAAGGAGTAGGGGCAAGTTATCACCAAACCTTGTAAACTCTCCTTGTTAGCGATCTTGCTAATTGTGGTTGTTTGTTTTCGGTTTCTATTTTCATTTACTGCACTGCTTCATTTCGTTTCTTCCGCTGTGCTACTGATAAGTGTAGGATTGGGTCGACCGGCTAGAGGGGGGGTGAATAGACGGTTTATGAAAAATAAGCACTAACACTCGTCTTTAAAAAGAAATAAACTTGGTTGCAACAGAGTCGTTGCTTCCAAGGCAGTTGATGCTCAAACAGAAACTCCTTAAGGCGGAGAAGCCTTTACAGTTGTAGCACAGAGAAAGCTTAGAGAGAAAGAGAGTTTACAACTCAATGAATTAAATTTCTAAAGCAAACCTCTAAGTCTATTTATAGCCTAAGAGAATAAATCTGGATGGTTGATTGTTGATTACTTTTCTCTTGGTCGTTGATCCATGGATGTAATCTGGATGGTTGATCTTGGATGGGATTAAACTGCATCCATTGGATTTGATTAAAGGATAATGTAATATTATCCTTTAAGTTTTAATTATTTTAATTAAAACTTTATCTTCCCCCCTTGCTCGAGATGATTGTTGTATCCATCTCGCTGTTGTAATCTATAAGTAGAAATATCGTCAATACATATTTGCCAATGCCCTTTATCCCAGTTGGTAAGTGGATTTGTGTATTTGGTGGAGGACTTGGGTTCGATCCTTCCTTGGCATCAAAACTTTGTTTTTTTTCTTTTGGGCGAATTTTATCATTTCTTTCATTTCTTTTGGGCGCTTGGACTAGGCTTTTTGATTCTTTGTCTTCTGGGTGATTTCCGGCCAACCGAAGTTAGGCTCACCCGAACCCGACTCCGGCCTTTCGCCCCTCGAGCGTCCTTCCTCCCGGCTTCTCGTCCCTCGAACACCGCGCACGTCCTTCTCGCTCCACCGGTGTACTCTTCCGCAGCTTCCGCGTCCCTCGGATTGTATTGAGCCCGTCGGCTCACTTCCCCGCGCAATCCTTCTCGTCCTCTGCGTCTTACGCTCGACTTCCTCCGTACCTAAGTTCCTGCATACTTAGACAGAGGGATTAAAAACACACAGGACCTAACTAACCTAGTTGATCACATCAAAACCAGCCGGGGCACCAACAATAAGTTGAGTGCAGGAAACTTGTTAAGTTTCAAAGAAAAGTGATTGGCTATATTCACCCCCCCCCCCCTCTCTAGCCATCTCGTTTCCAACAAGTGGTATCCGAGCTTGGGGCTCTGTTTACGGCTTAACATCCAAGAGTTATCAACAAGATGGCTTTAAGAGAAGGCTTCTCTACCACCCGACCTCCATTCTTTGACGGCGCTGACTTTCAATATTGGAGATCAAAGATGGAATACTATTTGAAGATGGATATCCACACTTGGTTCGCGGTGAAGGAGGGATTCATCCCTCCTAAGGATGACGAAGGTAAAGAACTCGAGTCTTCACGGTGGACTGCCGAACAAACGCGAAAGAGTGAAGCCGACGCGAAGGCGGTTGTCACTCTACAATGTGGCATGAACAAAGACCAACTCATCAAGGTTGGTCCTTTCACAAGTGCGAAGGACTTGTGGAACAAACTCATCGAGCTTCACGAGGGCACCCGGGACTCAAGAATTGCCAAGAGGGATTTGTTCCTCAATCAACTCCAAAATCTCTCCATGAAGGAGAATGAGTCGGTAAGTGAGCTCCATAGCCGGTTCAAGGAAGTCCTCAATGGGCTTCATTCAATTGATGAAAAGGTCGAGAATCGCGACCTTGTGAGGTATGTCTTGAAAGCATTTCCAAGGAATGCTTTGTGGTCATCCATGGTGGATGCCTACAAAGTATCCAAGGATTTATCTATTGTAAAGTTAGATGACTTATTTTGTGAGATGGAATTGCATGAAATGGCTAACAAAGGCCCCAAGAAGAAGGGGATTGTCTTAGTTGCAGGGGACCGAACCAATAAGAAGAAGAAGGAGAAGAAGAAGGAGAAGGAGGTCTCTTCGTCTTCATCCTCTTCCGGATCCGAGTCCGATTCCGAGGAAGATGGCAGCGGCTCTTCTTCCTCCGAGATGGCGAACTTTGTGCGAAGAATGATGCGAAGGGATAGACGATTCAAGAGTAGAGGTAACTCTAGTGAATCCAAACTTGATAAGACTAATGTCTCTTGCTTTGAGTGTGGCAGGAAAGGGCATTTCAAGAGTGAATGTTCAAAACTAAAGAAGAAGGAGGAGAAATCCAAAAGAAAAGAAGAGAGATCCAAGAAGAAGAAGAAGGCTTTGAAGGCCACTTGGGATGAGTCATCCTCTAGCTCATCCGATGAAGAGAAGGAGGAGAAGAGCACAAGGCAAGTGGCACTCATGGCTCTTGGAGAGGCAAGCAGTGATGAATCTTCAAGCTCCTCAAACGCGGCTTCATCATCTTCGGATGGTGAAGAGGTAACTTCTCCCGAGCTTGAAAAGTGTTATAAAGCAATTGCATGTTTAACTAGTATGCTTAAAAAGTCTAAGAATAAGGCTAAGGCATTGCAATTAGAAATTGATCAATTGAAAGCTTCTAGGGATGATAACATTGATGATTTACATGTTGAACTGCTAGAAGATGAAATTAAATCATTAAAACTTGAAATTGAAAATTTGAAGTCCTCTAAGGCTGAGGAAGTCAATGATTTGCATGATGAATTGTTAGTAGAGGAAAACCAATCATTGAAGAGTGAAGTTGAGAAACTCAAGAATATTCTTGGGAAGTTCTCAACTAGCTCTAAGACCCTAGATATGATCCTAAATGCCCAAAGAGCGGTTTACAATAGGGCCGGTATTGGTTACCGTCCTAAGGAACCGTCATTTGTATCTCTCATGTCTAGGACTGATATGAGACAATCTAGGACACCCAAAATCCAAAAGAAAATGGTCAAGGCATGGGTGCCTAAGTCATGTTTAGTTGATGCTTTAGGTCCCAAGGTTTGGATACCTAAAACTTCTATTTTTCGAATTATGTAGGTTATGATTGAGGGGGAGCATCTATCAACTTGGTTCATTGATAGTGGATGCTCCAAAAACATGACCGGGGATAGATCATTGTTTACCACACTTCACAAGAAAAATAGAGGTAATGTATTATTTGGTAACAATGGTAGTCTTAAGGTCATAGGAATAAGAGACATTCAAATATCCGAATATTTTAGAATTTCAAATGTCCTTCTAGTCAAGGGGATGAAATTTAATCTCCTAAGTGTGAGTCAATTGTGTGACACGGGTTACACAATTGACTTCCAACCAAGTCAATGTCTAGTTAGACACAATGACACCTTGGACACGGTACTAGTAGGAGCAAGAGTAGACAATATTTATCAAGTTTCATTTAAAAGTGCTACTAATGCTTTTGCTAAGTGTCTCATGTCAAAAGAAGAAGAGTCCACCCTTTGGCACCGGAGGCTAGCACATGTGAACATGAAGAACATCCGGAAGTTGGCCAACAAGGGACTAGTCCGTGGCTTACCGAGCATCAAGTATGAAAAAGACAAACTTTGTGATGCATGTCAAATGGGTAAGCAAACAAAATCTGCACATAAAGGTAAAAGCGCTGTAAGTACCTCCAATGCATTAGATTTATTTCACATGAATTTATTTGATTGTAGTACCATCATATCATTGAATGGAAGTAGATATTGCTTTGTTATCATTGATGATTTTACTAGATACACATGGACTTCCTTTTTAAAATATAAGGACCAAACCTTAGATATTTTCATTTCTTTTTGTAGAAGAGTTGAAAATGAAAAATCATTAACCATTAAGACAATTAGAAGTGATCATGGAGGTGAATTTCAAAACCAAAGGTTTTTAGAATTTTGTCAAGATAGAGGTTATAGACATGAGTTCTCTACTCCTAGAACACCACAACAAAATAGTGTTGTAGAGAGGAAGAACCGTGTACTTCAAGAGGCCGCATGAAGCATGCTTAATGAGTACTCACTCCCGAGTTGCTTATGGGCTGAAGCTGTAAATACAGCTTGCTATGTGCAAAATCGAGTCCTCATCCATAGGTTTTTAGGAAAGACTCCCCATGAACTTTGGTTTGGGAAACCACCTACGGTTAAACACCTTAGGGTGTTTGGTTGTAAGGTGTTCATCCTAAACACCAAGGATCACCTTGGAAAGTTCACGGCAAAGGCTGATGAAGGGATACTAGTCGGGTATTCCCTCGTTAGCAAAGCCTATCGAGTCTACAACAAGAAAACTAGATTAGTTGAAGAGTCTTCTGATGTGGTTTTTGAAGAAATTCCAAAATCAATTGACCAATCAGAAAATGTAGAAGGAGTTCAACTCGAACTTAGGAGACTAAGTTTGAATGAAACTCCAAGTGTTGTTGATGGTGATGAGTCTGATGACGGTGAACCTAGACAACCCATAGATCAGCCGGATCCTGAGACTGAACTTGTGTCTGGTGAACCCATTCAAGAAGCACCACCAACTCCTAGGCAAACTAGATTAGCCTCTAATCATCCCCAAGATCAAATTGTTGGAGACATCCATCAGGGGGTTAGAACTAGATCATTCTTCCGGAATGAGGCTAATGAAGTTGTCCTAATTTTCGAAATTGAACCTAGGAAAATTGATGAAGCATTAAATGATCCCGATTGGATCATTGCAATGCAAGATGAACTAGGTCAATTCGAAAGGAGTCAAGTTTGGGACTTAGTCCCTAGACCCAAGAAGACCACCATTATTGGAACCAAATGGGTCTTCAAGAATAAATTGAACCATAAGGGAGAAATCATTAGAAATAAGGCACGCTTGGTAGCCAAGGGCTACAGTCAAGTTGAAGGCCTTGATTATGATGAGACTTATGCTCCTGTGGCACGATTAGAGTCCATCCGATTGATGCTTGCATTTGCAGCATATCGTGGTTTCAAATTATATCAAATGGACGTCAAATCGGCCTTTCTAAATGGTTTAATTCGAGAAGAGGTCTACGTCGAACAACCTCCGGGGTTTGAGAGTACCAAATTTCCAAACCACGTGTTCAAGCTCAAGATGGCACTTTATGGCCTTAAACAAGCACCCCGGGCTTGGTATGAGCGGTTGTCGACATTCTTGATTGACAAGGGCTTCGTTAGAGGCCAAATAGACCCTACACTATTTCTACGAAGAGATGGTGACAATATTTTTGTAGCCCAAGTATATGTCGATGACATAATTTGTGGCTCAAACAATAGGGGCTATTTAAATGAGTTCATTGGACACATGGAGAGTGAGTTTGAAATGAGTCTAGTGGGAGAGTTGACCTTCTTCCTTGGACTTAAAATCAAGCAAACTCGCGATGGTATCCATGTGCACCAATCAAAGTATACACAATAAATGCTTCGAAAATTCAACATGAGTGATTTAAAAGAGGTAACCACTCCCATGGCGACAAACACAAGATTAGACAATGATGAGAGTGGTAAACCCGTTGATTTAACTCAATATCGAAGTATGATAGGTAGTCTGCTATACCTTCAGCTAGTCAACCTGATATACTATTTGCTGTAGGTATGTGCGCTAGGTATCAAGTTTGTGCCAGGGAATCTCACTTAATCGCTGTTAAGCGAATTTTGAGATATCTCAAGGGCACAATTGGTGTAGGTCTTTGGTACCCCCGTACCGAATCTTTTGATTTGATTGGCTACACGGATTCCGACTACGCTGGATGTAAGTTGGACCGGAAGAGCACAAGTGGGGGTTGCCAATTCTTAGGTTCATCCTTAGTAAGTTGGTCAAGTCGGAAGCAACATTGCGTTGCTCTCTCCATGACCGAGGAAGAATATATCATCATGGGAGAGAGTGTATCACAATTATTGTGGATGATACATACTTTAGAGGACTATGGATTGAGTTACAAGGGTGTGCAAGTGTTATGTGATAACATTAGCACAATTAACTTAACCAAAAATCCAGTCCATCATTCTAGGACCAAACATATTGAGGTGCATCACCACTTCATTAGAGATCATGTAGCTAGGGGAGATATTGTACTCTCACATGTAGAGTCCAAGTCAAACCTAGCTGACATCTTCACTAAACCACTCCCCGAAAATGAATTTAGTTTCCTAAGACGGGAATTGGGAATGTGTCGCGCTTTATGATTTTCAAATTGCATTCAAAACCGTTCATGATTATTTCGAAATTGTTGGGAATCAATTGGGTAACTTTGGGGACATCTCACACAAACTATAAGGTTTACCAAAATATTTTTGTTTGCTAGACATGGGGTGAGAAGTTAGGATCAACTCGATTTCTCAAAATGTCATTGCATCCCTTGAGAAATTAAGTTGACGAGATAATAATCACGGTGGTGACCAAGTATGGGGAAAACCAATGCATAACATATGTGTATTTGGGAATTTTGACCAAGTGTACTGAGACAGCCTGGATCGGTCCCCGGACCGATCTGGCACCCTGCTGAGATCGGTCCACGGACCGATCAGGGGGTTCACAGTAAGCCGCCCAAGCCTACTGATCTCTCCCTGATCGATCAGCCAAACGATCAGGAGCGCGCCTGATCGGTCATCGGACCGATCAGGCCCAGGCCAGTCTGATCAGGCTCCTGATCGGTCTGGGCGCAATCAGATCGAACGGTGATCCGTTCAGACGCATTAAATTCTGGTTGGTGGACCGATCCACCAACCGATTAACTTCGCGAAAACTTACCATTGCCGAACCCTAGCGCCGAGACCTCCCATTTGCACAACCCTGTGCGAGAGCTTTTCCCAGTGCCCTCATCTCCCATTCATGAGTGTGCGGTGTTAAGGAGTCTTCTCCAAGCCCTGTTTTTCTTCCTGCGTCCTGTGACGTCCCTCTCTCGCGGAGAGACCTTGCGACCAGTTCTTGCGCCGGGAGTCTCTTCCTGCGCACGTGTTCTTCCTCTCAACTTTCAAGAACAACCTCAATGACACCAAAGTGAGTTTTTCGACTTCGATTTTCTTGTAAATCAGTTCATAAAACTATCTTTTGACGCTAACCATGGTTTAGTGTTGTTCTTGGTGTGGTGCCGTGACACTCTTGTGTTTGCCGTGACCCTACTTTGTCATCAAATCGATCCTTCATCTCGCTATTGCTCTACTTTTGATGTCTACCTTTTGATTAGGTCTTATCTATGATGATCAACTCTTGTATGTGTGATTCAATCTATGTCCATCCTGTTCAAATTGATTAAATCATGTGTATGACCAATTCAACCCTTTTAGAAAGTCTTCCAAGGGCAAAGAGGCTACAGAGGGAAGCTCCAAGGGGAAAGCCCCCTCTTCCTCTACCCCCTCTAAGAGGCCACAGCCCTCTTCGAGCTCTAGATTTCCAAACGCCGCCTGTGAGCAGTCTTTTCAATCAAGGACTTTCAAAATACTACCCTGCCGATCCATAGATGCTCCTTTCCTAACTGAGTACTGTCCATCGATCATGGAGATCGTTACTTTTTACAATCTTGGATTCCTCCTCTCCTTAGAGCGGACCATCAACTATGACCTAGTCTCGGAGTTTTACAATAACCTTCAGCAGGGTCCTCAAGGCGGTTTCGAGTTCACTACTCATGTCGCCAAAAAGACTCTCGATTTTTCTTATGACATACTTGCCGATTTTCTGGGTGGTCGACGATCACCAAACATGTATTCGATCTATCCCGAGCTTCCTAATCCCCTACTAGCACCATTTGCAGATGTTACTCCTGATTCTGTCCATCAGTATTTCTTTGGTCATCCCCGCCCAGACGGTCTTGATGAGCTTGGCCCTGACTTTCCTACCTTTGCTGCACTCCGTCTTTCTCCCACTAGCTACATATTGTTCAAAATCATCATGAATTGTATCCTCCCAATCACCTCCAAACCTTTAGCTGAGATCCGACCCTATCATTGTCTGATGCTCTACGGCATGCACCGCCGTTTAGACTTTGATATCATGGAGAGCATCTTCCAGTCCATCTTATCTTATCGAGAGTCCAGCCGACGCACGATCTACATGCCTTTTGGTCACATCATCACCGACTGGCTCCTGTCAGTAGGTGTTGATGTCACCAAGGGTCGGACGATGCCTATGGTACGACAGGATTGCAGACTTGGCCGGCGAGCATTCGCCAAGTCCGGCATCATTGTTCGGGGGCCCGATCGGATGTTGGTTTGGAAAGATGGTAGGGTTCTTGGTGAGTTACCAAGGGGAGGTCCACAGGTTCAGGCACCAGCCGCTGCTGCTGATGATGATGACTATGACGAGCCGGATCCAGATCTGCGCTGGCAGATCTCAGAGCTAGATCAGACGCTACAGGAGTTTGTTCAGTTGAGGGAGACAGATCGCGAGGAGTTTCGGTCAGGTTTTCGCTCTCTTGATTGTCGACTGACCAGGATCGAGACTGAGGTCTCAGGGACCCGTACCCTCCAGCAGACATGGTATGATCAGTGGCGTAGCCACACATTTCCAGGAGGTGCACCTTCATCGAGTACTGCACCTGGGTCTCTTGCTCCTACTGACACCACGATGGATGATCTCGTGGACGATGACGACCCTCCTGCTGATGTTTGAGCTTGTATGTCTCTTACCTTTCCTTGTGGATGACTTGTATGACTCTTGGGCTATATGCCCTGTGACTTGACTATTGTGGCCTTGTGCCACACGTATCTTGCTACTTGTTTTATGCTTTGACTTGTTTGACCTTGAATTACATGCTTATCTACTCTTAGTATGCTTATTGTTGATGTCATGTTGTTTATATGATCATGATTTGCATATTTACTACTTTGCTATGTTCATGCTTGTAATGCTATGTTTACCTGATACATATCAATGTTGTGGCATGCTTTGTGAGTTGATACTTCATGTTCATATGATGCATGTGATTGCTCTATCTTGCTCTATCTTTTTCACATGTGTTCGTATGGTTATCCAACAACCTATCACATCTTTGTTGATTTGGGATACCCCTAGGGTTGAGGGGGAGTTTGTTTACAACTTAACAGCCCCTCTAGCTCCTTTTCGGTGTTCGACAAAGGGGGAGAGTGTGGATTGGTTAAGTTTAGAATGATCATGTTGTAGGGGGAGGATCTGGATTCCCCTATGATTCTAAAGTTGAGCTATTGATTGAGAATCCCTAAACTTAAAATCGGGTTGTCAAACAACAAAAAGGGGGAGATTATTGATGCAGTCTGGCCCTGATTGTTGTTTTAGTGTTGACACCGATTTTAGTTTAGGTGGATGATTATTGATTATGATTAAGTCCTGATCGGGGATCAGGCATGGTATGGAAAATCCTAGTCTGGTATGGAAAATCCTAGTCTGGAGGGCTAGGTGTTGGAAAATCCTAACCTGGAGGGTTAGGTGTTGGAAAATCCTAACCTGGAGGGTTAGGTGTTGAAAATCCTAGTCTGAAGGGCTAGGTGTTGGAAAATCCTAACCTGGAGGGTTAGGTGTGGAAAATCCTAGCTTAGAGGGCTAGGTATTGGAAAAGTCCTAATTCGGAAGGGTTGGGTGAAAAGTCCTAGCTTGGAGGGCTAGGTGAAAAGTCCTAACTTGGAGGGTTAGGTGCAAATTCCCATCCTGGAGAATTAGGTGAAAAAGTCATGGCTTGGAGGATCAGGTGCCTAGCTTGGAGGGCTAGGTTGGATGATGTTCTAACTCGGAAGGGTTGGGTGAAAAGTCCTAGCTTGGAGGGCTAGGTGAAAAGTCCTAACTTGGAGGGTTAGGTGCAAATTCCCAACTTAGAGGGTTAGATGGAAAAATCCATAGCTTGGAGGGCTAAGGTGGATGAATTCATAGCTTGGAGGGCTAGGTTTGAGTCCCTGGATTGGTCTGGTGATCGATCAGGGACATTGGCACGCTGCTCCTTCGTGGATCGGTCTGGTGACCGATCCAGCGATGTCTGATCGGACTGGTGACCGATCAAGGAGCACACAGTGAGGTTAGGAACCTACTGTGTGGCTCCTGATCGGACCGATAACCGATCAGGGAGCAGGCTACTTCCTCACTGCCTTGCTCCTGATCGGTCTGGTGACCGATCAGGGAGCGGACGGTGAGTGAGTTCCCTTGCTGATCAAGTCCTGGATCGATCCAGTGACCGATCAGGGACTTTGGATCTGATTAAAAAATCACTGTTCATCTGTCCTGATCGGTCTGGGTGACCGATCAGGCTTCACTCTGATCAGTCTGGTGACCGATCAGGCTTCACTCTGATCGGTCCAGTGACCGATCAGGCTTCACTCTAATCGGTCCGGTGACCGATCAGGCGTGTATAGCCGCGAGAGCTGGGAATCCCAGCGAAGCAGTGGATCGGTCTGGTGACCGACCAACACTCCCTGGATCGGTCCGGTGACCGATCACTTTAATTCAAATCGCACTGTCAGACGCTCTGATCGCGTCTGACCATATCCGATTTGCGTCCACTTACATCTGATATTTGATTTACTGTGTGATACGCTGCTCTAACACCCTGATTAAGCTGCAGGTGATAGGGAGGATTCAAACACTCAAGGAGAGGTCAATGGAGGCTTTCCTTGGAGCAGGTTTGTCCGATTCTCCATTTCAGGTTGCAACGGCCGAGCTGCAGACTGGAGCCAAGACTGGGGCTTAGCTGAGGGGATCTCAGGAAGACCAGAGAGGGCTCAGTGGTAGCTGGCATTGGCAGCTGGAGGCTACGGAGGATATTGTCACCTGGTGTTGTGTGGAGAATCAAAAGCGCGGAAGCAAGCTTCGTGGAAGCAGAGTTCCAGAACTAATCTTCTTGCTGTGCCTTGAGTTCTCCATTACGAGCTTGCTGTGTTCTTGAAGCTTCATCACTTTGAGCAAGCCACTGATTTCGAGAAGCAATCATCCATTACTTGAGCGCTTGAAGGAGAGAACAAGGAGCTTGGAGTCCGACAGTGGGAAGACACGAGGAAGGGTTCTTGCGTGAGATCACCACTAGGTGAAGCTCAGGGAAGTTTGCTGTGTTCTTGTCCTTGCTAAGTGTTTGAGTAAGATCCTTCTAGTTATTTCTTTGTGCTTAAACTTTATCTGTAATTGAAACACTGTGGAGAGGTTTCTCCACCGAGAAGGAGGTTGCTTTCTATCCGGTGATAACCGGGGCTTGATCTGCCGACGATCAAGGGATCGCCCACCTTAAGGGCACGCCAAGGAGTAGGGGCAAGTTATCCCCGAACCTTGTAAACTCTCCTTGTTAGCAATCTTGCTAATTGTGGTTGTTTGTTTTCGATTTCTGTTTTCATTTACTGCACTGCTTCATTTCGTTTCTTCCGCTGTGCTACTGATAAGTTGAGTGCAGGAAACTTGTTAAGTTTCAAAGAAAAGTGATTGACTATATTCACCCCCCCTCTCTAGCCATCTCGTTTCCAACAATAAGAACACGTAATCACTCATGGAGAACTCCAAGGGTCTGCGTCTACGATCAGCATAACTCTTCTGGCGATCCTGAGCCTCTAATAGTTTGCGTCAGATAGTACGGACTAGTTCTGCATCACGCTGAACACTCTAAGGTCCTTGCAACTGAGATTCCCCAACCTCCTCCCAGAGGGTGGGTGTTCTGCAAGCCCTACCATACAACACCTCAAAGGGTGTCATCTGAATAGCCGAATGTAAGCTATTCTTGTAGGAAAACTCAACCAAGTGTAGGTGATCCTCCTAGTGCCTCCAAAGTCCATAACGCGGGATCTCAACAAATCCTCTAGAGTCTGAATAGTACGCGACCCAGCCCCTAGACCCCTTGGGCGGCCCAACTGGCGGCCCATTTGGCGGCACAAATGGGGGTCCCTTTGGCAGCCCAACTGGCTAGCCCTTATGTCATCAACCGACGACCATCGGCCATGCCGTTACTCACTATGTCTTCCCACCCCTGGCCAGTGGATTTTTGCCTTCCCCAGGATTCGAACTCTAGACCTCCAGGCTAAGTACTAGAGTTTATGAATCCTGGTAGCTCACTTGGCTACCAAGATTCATAAACTCTAGTACTTAGCCTGGAGGTCTAGAGTTCGAATCCTGGGGAAGGCAAAAATCCACTGGCCAGGGGTGGGAAGACATAGTGAGTAACGGCACGGCCGATGGTCGTCGGTTGATGACATAAGGGGTCGCCAGTTGGGCTGCCAAAGTGACCCCCATTTGGGCTGCCAAATGGGCCGCCAGTTGGGCCGCCCAAGGAGTCTAGGGGCCAAGTCGTTACAATAAAAATGTGCCCTTTTATTGTAATGACCCGGCCCGTCGACCCGACCCCTCGGCTCCTTGGGCGGCCAAATTTCATTTTTTGGCAGCCCAACAACCTGGCCCCTTTGGTCGTCGACCGTCGTTACTCACAAGAACTTCCCACCCCTGGCCAATGGATTTTTGCCTTCCTCAGGATTCGAACTCTAGACCTCCAGGCTAAGTACTAGAGTTTATGAATCCTGGTAGCCAAGTGAGACGGCTCACTTGGCTACCAGATTCAAGGAACCTTTTTACGTGTCCCGGAGGTCTAGGGTTCGAATCTGGGGAAGGTAAAAATCCACTGCCGGGAGTGGGAAGACCCGTAGGGTCTCGGGCCTAGAGGGTTGCCTGCGGGAACCAGAGAGGCTGAGATCACTACATAAAAGGCGCCTTTTTATGTAGCAACTCGACCCCCTCTAGCCCCATCAGACGGCTCTCTAGGTCGTGCCCTACGATCTTCCCACTCCCGATAGTGGATTTTTGCCTTCCCCAGATTCGAACCCTAGACCTCCAGGACAAGTACTAAAGTTCCTTGAATCTGGTAGCCATGTGAGCGCAACTCACTTGGCTACCAGATTCAAGGAACTTTAGTACTTGTCCTGGAGGTCTAGGGTTCGAATCTGGGGAAAGCAAAAATCCACTGCCGGGAGTGGGAAGACCGTAGGGCACGACCTAGAGAGTCGCCTGATGGGGCTAGAGGGGTCATGTCGCTATATCCGCGACCACGCTTGGTCAGAGCCAATCGATGATGAGCTCAAAGGGATCCACGATTAGTGAGGAAGGATGTATCGGAGGAGATCGCGAGTAGGTGTAGAGATTGAGAAAAACCCTTGCGATCTGATCCGCATGAAGGAGCTTGGCGGAGGGAAAGAGGCGCTTGGCTAGGGTTCCATGCGAGGGTGAGGCGCGATTAGGGGAACGGAGTGCTCGTCTCGTTCGTACGCGTTGAAGAAGACAAAGAAGGAGAAAAGGAAGAAGAAGAAGATTGAGAGGAAGCGACGGCGGTTGTCGGCGTCGTGCGTCGTTCGCTCACTGCGGCTTCGGGGAACCGCTCGACTTCGAGCAGATGGAGTCAGGGAAAAAGAAACGGGGGAGAGGAATAAAGAAATGAATTATCGAAGGAAAAGTAGGGTTTTTATTTGTTTTGGCTCTTTTTCAAAAAGGCCCCTCTAATTTGGTTAATTCCAACAAGGCCGTTATGTTTCGAATTTTACCATTTTAGCCTTAAATTTTTCAGTATTTATCATTTGGTCTCTTATTGGATCCTAAGCCCGATCCATTAATAATAACCCGCTCCACTAATGGGTTACCATTGAACTACCGCATCAACCCCATAATTAAATATTAGCTCCACCATATTATGTGTACATAATCTCCCCGTATTTAAGATCTTGCATGTCAATTAATTAATTAAATTACTGACAATTTAATTAATTAATATCTAACTCATGAGTAGTACCACTCAACCTTATCATCATGTTGGACCAAGTCCACTTGCAGGATTTACATGATGAACTTTATGAGCTCCTCAAGGAGGCATCATCATCCTAATGCATTAGGACACGGTTTCCTTCTATAATTAATGGCATATCATGTAAATAATATTATTTCTCAATTTACCAGGCCTATCGATTTAACAAATAAATCTCGCCCATTGGTAAATTAAAGAAATATATATTATGTACATGTGCCCGTTATTATATCGAGATTAAGAGCATGTACATCATAATATCTGAGGTTTGATTCGATTATATAGTCAGTATAAATCAAATCACCTCACAGTCGGTCCTGCTCAATACACACAAAGTGTACTAGTGTAATTCTATAGTCAAGATAGACTAATACCAAATTACACGACAATCATTCCGATGGTTTATCCAAATTCATCTCGGTTGTGAGCCACTACTTATACTTCACAAGAATCTGATAACATGATCTTCTGTGTGGCACCACACACCATGTTATCTACAATGTAAAGTAAAGGACAATAGCATATATATATCAAATATAAAATGCAAACAATGACCATGTGATTCTTATTTCAAAATATAGATGTTCATACAAAAACTAGGCTTTTAGTATACATTCTAATAAAGCGTCTCCTGAGCCTCACCTCAGGTACAACCCTGAATATATACTTCTTGATCGAGATGAAGTGAAAGAACTGTCCAACACTCTAAATATAGGTCATCAAAGTGTCTCATAACTCATTTGTCAAAAACACTTACCTTCGAAATTTTTCATGTCAGGTCTCCAATCTTGATTTAATGTATTAGGACTTTTTGTATGCCAACATCTATTGACTTTCACAAAGTATTTGAACCTTAGATTTCCTTCATCTTCCAATATTGTTTGAACTTTCCTTTGATTTACTAGCCCATGTTGAACATCTAGCATGCTAAATCAATCTTGACTCAATTGGACTTTATCCATTACACGTACAATGTCGATGTGAAGTAACCCACTCACTTGACACATTACATTAGTAGACAAAATATTTGCCAAACTTAAATTATTTATCAAATATATCAAAACCATATGATTACACTCAACCACTTAGAATATGATTGCACCCAAATTATCTAGGTAAGTCAACTGATTTTATAATCGAGTTGGCTGATATCGAGTGAGTCAAGTGGATGCACTTTTGAGTCAAGCAGAGAAGAAATAGTCATTGTCAATAAAGTTTTAAACATTTAAATAGATTGATTAGAGAAATTTGAATTGACTGAAGTCTCACAAACTACAACTACAAATGGAGTGAAGTGTCTTCGAACAACATCAAATTCACGTCAACTTTGGTAGTTCTATTTGTTAGGACATTGCGAGTTAGAAGGCGGAAACTTTGAAGCGACATAAGCACAATGCTAACTCAGTATCCATCTTCTTGAGGCGACTAATCCAAGGGTCTACTCCTAACTATCCACTTCCAGTAAACAATCTCCTTCTTACATCAAATCAAAGATAGAGAATCCTTCTTACAATAGGATTACAACATATTACAAGAGTAATAGAAGAAAAGCAAAGAAGTATTGGGATCAGTCGACCGACTGGGGGAGGGGATGAATAGCCTTGCAATAAAAATTGGATCTTTTCTCGTTCTTAACAAAATAGAGATTAGCTACAAAATAAAAAAAATCATAAATCAAATTAATAACTTAAAATGAAAAGAGGTACACGAAGATGTACTTGATTTGCAACCTGGGTGGTTGCTAATCTAAGGCAAATTAAATGCACATCTCCAAAATAACTCCTTATCAGCAGAGAAGCCTCTTACACACTTTAGAACTCAAAGAAGACAAAAGAAAACTAACACAAAAGTCATTACATCTCGAATGATTCATTTCTTCTAAGTTAAGGGGTCTATTTATAGCTCCTAAAAAATTATCGAAATACTGACATGACACTTCTCGGGTGCCCGAGTGCATACAAGCACCTGAACCTGGGTCAGTGCTTATCCATGTCGCAATCGTCATAGAACAGCTAGTTCTTGATAACATTTTGACTCGGGTACCTGAGTTAATACGAGCGCTCGTGCATGTGGGCGCTCGAGTTGACTCAGGCGTCTATATCCCGAGTTGACTTGGGCGCCTGAGTTGGGCTGGGTCTGAACAACCCTTGGTTGTCCAGAGTTCTGATGGGCTTCTGGGTGATTTTCGGCCTTCTAGAGTTGGGCTCACCCATAACCCGTCTCCGATCTTCACCTCGAACTGACTTCCTCCTCGGTTGCTCATCCCTCGGATGTCCTACACGCCCTTCTCACTCTACTAGTGTACTCTTCCATAACTTTCGTGTCTCTCGAATGTGCTAGCCCATTGGCTCTCTTCCCGTGCTATCCTTCTCGTCTACTGCGTCATCCATTTGACTTCTTGCACTCCTAAGCTCCCGCACACTTAGATACAGGGATCAAAACCAATAGGACCTAATTTGACTCAGTTGACCACATCAAAATAATCCCTGGTGTAGTTACAATCTTTCCATTTTTTATATGCATCAACCTGAGTTAAGTTAGGGTTAAATATAAACATAAAAAAAAATAAGTATTGAATGTTGTCATTTGAAATATAAAAATTTTGTAATAAAAACCTCTCTTTAACTTAATCTCATTTCTCCCCTTTTGATCACATCAAAAAAACTGTTAAGGAAAAATCTTTGAAAAAAAATTATAAGAAGCAATTTTACTTTTTCTTTGACAATGCATGAATTTTGGGAAAGTAAATGTGAAAAAAATACATTTAACTTCAAAAAAATCTTAATAATTTTTTGCAAAAGTCAAAATTTAATGGATAGTTTATAAAAAATTTGGTTTTTTCAAAAATCCCTGTCAAAGAATTTTTAATACTAAAAATATTATTTTGAGAAAATATTTATAAAAAATTCTCAAAATTTTTTGCACAGTTTAAAAGTATTAGGTTTGACTTTATAAAAATTTTCATAAAAGAATAATCATTCCAAGTATAAAAAAATATTTTTCATTATCAATCTTAGATATTTTTAAAAATTAAATTTTCAAAATTGAATTTCATATAAAATAACTTAAAAATTTTTCTCAACGTTTAAAATATAGTTTAGAGACCCCCAAAAATCAGATTTTTCAAAAATAATATTCTATGTATTTTTCAAAATTTAAAATCTATTTTTGAACAAAAATTCATAAAAGTTTAACTAACAGTTAAAAATGTTTGAAAATATTTCTATGAGTAGATATGAATGAAGTATATTAGAAAATTTTAAAAATATATTTTCTGTAAAAATTAAATATTTAAAATAATTTTTCATAAATAATAAATTCACAAAAATTCACAAATATTTATTATTAGAGAAAATTCTAACAGTTTAGTACTGATTTAGGTACCTAATATAAATTTCTATCTTCAGGGTTAATAAAAAATTTGGGTGGAATATCACTGTATGGAATTTTTATAATTTGCCCTTGTAATTTCTAATATACCAATTAAGTCTTTGAAAATATTTAGTTTTTGAATTTCGAAAACAATTTGAATTACTACAAGTATAGTCATTTTTAGCTTCTCTATTTGAGCCATTAACTTTTCATTTTTCTAGTTTTAGTTTATTATATATCACTATTAGGCATGCAAAAGCTAATTTCCTTTTTAGATCTATATTTTTATTTTTAATTAATTCCACAATATAACTGATCAGGAGGTAGAAGACCTACCTCACTTACTATGTTGTATTCGAAGTAGGAAGCTCTCCCTTCGTCACTGATAACCATCATTTTGTTGATTATTTTCTGCTCTAAAATCCATGTTTGATCCACATTTTATATGCTTAAGTTTGCAATTTTATTAGGTTTCATGTATTCCCTTCATTTTGGAATTTAATTCTAATCTTTGTATATTTGGGATATTTTTGGCACTAAATTTGAATATCATTTTGTAGGCTTCAATTGATCATGGACCTAGATCAAATTGGGTCAGACTTGAGTCAGGATTGGATCCAGATCAAAAGGATCAAGCATCGGATTAATAGGACAGCTCCATTCCAGAAAATGGCTAGATCTGAGCCATCGGTCAACTTCTGGTCGATCCGAATCCAAGATAGAATCAATCATGGTCATAGATCAAGATCTGAAAATTTCAGCCATATCGGAAGAGATCTGACCGTTGGATCAAGCTCAAGATGTTCTAGACCATCCATTCAAGAAAAGGGAAGATCTGGACCATCCGCCACTGATCTGGTTAATCCGAGCTGGGGATAGATAGATCAGGATCATTGATTGGGATCTGTGGAGTTTGGTTCAGATCGGAAGAGATCTGACCGTTGGATGAAGTCAGATTGATCTCAACCGTCTGCTGCTTCTATCATAATTTGGCTGGACCAAGTGCTGTGCCGAACCAAGGGGTCTGAACCCAACTGCTTTGGCTTGACTGGACTGAACCGCTGAGCCAACCCGAGCTTGAGCCAGATCCACACGCGGAAGCCAAGAGAACAAAAGGGAGAGGAACGCGCGACCTAGGCTTTCATCGACTCCACACGCAGGGCTCGCGGCGATCCTTCTCCTCCTCCATCTTCATCGTCGCCGTAACTAGGGTTAGGGGTTGCAACCCTAGTCGGCCGGAGCTCCGATCAACCGAGTTTGAGGGGTTCCTGACTCATTCATCCACCTTCACGGCCGGAGTTCATCATCGCGACGGTATCCACATCCACCTCTTCTCTTTCGGGGTTCGGAGAGAAGAGAGGAAGGGTTCTCTTTCGGGGTTCGGAGAGAAGCCAGCCATCTCCCTTCACCGCACACTACCGGACGAAGCTAGGGCTCTGGGGGTTCCGAACCCTAGCTGATCTCCATCTCCGCCGTAGTGTTTCCTTTCGGGTTGAGGGAAGCATCCATCGCATTTCATCGCCGCTGGCCGGACGAGCTAGGGCTCTGGGGGTTCCGAACCCTAGCTAACATCTCACCATCCACCTCACCGCCGACGACTTTGTTTTTCTTCATCAGCATCCAGTAGCTTCAATTTCATTCATAGCAATTGAGTTTTCGTAGTTTCTTCCCAACAGTTTTTCTTCAGATCGAGTAGCCAGCTTCAGTTACTTCACAGCAATTCAATTTTTCTTCCCAGCAGATTCATTTCCAGCCAGCAATTTCTTTTACAACATAGCTTTTCTCTTACAATTCCAACGGTTTCAATTTCTTTACAGCAATTCAGTTTCTTAATAGCTTTTCTTCATTAACAGCTTTATTTCTTCAATCCGGCAACCACCCTTCACAGCAGCTTAGTTTCATTTACAGCATATCAATTCCAGTAGTTCTTAAATTCCAGCAGTTTCTTTTTATTCATCAGATTTGGCAGCTTAATCTCTTCGCAGCTATTTCTTTTCAGTAGCATCTGATCACCTTTTCATTTTTACAGCAGTTCCTCTTCATCTTCCCATCACAGATTCGGAGTAGCTCTTCACAGCTCTTCATTAGCAGTCGCATTTCACATCCAACAGCTCCCTTCATCACTTGGTTGATGTCCTTGTGTTAGATTGTCTCATGTAGTTGAGTTGCTATGTGTTGATTGGGGATATCTTGTTGTGTTTCAGTGCTTAATTTTGAATGTTTGCTATGTATAGAAAGTTTGTGTCAATTGAGGAATGCTTGTATCAAGTTTAATCTTCTAAGTTCTAGAATGACATACACTCATTTTATATTAATACATGCTTACAATGTGTTTGATGAATTGTTTCTTTCATTAGTTGGATTCTAGTTTGAATATTTCTTATTCGTAGATTTTGTAATGCTTCATTAGTTTAATTGCTTATTGTTCAGTTGATGGATTTTCAGTAATGGCTTCATTAGTTTAATTGCTTTCTTATCGTAGATCTTCATTAATGGATTCAGTTTGATGCAATTAGGTTAGGTTTCATTCATGTTCAGTTCCCTGAATGCTTTACCTTATGTTTCTTTTAATTCTCTTGCAAGTATAGTTTAGTGAGGTTAGATTTATTACCTGCTTTGTCATTTCTTTTCGTAGTATTAACGTTCAAACCCAAAACCCAGTTCATATTCAAAACCCAAAAGCAATAAAATACGATCCTGAAATTTATCTTGCACCAACTACATTCGTTGGGAGACGACTCGAGTTACTCTATGCTACATTAGTTTAGAGGAATTCGATATCTTAATTGTATTTGAAACCGTAACACGACAAAAAACGGTTATCAAATTTGGCGCCATTGCCGGGGAATGTAGTGATGCTTGATAATTATATCTTTTGATTCTATTTTTGATTGCTTTATCTTTTGTATATGGTTGCTGACATTTTTCTTGTTTGATTTGTGACAGGGCTGCAAGATCAACATGTTTTCACCAGACGACTATAAAGAGATCACAAGTGTACTGTCAGAGTTAAAGTTTTGGGTGAATCATGTGAATCAACAAATAACCAACAGACATTCATCTACTTACCAGCCACCATTACAACAATTCCAGCAGCCACCACAGCAGTTTCAACCACAATTTCAGAATTTTCAGCAAGGGTACAATCCAAATTTTTAACAAAATTTTCAGCCAAGTCAGCCTTTCCAACAATTTCAGCAGTCAAATCAAGATTTCCAACAGCCCTATTCAGATTTTCAGCAAGGCCAACATTTCAACCAACCACCACAGCAATTTCAGCCACAATTTCAGCAAGGTCAGCTATGCTTTCAATCAAGTCAGAATTTTCAGCAGGGGTTCCAACCATTTCAGACTTTCCAGAATCAAAATCAGAGTGGATTTCAACCTTCACAGCAATATTTTCTACCAAACGATCAGAATTTTCAGCCACCATTTCAGAGTTTTCAATTTCAGAATCAGAATTTTCAGCAATCTCCACCAAGTTGTGAACCAAGTTTTCAGCAATTTAATCAGCATATTCAATCATTTCATCAACCCCCACAGTCTCAATTTCAGAATTCACAGCCTACTTACAGTTTGGAGCAACCTCATGCTACATTTCAAAACCAACAAGAGTTCCACACCAATCAAGGAGGCTTTGAGAATCCTAATGAGAATGAGGCTCAACAACAAAGGTTGGAGGAGATGTTTCAACAAGTTCTACTATATCAACAACAAGAACAACAAAGGCTTCAAAACATCGGAAGAAGCATTGGACAAATGGCGAGTCAAATGAATCTATCTATAGGTGTAGGGGATTGCACAGAGCCCCAGGGACCACCTATATTGACTGAGACGTCAGGAACTTTAGAGGATAGGATTGAGAGTGTAGGGGATTGCACTGAGCCCCAAGAATCACCCATTCCTACTGATTTAGAGGCATTGGAGAAGATGGATAGCAGAGCTTGTAACAACCTTGATTTCGATTCTGAAATTTTACAGGACCCTTCTAAACTTTTCTTTTGTAAGGATTTAGTTGTTGATGGTCCTAATTTTTTCAATATTGTTGTTGCAGAAATTACTGAAGAAGCATGTATAGGAGATGATTCTAAAGGTGTAGGGGATTGTACTAAGCCCCAGGGACCACCACAATTGACTGGTACATTAGAAGATTCAGAGGATGAACCAGAAAGTGTAGGGACTTGCATGGTGGAAGCCAGAACCCAAGGATCACCTGTTTTAGTTGAGTGTCCACCAGAACCTGAACCTGAAGAAGAGATTGCTCATTACCAGGAGGAACTAATAATTACATCTACTCTTATAGAACTTCCAGGTATTCTTCAGCAAGATCAGGTAAGTATTCCTCCTATTTCTTCTGAAGATTGCATAGAGGTGTTTCAAACTGATTTTATTGATTGTAAAAGATTTTTAGAGGCACCTAGAATTGATGTTGTTTGTTATGATGAATCCCTTGATACATCTTTTGTGGATATGAATTGTAAAATTTTTTTAGAAGTGCCCCAAATTGATGTTGTTTGCTATGATGAATCTTTTGATACATCTTTTGTGGATATGGATTGTGAAAAATTTTTAGATGAGCCTGAAATTGATGTGGTTTATTATGATGAATCTCTTGCTATATCTTATGCTGAAGTTGAGTGTGAAAAACTCATGGAGGTACCCATGGTTGATTTTTCAGGTTGTAGTGCATGTCTTGCTACATCTTATTTAGATATTAATTGTGAAAACTTCATTGAGGTGCCAATAATTGATTTTCTTGGATGTGCTGCATTTTTGGATTCTTTTTATGTAGAGATTGACGATATTACATTTCTTTCTTACCCTGCACGCTTGAGAGAGGTATTACATGGTTTTGCAGGGTCCCGAAGACTTCCGGAGTGGGTGCTCTAACTGAACAGACTTCAGCCTCCTGGAAGGACTTCTAAAGGGCATCAAGAGGGAGGAGTTGTTTGTATTCTGACTAGTAGCACTCACTCTCTTAAGTGGATCTTGCACCTCAATCGCCTTCGGCCACCTGAACATCTCCACCACTACCTGAACATCTTCAGCCGCCAGGAATAAAGGGGAGTTTGTTCCTTTACTTTCCTTTTCTTATTTTTCTTTATGTTTATACTCGCATGTTTGTTTACTTTTTTACTTTGCATTTATACTTTGTTTCCTCATTCTGCATTTTGTTTGGCTTTGAATAAATCTTGTTTGATTTCGAGTTGTATCTCCTTACATGTTCCTTTATTATGCTTTGAGAATCATAAAAGATAGTTAAGTCTGATTATCGAGTTTTGGTTTCCTTGGTATGCTTGGGGATATTAATTGCATTTAGTCATTTGTTATGGTGATGGACTCTATCTTGTTAGATTAAGCATGACAGTTTTATTGTTCACCTAGTGAGGATATTGCCATGCCTATCCTTAATCCTCTTATGTGTGATAGCATTTGTGATACTTGACACTCTAGAACTTGCTTTGATTCTTTTTGAAATTACATTAACATAAGCTTACATGAATATGATAGAGGCAACCTTTCTTGTTGAACTCTTAGTTTTCCCTCTACCTTGCTATTGTTACTAGAGAGCGTTTCACCTATTACTTTCCTGTTTCATCGTCTTTCTCATTGTCACTATATTCTCATTGTCATATCCTTGTTAGCTTGATCTTTCCTTGAGCATGCGATGAAAGCATGGGATGATTGCATGATGAGTACATTTTTATTAGCCTCTGTTATTGTAAGTTTGAGATGTATCATGCTTTGTTACATACTTAGTAGTTTCGCGAGACGCTCAAGTTTTAAGTGTGGGGGAGTGGGAGATAAGTGTATATGGACGAATGCTTGTGTGGAAAAAAAAATCTCTCTTTGAAAAAAAAAAGAAAAAAAAAGAAAAAGAAAATCTCTCTATGTGAAAAAAAAGAGAGATAGAAAAAAAATAATAAAGATGAAAAAAAAATGAAAAAAAAAGAAAAAAAGAAAAAAATCTTTCTATGTGAAAAAAAAATTCCTCAAGCATTCGAGATTTTGTTAGTGATGAACAAAAAGGAATATTTTCTTGATGTGTACTCTTTTGATATTATTGTTTAGAGAAATTCAAGAGTTATGTTGTAATCCCTACATGCGCTTTGAGAGATGTTGTAAATTGTTGATGTGTAGTGCATTGAGAATGTGAAAGGAGAATTTTGAGTGTTGGAGGTTGGATTGAGTTATTTACTTTGGACTATTGTTTGATTGTATACATCATGTTAATTACCCCAATGCTTTCATCTTCTCTTTGATCTTCTTTCATGCTCTTTATGATCTTCTTTGTTATCTATCATTCTTGTTCACTTGTTAAGAAAGTGATTTCATCATTATTTATTGAAAAGGCCTCTTGATTTGTGTACTTATGTTATAGTAGTGGAGAAGTAGAAGATAAGCAAGCATATGGTAGTACAATGTCATGAATGTTTTGAGAGAACTCCACTTCCATATCTGTTATTTTTGTGAGCATCAGTGCATATATCCATCTTGTGAGGTTTTTGTCATGCTTAGTTTATTCAAGTTGATGAAATTACCATGCTTTTGACTTATGTGAGATTTGGAACCATAAATACATGGATGCTTGAGACTTGATGATCCTAAGAAACTTTCTTTTATTATTTCTTAAAGTAATGATAGGGGATGTAATGTTTGGGAGATATGTTGTTTTCTTTTAGTTTTATTTACTTGCCCGAGACGTGCAAGAATAAGTGTGGGGGAGTTGATAACCATTATTTTGTTGATTATTTTCTGCTCTAAAATCCATGTTTGATTCACATTTTATATGCTTAAGTTTGCAATTTTATTAGGATTCATGTATTCCCTTCATTTTAGAATTTAATTCTAATCTTTATATATTTGGGATATTTTTGACACTAAATTTGAATATCATTTTGTAGGCTTCAATTGATCATGGACCTAGATCAAATTGGGTCAGACTTGAGTCAGGATTGGATCCAGATCAAAAGGATCAAACATCGGATTAATAGGAGCCGTCCATTCCAGAGAATGGCTAGATCTGAGCCATCGGTCAACTTCTGGTCGATCCGAATCCAAGATAGAATCAATCATGGTCATAGATCAAGATCTGAAAATTTCAGCCAGATCGGAAGAGATCTGACCGTTGGATCAAGCTCAAGATGTTCTAGACAATCCATTCAAGAAAAGGGAAGATCTGGACCATCCGCCACTGATCTGGTTAATCCGAGCTGGGGATAGATAGATCAGGACCATTGATTGGGATCTGTGGAGTTTGGTTCAGATCGGAAGAGATCTGACCGTTGGATGAAGTCAGATTGATCTCAGCCGTCTGCTGCTTCTATCATAATTTGGCTGGACCAAGTGCTGTGCCGAACCAAGGGGTCTGAACCTAACTGCTTTGGCTTGACTGGACTGAACCGCTGAGCCAAACCCGAGCTTGAGTCAGATCCACACGCGGAAGCCAAGAGAACAAAAGGGAGAGGAACGCGCGACCTAGGTTTTCATCGACTCCACACGCAGGGCTCGCGGCGATCCTTCTCCTCCTCCATCTTCATCGTCGCCGCAACTAGGGTTAGGGGTTCCAAACCTAGTCGGCCGGAGCTCCGATCAACCGAGTTTGAGGGGTTCCCGACTGTTCATCCACCTTCACGGCCGAAGTTCATCATCGCCACGGTATCCATATCCACCTCTTCTCTTTCGGGGTTCGGAGAGAAGAGAGGAAGGGTTCTCTTTCGGGGTTCGGAGAGAAGCCAGCCATCTCCCTTCACCGCACGCTACCGGACGAAGCTAGGGCTCTGGGGGTTCCGAACCCTAGCTGATCTCCATCTCCGCCGTAGTGTTTCCTTTCGGGTTGAGGGAAGCATCCATCGCATTTCATCGCCGCCGGCCGGACGAGCTAGGGCTTTGGGGGTTCCGAACCCTAGCTAACATCTCAACATCCACCTCACCGCCGACGACTTTGTTTTTCTTCATCAGCATCCAGTAGCTTCAATTTCATTCACAGCAATTGAGTTTCCGTAGTTTCTTCCCAACAGTTTTTCTTCAGATCGAGTAGCCAGCTTCAGTTACTTCACAGCAATTCAATTTTTCTTCCCAGCAGATTCATTTCCAGCCAGCAATTTCTTTTACAGCATAGCTTTTCTCTTACAATTCCAGCGGTTTCAATTTCTTTACAGCAATTCAGTTTCTTAATAGCTTTTCTTTATTAACAGCTTTATTTCTTCAATCCGGCAGCCACCCTTCACAGCAGCTTAGTTTCATTTACAGCATATCAATTCCAGTAGTTCTTAAATTCCAGCAGTTTCTTTTTATTCATTAGATTTGGCAGCTTAATCTCTTCGTAGCTATTTCTTTTCAGTAGCATCTGATCACCTTTTCATTTTTACAGCAGTTCCTCTTCATCTTCCCATCACAGGTTCGGAGTAGCTCTTCACAGCTCTTCATTAGCAGCCGCATTTCACATCCAACAGCTCCCTTCATCACTTGGTTGATGTCCTTGTGTTAGATTGTCTCATGTAGTTGAGTTGCTATGTGTTGATTGGGGATATCTTATTGTGTTTCAATGCTTAATTTTGAATGTTTGCTATGTATAGAAAGTTTGTGTCAATTGAGGAATGCTTGTATCAAGTTTAATCTTCTAAGTTTTAGAATGACATACACTCATTTTATCTTAATACATGCTTACAATGTGTTTGATGAATTGTTTCTTTCATTAGTTGGATTCTAGTTTGAATATTTCTTATTCGTAGATTTTGTAATGCTTCATTAGTTTAATTGCTTATTGTTCAGTTGATGGATTTTCAGTAATGGCTTCATTAGTTTAATTGCTTTCTTATCGTAGATCTTCATTAATGGATTCAGTTTGATGCAATTAGGTTAGGTTTCATTCATGTTCAGTTCCCTGAATGCTTTACCTTATGTTTCTTTTAATTCTCTTGCAAGTATAGTTTAGTGAGGATAGATTTATTACCTGCTTTGTCATTTCTTTTCGTAGTATTAACGTTCAAACCCAAAACCCAGTTCATATTCAAAACCCAAAAGCAATAAAATACGATCTTGAAATTTATCTTGCACCAACTACATTCGTTGGGAGACGACTCGAGTTACTCTATGCTACATTAGTTTAGAGGAATTTGATATCTTAATTGTATTTGAAACCGTAACACGACAAAAAACGGTTATCAGTCACTGCTTTCTTCTGATGTGGCTCCCCCTTCAATGATGTTCTCTTGTTAATGGTTGGCCATTAGGGCTAATCCAGCATGTTTCTCGAGTTTGGACTCTTCTGATGAAGATTCGTCCCATGTGGCCTTCGAATTCTTGTGTTTGTTTATCTTTTTCTCTTTTAGTCTTGGGCAGTTCTCTTTGATGTGTACTTCTTGTTCACAGTTGTAGTAATTAACCTTCCTTTGTCTTGGAGAATGTTTTTTTATCCTGCACTTTATTAAAGTTTTTAGATTTAGAATACTTATTCAGCTTTCTTTCCATATATGTCATTTCTTCATCATTAGTTGAAGATTCCTCCTCGTGTTGGATCTTCCTTGTGCTTAGGTTGATGTTCTTCATCATGTTATTCTTTCCTACTCGCCGAAACTCGTGAAGTTCTAAAGCAAAAAATAATTATTTTAAAGTACTTACCTCGAGGTCTTTGAAGATGTAGTACGAATCTATTATCGATGACCACTCCGGTGTTCATGGAAATGTGTTTAAAGTATACCTTCGAGAATCTCGGTTCGTTACCGATTCTTCGAGATTCTTGAGTTCGGTGATCAATTCCTTGATCTTTGCATGTAGTTGAGTTACCGCTCCTTCCATCTGAAGATTGGTAAGTTGGCTTCTGAGTTGAGCTCGACGAGCTAATTTTGCTTCAGAGGTCCATTCATGCAACTATAGGAACTTCACTCAAAGCTCTTTTACAGATTCATAGACGCTGACCTAGTAGACTTCTTACGGTAGTAGTACGATCAACAAATGAAATTATATTTTTTCGTTAGTCACGAAGTCATTTTGTTCTTTCTTCGTCCATGAGTATTCTTCTTTTTTCCTTGCCGTTATTATGTTTAGGCATTGCAAAACTATTTTTTATAATTAGTAGCAATTCAAAATTCATTTTGAAAAATACCTCCATTTTGCAATTCTGCCCTACAAACTCCCTTTATAACTTTGGAGGGTAGATGCTGTTGGATCGAGAGAATACGATAGAGGCGGGGTGAATATCGTAAATCATTTCGGATTGAAAAAAAGAATACGCAGCGGAAAAATTAAAACTAAACAACACACAAACACTAAGATTTTACTTGGTTCGGAGTCGCGGTCGGCTCCTACTCCAAGGTCCACGGTCGTTGACCGTTTACTACGGGCAATTCTATATGTGGGCAAAAAGGGTTTACAGAAGGATGTTACAATAGTAGTACAATAAACTTAAAAAGTCAGCTCTTCGTTAGTGACGTCCGGTGTGGATTGTACTTCGGAGCAGCGGGACGTCGTCGGCGCTTATATCTCCAGTTGGGAGGTTTCCGGAGCAGAGCGCTTGAGTAGAAGAGCGTATTGGCGTTGGAAGAAGTGTTGTCTGAAGCCTTGGGGTCGAGGGGCTTTTTATAACCTCCCGGGGCGCCCCCCCCCACCACATGTCAATTGATCCGGACAACGCTCGGTCAGCCGTTATCCCTCCAGGATCGGGCTGAGGTTTAACCGGGGGCGCCCGGGACGCAGGGGGCGCCCGGGTTGACTCGTTCCGCTGGCTTCTCGCTGGCTTGATTCTACCCACTTCGTTGGCTTGAGCCCGGGGCGCCCGAGGCATCCGGGGCGCCCGGGAGCACGGGGGCGCCCGAGAGCATGGGGGCGCCCCGAAGCTATGCTTCCGAAGCGTTTTCTTGCTCAACCCATGTTTGGCTCTTCCTTAGGGTGCCCGGGACCTCTCGGACGCCCAACCTAGCTGCTGCCTCACTCCTTTGAGGCGTTTTGAGCTGCAGAGACTCATTCCTTTGGTCCTGCATCCAGGGTTAGTACCAAACATAATAAAGCAAGAACGTTAGTGAATTTTACATCTGTAGCTGTCTTGGTTCTGACTTTGGGTCTCCAAAATGGAGCCCTAGGTCGAGCCGACGCCTACTGTTCCCATGATGGGGAACGCGTCCTCACCTACTCCTCTCGAGAGAGTTTACCTTTTGCCAACCGGCTCCTCCGGTTGGACTTTTGCCCGATGCACCTGACCAGGTCTTCGTGCCCACCTTCCGAGCAGGTCTTCGTGCCCACCTTCTGAGCAGGTCTTCGGTGCCCAGCTCCTTGCCAGGGCTTCGTGCCCAGTCCTCGACCAGGACTTCGTGCCCACCTTCCAAACAGGTCTTCGGTGCCCAGCTCCTTGCCAGGGCTTCGTGCCCAGTCCTCGACCAGGTCTTAGTGTCCAACCCTTGGTCAGGTCTTAGGTGCCCAGCCCTCGGCCAGGACTTAATGTCCAACCCTTGGTCAAGTCTTAGGTGCCCAGCCCTCGGCCAGGACTTAGTGCCCAACCTTATGTCAGGACTTAGTTGCCCAGCTCACGGCCAGGACTTAGTGCCTAGTATTCCTAGGACTTTTCCTGCACACT
This sequence comes from Boesenbergia rotunda, assembly GCA_024364735.1. Taxonomy (NCBI): domain Eukaryota; kingdom Viridiplantae; phylum Streptophyta; class Magnoliopsida; order Zingiberales; family Zingiberaceae; genus Boesenbergia; species Boesenbergia rotunda. The sequence continues at coordinate 90,734 of JAGFNQ010002218.1, forward strand.
TGAGTAACATCGTTAGAGCACAAATAGTACTTAACTTTGAATCATTTTCCAATATCAAAACAAGGTTCGATATGGTGCTTCCTGCACCAACAATCTTCCCCTTTTTGATTTATGGCAACACAATTCAAAGTTAAGTAAAAACTTATAACAGTTAATAAATGAGGGAAAAAAACAATGAAGTATAGCAGTTTATGAACATAATAGATTTGAAAAAAATCCTTTATTTCTCATACTCTCCTTGAATAATTGTGTTATAAAACAACAATTAACTTAACTCTTAACTTTGACCTTTCCTCCCCCTTTGACATATATCAAGAAAAAACATTTATGGGTGAACAACATATTTAACAGGGATTTTTGAGTTTTTCTAAGTGCTTCATGTTTTTGACAAAGTGTTTTTCAAAAATAGAGTAAAAGTATTTTCACTATCAAAACTTTTTATACTTAGATAATTTTCTATTATGAAAAGTTTTGCAGACCTAAATTTTGAAACAAACTTTTACTTACAAGGCAAAAAAATTTTACTTAGGCAAAATTTCCATTCTTGAAGCTAAATTTCCAAAAAAAAGTTCAACTTTGGGAAAAATTTTGTTTACTAAAGAAAATTTTGCACATTTAGACGAATATGCTTGGAAACACTTTGTGCATTTTGAAAAACATAATTCTTAAGAAATTTCTAAACAAGTTTTTCCCAAAAAAAACTTTACTTAGAAATATTTGCCAAAATTTTCAAATAGTTTTGCTCAGACAAATCTTGTTTACTAAGGAGAATTTCACTTAAAAAAAATTGAGATACTTAGAAACTTTTGCTTTACTTTTAAAAAAATTCTTTTTTTTTCTTTCTCTCCCCCTTAATGTGAAACTCTTCTCCTTATGTTTTAGACCATTTCTAAGATATACTTTCATTAAAAAGGGGAAAAAGTTTAAGGAAGAATTTAATTTCACTTTTTCAACTCTCCCCCTTGGCTATATATCAATAAAGAATTTTTGAAAAATATATTTTGAAAGAAATTTTAAAATTTGTGTATCAGAGCTTAAGAGTCTTGAAAATATAAAAATACTTAGCATAATTCTTGAAAGCATAGCAAAAAGCTTTAAATTGCAAAACTCCACTTTGAAAGGTATTTAAAAAAGTTGTATTTGTAGGCAAGTCTTTTAGAAAATTCACGCACTTAGAACACTATTGCCTTGAAAAATATTAGTACTTTTGAAAACATTATATAGAAGTACTTTTGAAAGATATTATGTATTTTTGAAGATATAAGTACTTTTGAAGATTATGTATTTTTGAAAAATATAAGTATTTTTTGAAAAAAAAATGTTATGCATTTTGAAACCATAATATTTTACTTGACTAGGTTTCTTTTCCAGTCTGACACAATCCTAGGAACCCTTGTTAACTACAAGGACATTTTCCTAATTGTCCTGGAAATTCTCAAAACTCAAGCAAATATTTTTTCAAAAGGTATTTCAAAAAAAAAATTATAAGCCAAAAAAAACATTTTAAAATAATAATATTTTGTAAGACAAATTACTTATGTTTTCGACACAATTTTGAAAATATAGTGTATGGAAACATATTATTTAGAAATGTTTATTAACTCTTTTAATTTAACCTCCCCCTAAACTTGACACAGTCCTTGGAAGCTTGTTTGCCACAATTATTCTTCCTCTGAATTCTTAGGGTTCAGTTTAAATCAAAAGAATTATTTAGTAATTTCAAAAATAATTACAAAAAATATTTCAGAAATTCTTCTTTTGACTCAAACTCCCCCTAAATTTGACACATCCTAGGAGTCCTTGTAGATCATGAAATGGACCTTCCTCTGTGTCTTTAGGATTTATTAAAATCAAAAGAATAATTTTGAATAACCTTCTGAGTATGATATCTTTTAAGGAGATAAATTTTTGAAAACATAACTTGAAATGAAGATAATTTTTAAAGCATAAGCCCCGAAGAAAATTTTAAAATGATCATGGTTCTTCAAAGAGATAGTAATATACGAGGGTTTTTTAATCAAATTTTTGAAAACCTTATTTTGAGATGATACTAAATTTTAGAGCATAAGGTTTTTGAAAAAATCTAACTTTTTCGAGAAAAAAAACTCCCCTTGTATCCGACTTGTCTGACTTTGTCTAAGTGCTTGAAGGGTCTTCAGTATTGACTAGGTTTGACTATGTTGACTTGGTTTTACCAATAATTGACCCAATCAAGTCCTAGGTCTTAGTATTAATTCAATCAAGACTTAGTTTGATGAGTTAATTTTGAAAACAAATGAAATTCAATTTTTGAAAAATGTTGAGTGGAAAACATATAGAGTTAATTTAGAATTAATTTTAAAACATTGAGTTGATTTTGAAAAAGTATTGAACTATATAATTAGGTCCTAGACATCTCACCCAGTTCTACATGATAAAACATGTTACCTTATCTGTTTTGTGAGATGCTTTAACAAAAATGAAAATTTTAAGTTTGAAAAAAATGTGGTTAATTTTAAAAGGTTAAATTAATTTTCGAAAATAATTAGTTTTGGATTTATTTTGAGAAAGAATATTTGAATCTAAGATTAACTGAAAATTTGTGTTAGATTCGAATTTGACAAAGAGTAAACTGAATTTGAATTTCAAAAATTGGCTTCCAGGTCTTGGCGAGGCACAAGGCCTTCTTTGGCCGTAGCCTTATTGGATCATCAATCCTTTCCTTGACAAAGCCTTTTAGTGAAATTTCATTTTCAAGGTTACTTTTTGAGAAATTCCGGTCTAACTAGCTTGGGTCTTGTATCGGTAGCTTCGGCTAGTTTCACCAGTCTAAAGAGACCAAGTAGTGTATACTTGACCTTATTAGAAAAGGCTTCCCTAACGTACTATCATCTCACCGCCACCCAATACTATGTTGTACAAAGTTTCAGTTAATTGATTTAGTCCTTATACTAACCAATCCTAATTCTAAGCAAAAAAAAAACAAGCAAACATGACAAAAAATGATCTAAGTTATATCATAATTGAAATAATACTCTGAGTTTTTACAATCAGCAAGGTTGTGAATTATGTTTTCTAACATATTAACCTTAACTAATTTGTATGAATTAATCATGTTATTCAAGGTAAATATTGGATTTTTAAATACTGTAAATTTACCTTTTGATTCCCGTTTGGGAATCTCCCCCTTGATTCTAGCCATCTCTCTTTTGCTTGATTGTTTCTTCGGCATTTTGTAGCGGTCACGAGCCAACCAGACCAGTTTCCAAGGATCCCTTCCTTCGTCGTCAGATTCTGAGTTTGAGTCGGACTCAGGTACTGGTTGAGGCTTCTTCTTTGGTGGTTCTCTTAGAGCTTTTCCTGCACTAGAAATTACACCTTCCTTGACCATTACAGTATCTGTTTGATTACTTAATTGTAATTCAAAAAAGGATTAGAAATTGGTTACCATTTTTGTCTCAGTCAATTCGTCTTCTGACTCTAGTTTGGATTCGGATTCAGACTCTGACTCGGCTGTTTGTGCTTGGACCGAGAGTGCAGGACAGCTTACTTGATCTTCTTCTTCTTCGTCCGATTCCTCTAATGATTCGAACAACAAACCTTCTGAGTCTTCGATGTTGTATGTCTCTTCATGTAGGTTAATCAGTTTTTCCCACATCTCTTTAGCGCATTTGAATGGTCCAATCTGCTTGAATACTTCTTTTGTTATGCCGCATTGTAGGACTGCAGTCGCCTTTGCATCTGTTTCGATCATGTTGAGTGTTGGTTCATCCAATTTGTCCCAGGCGAGTGCTATCCCATCTTCTGTGGGGAATCTAAATCCCCTTTGGATTATCATCCATAGATCTAGATGGGCCTTTAGGTGGGATTCCATTAGACCCTTCCAGGTTCTAAAGTTCTCGCCAGAGAATAGAGGCGGATGAACACTGTTCCATTCTTGATTGGCCATTAAGGATAAATGTTGCACACAAAAAGAGAAAATAAAAATGTACCAAGACTTGGTCTTTGATTAGTAGTGCGGGAGAAGGGAAAAAAAAGCCCAAAATAGATTGCACGAATTTCGAGGCGAAATAATTATAAAAATAATTTATGATAAATTTTTGAAAATGTTGATTTTGTCAATTCTGATTAATGATGAAAAAGTAAGAATTTAATGTTTTAAAAAAATTTACTTGAATTAAGGTAGCACGAATTTCGAGGAAAATATTAAAATAATAATTAAAAAAATTTATGGTAAATTTTTAAAAGTTGATAGTTAAATCAATTCTGACTTATGGTGAAAAAATGAGAATTCAAAAAAAAGGCGTAAAAATATTTTAAACCCACCAACAGATATTATTTATTTGAAAAAAATTAAAAAATCTGGAAAAAGATCCCAAACTGGTGGTTGCACCAAGTTTGAGCTACCCCGCTCTGATACCACTTGTTGGATCGAGAGAATACAATAGAAGGGGGGGGGGTGAATATCGTAAATCATTTCGGATTGAAAAAAAGAATACGCAGCGAAAAAATTAAAACTAAACAACACACAAACACCAAGATTTTACTTGGTTCGGAGTCGCGGTCGGCTCCTACTCCAAGGCCCACGGTCGTTCACCATTTACTGCGGGCAATTCTATATGTGCACAAAAAGGGTTTACAGAAGGATGTTACAATAGTAGTACAGTAAACTTAAAAAGTCAGCTCTTCGTTACCGACGTCCGGTGTGGATTGTACTTTAGAGCAGCGGGACGTCGTCGGCGCTTGTATCTCGAGTTGGGAGGTTTCCGGAGCAGAGCGCTTGAGTAGAAGAGCGTATTGGCGTTGGAAGAAGTGTTGTCTGAAGCCTTGGGGTCGAGGGGCTTTTTATAGCCTCCCGGGGCGCCCTGAACCTTGGGGGCGGCCCCCCCCACGTGTCAATCGATCCGGACAACGCTCGGTCAGCCGTTATCCCTCCAGGATCGGGCTGAGGTTTGACCGGGGTGCTCGGGATCGAGGGGGCACCCGGGTTGACTCATTCCGCTGGCTTCTCGCTGGCTTGATTCTATCCGCTTCGTTGGCTTGAGCCCAGGGCGCCCGAGGCATCCGGGGCGCCCGGGAGTACGAGGGCACCCCGGAGCTATGCTTCCGAAGCGTTTTCTTGCTCAACCCATGTTTGGCTCTTACTTAGGGCGCCCGGGACCTCCCGGGCGCCCAACCCAGCTGCTGCCTCACTCCTTTGAGGCGTTCTGAGCTGTAGAGACTCGTTCCTTTGGTCCTGCATCCAGGGTTAGTACCAAACATAATAAAGCAAGAACGTTAGTGAATTTTACAGTCGTAGCTGTCTTGGTTCTGACTTTGGGTCTCCAAAATTGAGCCCTAGGTCGACCCGACGCCTACTGTTCCCTCGATGGGGAACACATCCTCACCTACTACTCTCGGGAGAGTTTACCTTTTGCCAACCAACTCCTCCAGTTGGACTTTTGCCCGATGCACCTGACCAGGTCTTCGTGCCCACCTTCCGAGCAGGTCTTCGGTGCCTAGCTCCTTGCCAGGGCTTCGTGCCGAGTCCTCGACCAGGACTTCGTGCCCACCTTCCGAGCAGGTCTTCGGTGCCCAGCTCCTTGCCAGGGCTTCGTGCCCAGTCCTCAACCAGGTCTTAGTGCCCAACCCTTGGTAAGATCTTAGGTGCCCAGCCCTCGGCCAGGACTTAGTGCCCAACCCTTGGTCAGGTCTTAGGTGCCCAGCCCTCAGCCAGGACTTAGTGCCCAATCTTATGTCAGGACTTAGTTGCCCAGCTCACGGCCAGGACTTAGTGCCTAGTGTTCCTAGGACTTTTCCTGCACACTTGAGTAACATCGTTAGAGCACAAATAGTACTTAACTTTGAATCCTTTGCCAATATCAAAACAAGGTTCGATATGGTGCTTCCTGCACCAACAGATGCTTGGTCCAGCCATCGGTGTGTTGCTTTAGTTGGTGGTTTGTCCTTCTAAACCATCCTTGCTTTGATACTAAATGTTGGGATTAGTCGGCCGACTAGAGGAGAGTGAATAGTCCTATAATAAGATCTTTTGTCGTTCTTAACAAGATAGAGATTAGTTACAAAACAAAAAATCATAAATCAAATTAATAACTTAGAAAGAAAAGAGGCACACAAACATATGTTTGGTTTGCAACCTGGGTAGTTGCTAATCCAAGGCAAATTATGCGCACAACTCTAGATCTAGAGTTGAAGCTGTTGTGTATTAATTATAATTACAATTACTTTAATATTATTTTTTATTAAAAGAAATATCTTTTTTTAGACATGTTGAAGCTTTGACAAAAAATGTATTTCACATAGATATTAGTTTAATAAAACTGTTGTGTATTACCATGTAAGCAACACTAATAGACAACGGTTAATTAAACCCGTTGTCGTAGGCTCAAAAAACAAGCTTATAGACATTAGTTTTAAAAAAAACGTTGTCTTTGACATACATAAGACAACGATTTTTTAAAAATAGTTGTCTTTTTTTCAAAAAAATGATCAACTACAATGGTTTTTAATAAAACCATTGTTAAAAGGAAAAAGACAATGGTTTTTCAAAAAACCATTATCTATTAGGTGTTGTTGAATCCTAAAATTCTTGTAGTGAGAATAACTTCTTGTGGGCAGAGATGCCTCTTACACAATTTAGAACTAAGAGAAGATAAAAGAAAACTAATACAAAAGTCATTATAGCTTGAATGTTTCATTTCTTCTGAGTTATGTTTATAGCCCCTAGAAAAACTTATTGAAATGCTGACGTAACACTTCTTAGGCGCTTGAGTGCACAGAGGCACCTGATACTGGGTCAATGTTTATCCACGTTACAACGGTCGTAGACCAGCTAGTTACGTTGTTGATAACATTTTGACTCGAGCGCTTGAGTCAATATGGGCGCCTGAGTTGACTCGGGCACCGAAGTTGGGCTGGGTCTGTCAACCTTTAGTTGACTAGTCTTCTGGCGTTCTTCTGGGTGATTTCCAGCCTTTCAGAGTTGGGCTCACCCGAACACATCTCCAGCATTCTCCTCGAAGATTTCCTCCTCGGTTTCTTGCCCCTCAAACATCACGCGCACCCTTCTCGCTCCACCGATGTACTCTTCCATAGCCTTCGCGTCCCTCGGATGTGTCAAACCTATCGGCTCCCTTCACATGCCATCATGCTCATCTGTTGCATCTTCCGCTCGACTTTCTATGCTCTTAAGCTCATGCACACATAGGCATAGGGATCAAAACCAACAATACCTAACTTGACTCGGTTGACTACATCAAAATATATAAAATACCCAAATTTAGAGGGGTTAAGTGTAAAAGTCCTAAAGAAGAGGGCATAACGTGGATTTAAGGAATTTCAAGGGGTTATTTGCAAAATGTGCAATAATTAAAAACTCTCCTTTTCCACATTTTCTCCGCCCGGCTCCTCTCTGTTGGCGATCAGCGAAACCACGCGACCATCTCCTCCTTCTTCATCTTCTTCTTCTCTTCTTCTTCCGAGACACTCCATTTGTTTCCGATCACGCAAGTGTCGAGGTTCTCCTCTCTGGTCAAGCCTACACAAGCCAGCAGAGTTTTGTCTGCCCTCCTTGTTGACGACGTTGCGTGATCCAGCCACACGCCGGCGATCTAGGGTGCGGTATCGCTTGTGGGCAGTGCTCAACCTTCTTCCCTCCTGAGCCGGGCTATCCCTTTCTTTCAGGCGATCCCTTTCTCTCACGACTGCCATCACGAGCAAGCGAGACCGCCGGGCCTTTCTCCTCCTATGATCGCGGTGATTTGGGTAAGGATCAAGGATTGTAAGGGTTTGGATCTTGTGGTGATCTCGATCTGGTTTGTTTCTGTGATTTGGTGTTAGGAACATGATAGAGTTTATGGATTAAGGTGCAGGGGAATCAGATTCTGTGTTGGGTTAGAATTTGATCCTGTGTTGTGGAAGGTTGCAAATAGATCAATCCAAGACTCCCTCGATCAACTCTGTCAAGGTAAGAGTTGTTCGTTTGTGTAGATCAAAGATATTGATTCTAATTGAAGTGTATAGTGTTTGATTGGGGATGTTTCATTCGATCCGAGGATTGGGTTTTCGAATCTCTGTTCTTGTTTGGTATCTGATCTTGGATTTGAACTGAGGTATAGTTGGTTTGGGCATTGTATCATTCTTGTTTTTGTTCAAACTTGAATCTGGATTTTGCTTGATCTATAGGTATTGATCAGGGTTTTGATTATTTCTTTAACTTGGAGTAGATTGGGAGGTATTAGTGTTGTTTTGCTTAGATCTTGTGTTCGGTATATTTACAAATGTAAGTATTGTTTTCGCTTTTGCTCAATTGGGGTTAGCATAGTGGAAAGCATACCTGTTGATCTTGGAATTCGATGATGGCAGCTGGATTGTTCTGGCTAGGTTTTTGTTATACTTTCTTGCTTCTAATCGGATTTGTTATATGCCATCATTAGGGTGGATTCATTTCTTGTTCTTGAGATGGTTTAGTATTTAAGTTAGGCTTAGGCTGAACATAAATCGAACTTAGACTCAATGAATAGAAATTAGTCATGTAATTGGAAATAATTAAATGACTTTGGTATTTAGGGATTAACTTGAATACGTTATTGGGATTTGATTAGCTACTTACTTTATGTGTGTAGTTAAAAATTATATCTGTAATGCAGGTCATCGATTATTTCGGCTTGCTTATGGGCGATATTATTTTGGACGGGAGGGGTTCTAATTGAACAGACTTCTTCATATCGAGACAGGTACCTTTGACTTATCTTTATTAGATACAATCACCTCTTATGCATAATTAGATATGGATAACAATAGGGATACCTGTTAGTTTCGTTTCTGTACTATTTCTTTTAGTAGTTGTTATCTGTTTAGGTTTACTGCTTACTGTTCCTTATTACTACGTGGATTGGATTTACGGATAGCTCACCTTATATCTTGCGTTAGGGTTTAGGCTATGGTGCATATCGGTTATCTGGACTACTGCATATCATGTAGATGACAGTAGGGTTAGATAGTGAGTGATGCATGGGATAGTGACATGCATCATCGTTGCACATAGCATAGGTGGGCGACCTTTGACTCCCTGGAGGTTGAGATTGGTCATCAGACTTGCCACATTACCTGTCGTGTAGTCCCAATTCCACTCTTCGTTAGTGGATTATGGGTCGCGGCGCTGCGACAGGTCCCCTACTCTGTCCGGAGATAGATAGGGCTTTGGGAGCTTTTACTTTTTCCTAGGGCGAAGTACGTTCCAGTCCAAGACCCTGCTCATTCGGTTTCGCGTGATGCGCGACGGTGGCTGTCTGAGTGGAGGTAGGACCAGGTCAGAGCCCTACCCACTCGGTTTTGCATAGATGTGACGGTGCCCGACTGGCATCAGGGGTGACCCATGTTTCATCGTGAGCATGCTATGCATCTTTGCATTTGGTTGTGATTGCTGCACTTGGTTCCTGCATTTGTTTGACATTCATATTATTGGGTTTGGATCGGTACAGGTATGTACTTCCTTTCGATGGTTCAATTCTGTATTTCTTGTTACTGTATCTTTCTTCAGTTTATGTTAGATGGTGGCTTACTGCTAGTATACCTCTCTGTGCATATTGGTTTTGTATTCGCTGAGTTCCTTAGACTCACCCCATTAGCTTTGTTTTTCCCTCTTTCAGGATGATCGACTGGAGTGCCTGGCAGCCTGTCCCAGTTAGCGTGAGTCGAGACGATTTCCTGGTTTTTTTTCTATATTTGATGTGGTACATGTTGGTACCCTTTTTCGTTTATTCTTTCATTGTATTTCCACTGCTGTATTTTTGATTTGATGTGTCATCTCTTCATGGTAGTATAGTTGTACTTTTGTGTGTCATAGAGGTTTTTTTTCTATTTGTTTTGTCGTAAATCGTACCGGTATGCAGTTTTTCTCGTTGATGTCATTTTCCTTTTTGGTTCAGTGGCTTGTTCCAGCCCTATCGGTTGTGGTACAGGCAGATTGAGAGGGTCGCAGTGTTTGGTTTACGAATTATCCGCTAGGTCGAGGGTGAAGCAGTCTGGTCGGTATCGGACGAGCGGCTCCTCGGGACGTGACAAAACCATCCCCGAGATACTTACAAGAAGAAGAGGACTTTTACAATGATCTTGAGAGATTTGATTTATCTTTTTTAAAAGATTGCTCCAAGTTGAGTGGTAGAACACCAAAGAGCTTCTTTAGCTCTTGAGCATGAGTACTTGGAGCTTTGAGTATGAACAGTAACCTTACAATAGCTAGGGTTTTCTTTTTATATCTGCTAAGCTTTTCCTAATATCAGTTTGATTGATTTCATTTATCAGTTCGATTGATTTCTTCTATTAGTCGACTAATTTGGTCACCATCCAAATAACGGTTTCTGAAAACCTATTTGATTTTGTCAATTTTTCAGATATCAATCAAACCAATTTATGAATCAATCAACTGATTAGGTTGATTAACTAATCATTCGAATCGATTCACTTCTGCTCGCTTTAGAAATAACACTAGTCGACTTATTATCTTGATCAGTCAAATGGATTCACTTTCAAGACTATATCAATCAACTAATATCTCCGAACAGTCGAATCAATTTTCATCTGTTCGATTCTGAGACTAAATCAATTTGACTGATATCAAAATTAGTTGATTGATATGCAGAATCAATTTGACTGATATCAAAATCAGTTGATTGTTATACAAAAACGAACATGAACATATGTTTTTCAGCATACTAGTCACTTGATATTCATTTCCATTCGACAAATACTGATATCAATCGAATGAGTTCATAATCAATTGACTGATGATAGTTGTTTTCAGTCATTTTAATGACCAAGTTTACCTATGAATCTTACATCCTCATGTCCGATCCTTATTATCTCATCCTAGATGAACCTTCTGTTCACTAGATTTTCATGAAGGGGATTTGAAAGGAACAATTACCTTATGAGTCATATGTAGTGGCTTAGGATTTGGTATTTTAAATCATGTTAAATTACAGTATAGCATTTTTATTATAGAGCTGGATTACCTTTTTCGGCATGCATGTGAAACTTGGAGGTGCCAATGCAAGATAGGCACGCATGCCGAACAGGAACTTGATATGTTGCGTGATAATTTTGGGCTTGACTATACGAGGTGTCTCATTGATTCAATACACCTTGAAACAATTCGAGGTGTCGCCTCAATCGATTAAGGTAGCAATTGAGTTCTGCCTCAATCGATTGAGGTAGCCACAATTGATTAAGGCATGTCGCGATATTTCGAATTGATTTGAGACATTGATAGGATTCCCACCCCTTTGGGTTTAGTTTTCCCCAGGTTATAGTATGGGTTTGGGGTAGGCGGCTGGTAGCCAAGTAGGCAATCAACGGGCATGGCGAGTGTGAGGGTACACGTCAGGTAGTGAAGGCCCATAATATACATACATAGATACATATATATATATATATAGCGAGAGAGAGAGAAAGAGAAAGAGAGGATATGCTGCAAACCGTCTATTGCATGCCTATGCGCATTGCCACTCAAGGCACCTCCAATATATCAGAGGTGCCTTCATATTTTTTTTTAAAAAAATAGTGATCAAGGTGCCCGGATCAAATATAGGTGTCTCGATTTGTTTGTTTTTAAAAAACAATATTTCCTTATATAAATCCTAAATACATAAAATATACTGTGAGCATCTAAAATTTTTTATCTTCATACTATAACCCAAGAGGGAAGTTTGAACCCTAGAGAAAAAATCTTATTAACTTAATCCCTCTATAACTCAACAAATAAATCCTAAAATTTTAATCACTAAATACATATAATATACCTTGTGAAGCATCTAAAATTTTTTATCTTAAATATTATAACTCATTAGGGGAACATGAATCCTAGAGGAAAATATTTTTTGGTTTAAATCCAATATAACCCAACTCCTAAATCTTAAACTTTAAATACATATAATATATCCAAAAAAATTAAAATAAAAAAAAATGTTCAAAGCCTGGGGCCCAAATTGAATCTAGGCGCCGAGTTTGAATCTAGGTGACCGGATTAAATCTAGGCGGTCCGCATAGGCGAGTAATTTTTGGTCCACAACATAGCATTTATATATATGAGAATGACTTTGTTGTAGGCCATCTATCGCGTGCTCATGCGCGACCCTAGTTGGGGTGCCTAGATTGATGTCCAGACTCCCTGATTAATTTTTTTTCAAAAATCAATTTCAGGCACCCCGAATAATTTTATTTTATTTTTTAAAAATCAATACTTTTTAATATAAATCTTAAATACATTATTATACTCAAGACGGAAAATTGAACCTTGAAGGTAAAATTTTATTGGCTTAAACCCACTATAACTCAGTGCCTAAATCCTAAAATCTTAAATGCTAAACACATATAATATATCTCGTGAGCATCTTGGGCAATCTTAACCCAAGGGAAGCCTAAACCCTTGAGGGAAATCTGATAGCTTAAACACATTATAACTCAACTTTTAAATGTTAAAATCTTAAACTCAAAATACATAAAATATACCTAAAAATTAAAAAAAAAAGTTACTATGCTGGATTCAATTTAGGTGCCCCGAATCTATGCCCAGGGTTTCGGTCCGTAGTAGATAAAAAAGTATACGGATAAATCTTTTTTATATTAAATGATTGTAATTGTGAGTAGTTAAAATAATGATGAAATTGTAATAATTGACAAAACAGAAGATTATTAATTATATAATTAATAAATTATTCGTATGACAAAAGATTATTTATGCAGTCACTTATTAATATGTAAGAATGTGTAAGATTGTCTTTACAAGTGTGGTGCAATGGTAAAATATTTATAATGCAAATAAGAAAATCAAAGTCCAAATTCTAAGTTGTGCTTTTGAGTGTTGCATATCCTTTCATGTCAGCATATCTTTGTCTCATCCCAATCCGGGAGAAACATCCATCGTCCATGCAAGTCCAACATTACTCAATAAAATATTTAGTGTAAATTTTAAATTCCTAGAGGCCACTATGAGTAGCAAAAAAAAAAAGAAAAAGAAAAAATGTTTATCTTAATTGTTAAGAAAGTTAAATTTCCTTTATCATACTTAATCGTACTACGATGTAAATCTATACCATAAATAAGTTTTAATTAAAAAAACAAGGAAAAGGTTCCCATACATGTAAATACTAACGAACTCAAAGCACTTTCCGAACTAGAATTCATGTAGCCAGCGAATAATTCGTCCAGAAAAAAAATGTTAATATATAACATCATGTAGAGTGAATAAAAAAATTATAAAATAATGCTTCAAATGATAATGATAATTTTGAAGGATTGTGAACTAATACCTGAATTAATAACACACAATAATTACATTTAAGATTAAACTCCAATTAAATAATCTAATGTATGATGCATTAAGAGGTTTAGGATATTCACTATAAAAAAACACAGATTTAGGAACGAATTTGAGTGGCGAAAATATTTTATTGTAAATTAGAAAAAAATAGCAATGAAATAAAATTAGTCTTAAAACAACAACGAAATTAGCAATTCCAAATCAATTTTCGTCACAAAATTAGCAATATAAAATTTTTGATTTTGGATTGATTAAAAAAACAAATTGGCTCAATCCTGATTAGCAAATTTGTGACGAATTGTAAATTCGATGCTAAATTTATTACAAAGTCAGATTTAGTCGCTAAATTTAGAGTAACTTTGGGATCTGAATATTAAATTTAGCGACGATTTTCAAATTCATTGTTGATTCACAATTGATTCCTCCATTCATCGTTCATTTAGCGACGAATAAAGCGCTGAATTTAAGGATATATAAATCCCTCCTAACCTTAAAAATGCTATTTCTCCCGCACACACACAGACAACGATGGTGATCTCCGATTCTCTGCAACTCGTGAAGCCTACGATCCGTTGAAGGTAATCCCTTCTCTTATCCCCTCCATGTGTTGGTGCCGGAAGCACCAGATCGAACCTAGTTTTGATAATGGCAAAAGGATCAAAGTTAAGTTTGTATTATGATCTAAAGGATTTATCAAGTGTGTAGGAAAGTCCTAGTTCACCTAGGCACGAAGTCTTGGCCTGCAGGGTTGAGTAAGAAGTCCTGGTCGAGAACTGGGCAAGAAGACCTGGTTGAGGATTGGGCAAGAAGTCCTGGTCGTGGACTGGGCACCGAAGTCCTGATCCGGAAGATTGGGCAGAAATCTTAGCCGAGCGAGAATTACGGACAGAAGTAGATGCGGGTCGAGGTACGGACGTCTCGAGATCCGGCAGTCTCGGAGGTCGAGCAAAAGTCCAACCGGAGGAGCCGGTTGTCAAAAGGTAACTTCTTCTAAGAGGCGTAGGTGAGGACGCGTTCCCCGGAAGATGGAACAGTGGGCGTCAGTTCGACCTAGGGTTTCATTTTGAAATCCAAAGTCAGAACCAAAACAGCTCCGGCTGTGATTTATATACTTATTATTTATATTATACTATTATTGGACTAACCCTGGTTGCAGGAGTGAAGGGTGCTTACTGTTGCATCTCAAGCACCTGAGAGGGCTCAGGCGCCCGAGAAGACCAAGCACCTGATAGGTATCAGGCGCCCTAGATGGTATTTCTCAGCGAAGGGAGAAACTGAGCTGGCAGGGTTGCCACATCAGCATCTCAGGCGCCCGTGAGCCATCAGACACCTCAAGTATTCCAGGCGCCCAAGACCGAAGGATAGGTGTTTGGCCGAGTCTACGGATAAGCACACGCCCGATTCGCTACACGTGGTAGGTACCCCATAAGCCTCAGGCACTCGAGAACAGTGTATATACGGGGCTTCACCCCTTTACTTTCCAACATCAATTCACATTCAACACAGAAAAGCTTTCTTGCAACTCAAGCACTCCAACGCTCTTTGAACTTCTTCCGTGCTTGAGTTTTTCCGTGCCGCAAATGATCAAGATTGATGACACGCCGTACAAGACGCTCTGCAACCCTTATTGTGTCGTCGGTATAATTTAAATTCGATGTTTCAATTCTGTACTTTGAATTACACATTTGTAACTGTTATTCGACTTATAGAATTGCCCAACGAAAACGGTCAAGGATCGTGGGCCTTGGAGAGGAGCCGTTAAAGACTCTGAACCAAATAAAATGAAATGCGTTAGCATTGTGTTTTTATTCTTCCGCTGTGTTTTTTATTATTCCGAAAATTTTTAGTAATCGCTATTCACCCCCCATCTATCGATTACAACGATCCCACAAGTGGTATCAGAGCGGGTTGCTCAACCTTGGTGAAACCGCCAACTGAGCAATTTTTCGGAATTGTTTTTTGCTCTTTTTTTTAAATATATATTATCTCATTTTTCGAGGTTGGTGCAACACCAATCGAATTGTTTTTAAGTTTACTCTTTTTTATACCGCTCTACTAATTCAAGACAAAGTCTTAGAACAAGTTTGTTATTTTTGTATTTTTTTCAGGAATATTAAAAGACCATACAAGAAGGCTACAACACCGCTTGCCGTCCTCTGTTCTCCGGTGAGTCTTTCTCCTATTGGAAGAGCAGAATGGAGGTTCATCTGAAAACTCAGGTGGAAATGTGGATCATCATCCAGTCTGGACTGGAGATCCCAAAAAATGTGCAAGGAGAAGTTCAAGGATACTCTGTGTGCGACGCTGCACTCAAGAAAAAGATAGAAGCAGATGCAAAAGCCATCAAACCCTCCAGTGTGGACTGACGAAGGAAGAACTCAACTGTATTGGCCCATTCAACAGTGCTAAGGAACTATGGAATAAATTGATCGAGCTGCACAAGGGGACGTCGGACACGAGAATCAGTAAGCAGGATCTCCTTCTCAACAAGCTGTACACAATCAAAATGCAAGACAATGAAACAGCTGCACAGCTACACGTGAGGATCCAAGAACTTATGAATGGTTTGCACACGATAGGTCATAAGGTAGAAAACCGTGATCTAATCAGGTATACCCTAAACTCGTTCCCAAGGAATTCACTGTGGGCATCAATGGTAGATGCTTACAAGGTTTCTAGGAACCTTTCAGATATTAAGTTAGATTGACTTTTTTCTGAGTTAGAACTCCACGAACAGACTAATGCTTCACAGGTCGAGAAGGTGTTAGCTCTTTTTGTAGGAAAAGTCCCTGCAAAGCAAAAGAAGAAAAAGGTGCAACTGATACCCGAGTCAGATTTCAACTCAGAATCTAACGACAACGGAATCGATTATCCGGAGCTGGTCTGGATGGCCTGAAGCTACTACAAAATGATCAAAGGCCAAAGAAAGAAGAAGAAGGCGAACTAGCAAAAGGATGATCCAACCGAACCTTCTACCAAAATACTCATAGGAATAACATGACTGATAACCCAGACTGGGTGAGACAGACTAGACAGTGAAATTCAATCAATCTATCCTTACACCTCTACATAAATAGATCCAAATCAGAATACTTTATGTGTAGGATCATAATGGTTTAGGCCAGTGGATGTTGGATAGTGGATGCTCCAGACATATGACTAGGGATAAATTCAAATTCACTAAAATCAAGTACAAAAACCTAGGCTCAGTGTCATTTGGCAATGCCACACTTAAGGTAATTGGGTCAGGTAATATTGAATTAAATTCTGATTTCATTATCAAAAAGGTTTTATTGGTTGATGATTTTAAGTTCAACTTGCTTAGCATTAGTCAGTTATGTGATACTGGTTACATAGACACCTTCACCAACTCTAACTGTCTTATTAGGAACATACATGACTTAGAAATAACCCTTAAGGGAGTAAGGAAAAATAATATCTATATTATTAATCTACCATCAACACTTAAGTGTCTTTTGACCCAACTTGAAGAAACTAACCTTTGGCCTAGGAGACTAGGTCATACTCACACAAAATTAATTTCTAAATTAAGTCAAAATGGACTAGTTAAGGGAATTCCAAAAATTAGAAACTTTAAAAAGTCAATCTGTAACCCATGTCAACAAGGAAAACAAACAAAATCAACCCACAAATCTACCCAATCAGACTTAACTCAAGCTACACTTGAGCTCCTACACCTAGACCTATTTGATTCTCATGGAGCCAAGTCACTAAGCAAAAATCAATAATGCTTAGTAATTATTGATTATTATTCTAGATTTCCCTGGGTTAGGTTTTTAAAAACCAAAGATAAAACATTTGAATCATTTAACAACTTATGTAAAATGCTAGAAAATCAAAAAGATACCCAAACTAAATGAATAAGAAGTGATTATGGGGGAGAATTTGAAAATCAAAAGTTTAATGAATTATGTAAAATAAATGGCTATATTTAGGAATTTTCCTGCCTAAGAACCCCCAACTAAACGGGATAGTTGAAAGGAAAAATAGAACCCTTCAAGAAGTTGCTAGAACCATGATCAACGAATATAGCCTAACCAATCAATTCTGGGCAGTAGCAGTAAACACCGCATGTTATATTCAAAATAGGTTACTAATAAATAAAAACACAATAAAACACCTTATGAAATATATTACCAAAGAATACTCAACTTATATTATCTAAGAGTATTTGGGTGTAAGGTACATATACTAAATACAAAAGACTATCTAGGAAATTTCAATCAAAATCAACCCCAGGAATTTTTGTAGGATACTTAACCACGAGTCGGGCATTCTATAACAAACATACCCTTAGAATTGAAGAAACCGCGAATGTTATATTTGATGAAGAAATCATAACAAAACCCAACTCAATAAACTTAACCAATTCGTCAAAAACAACTACTTCTAATCAAGATCAAGACAAAATTGAACCGACAATCGAACCGACAATTGAACCAATAATTAAACCAGTAATTAAATCAATAACTGAACCAATTCAAACTGTTGAACCTGTTCTAACCCGAAACCTACCAGCTGGACTTGAGGCTGAACCAAGTTCTAGAAAATCTATGAAACCTAGACTAAATCACACAACTGACCAAATTATGGGTGATCCAATCTTAGGGATTAAAACAAGGTCTTCCTATAGGAACCTAAGTCAAGTTGCACTAATTTCGAAGATAGAACCAAAAACTATAGAAGAGGCCTTACCTAACCCAGACTGGATCATAGCTATGCAAGAGGAATTAGCACAATTTGAAAGAAACCAAGTCTGGGACTTAGTGCCTAACCCAGAAGGTAAGTCTATAATAGGCACTAAGTGGATATTTAGGAATAAGTTGAACGACCAAGGTGAAATAGTAAGAAACAAAATCCGCTTAGTAGCTAAAGGATTTAGTCAAGTTGAGGGGTTAGACTATGATAAAACCTATACCCCTGTAGCTAGACTTGAGTCAATTAGGATGCTACTAGCCTTTGCAGCCTATAAGGGATTTAAATTATACCAAATGGATGTCAAGTCTGCCTTCCTGAATGGTTTTATAAAAGAGGAAGTTTATGTAGGACAACCCCTAGGCTTTGAGGATCTTGACTACCCTAATTATGTGTTCAAACTTAGAAAAGCCCTTTACAAAACAAGCACCTAGGACATAGTATGAAAGATTATCCACCTATCTAATTTCTAAAGGTTTTAACCAAGGTCAAATTGACTCAACCCTATTTGTTAAGACTTTAGAAAAAGATATCTTTATAGCCCAAGTTTACGTAGATGATATAATTTTTGGATCAACCAACACTAACTTCCTAAAAGACTTTATTAAAATTATGGAAAATGAATTTGAAATGAGTCTAGTAGGAGAATTAAACTTCTTTTTAGGTTTACAAATTCAACAAACCAAAGATGAAAACTACATTCACCAATCAAAATACGTAAAAGAATTAATTAAGAAATTTAAAATGGATAATTCAAAGAATTTAAGTATTTCTATGGCCACAAATGCCAAAATAGATATGATTCTGAAGATAAGCTAGTTGATTTAAAATATTATAGAAGTATTATAGGAAGTTTGCTTTACCTAACTGCTAATAGACCTGATATACTTTTTGCAATAGGTATTTGTGTCAGGTACCAAACTTTTGCTAAGGAGTCCCACTTAACTGTAGTTGAAAGGATCCTTAGATATATTAAGGGCACAATAAATGTAATTATTTGGTACCCTAGGGCGTCCAATTTTGAATTGTTAGGATTTTCTGACTCAGATTATGCAGCGTGTAAATTAGATAGAAAAAGTACGAGTGAGAGCTGTCAGTTACTAGGACAAAGTTTAGTTAGCTGGTGTAGTAGAAAGCAACATGTGTTGCCTTATCCACAACTGAAGCAGAATGTGTAGCCCAACTTTTATGGATGGTGCATACCCTTAAGGACTTCAACCTAGACTACACCCAGACTAAGGTATTTATTGATAATATGAGATCAATCAATCTTACCAAAAATCCTATTAATCATTCTAGAACTAAGCATATTGAAGTTAGACGCCACTTTGTTAGGGATCACGTAGCTAGGGGCGAAATCGTACTTACACATATAGACTCAAAATCTAACCTAGCCGATATTTTGACTAAACCACTTCCTGAATCTGAGTTCAGTTCACTAAGAAGGAAGTTAGGAATGTGCTTAGTAGAATAGGACTATTTTTTTAACACTGTTCTTTATTTTAAAATTAAAAAAAACATCATGTTTTTTTAAGAAAAATCT
This sequence comes from Boesenbergia rotunda, assembly GCA_024364735.1. NCBI lineage: Eukaryota > Viridiplantae > Streptophyta > Magnoliopsida > Zingiberales > Zingiberaceae > Boesenbergia > Boesenbergia rotunda. The sequence goes on from JAGFNQ010002218.1 coordinate 110,293, forward strand.
TATTTTTTTTGACTAAGTTTTGAATTTTAAAATGTTTTTCCGACTTAGTTTTTTTTCAAAAAATTTCCCCCCTTCAAAACTAGAGTTTTTCTGCGCAATGGACTTAGCTTAGGACTTATCCCTAGAATTGCATCTCCTATAGATCTAGAAGCCAGCATCTCACAAGCACATTAGGGTACTTTGATTGATAACCTAGATTAGGTTGAGATGCTTAGGTCTCTGCCTTGACTCAAGATGCTTTAAGTTAGTGCATCAAGAGTAATTGGGGCGATAAATACATTTGAACAGCAATCAAGTTAAGTATTTAAGCTTAGAAAATCTAACTTGATTAGGCTACCTAACTTGACTAACCCAAGTGAAAACTGTTGTTATAAAACAGTTAGTAAATAGCTAACTAGGTTAGACAGAGACCAACAAAAGTTAATTTGATCAATTTTTTATTAAAAGTTTTTTCATGCTTGGACTCACTAGTATGTTAACTGGGTTCAAAATTTATTACTTAGGTCAAATTGAGCTCAATTCAATTACTTGCTGTCGGTCAGTTTCCATCATTATTTTTACAAAGCAAGTAGAGTCTGATACATAACTATTTTTTTCATGCCAATTATGTTTTTTTATCTTTTTTTTGATATATGGCAAAGGGGGAGAGAAGAAAAAGTCTAAGTTAAAATTATTTTTTCCCAAGTCAAGTTAAAATTATTTTTCTCTTAAAATATTTTTCCCAAGTCAAGTTAAAATTATTTTTCGAAAGAGTCAAGTTTCAAAATTATTTTACTCTCAAAATCTTTATGTTAAAAAAAGTCAAGTTTCAAAAAAAGTCAAGTTAAAATTATTTTTTCTCTCAAAATAATTTTTCAGTTTGTTACTCAAATTTTTTCGGAAAAGAAAATTTAATTTCCTGAAAAGCTTTTTGAGAAAATGCTACTCATTTCAGAAAATTCTGTTGGAGAAAAACTTTAAGTTAGAAACTTTCAAATTTTGTTTTTCTCAAAAATTTCCTTTACCTAGAAGTTTTCAAAAACATTTTTTGGAAAAACTTTCAAAATAGTAAAATTGCATATTTTCAAAAGCTTCAGGGGGAGAGAACTAATTAAGGGGGAGAGTAGAAAATCTATTTATTCTTTCCTTCCAGTACATAACTATCATGAATTTGTTTTCTATTTTTAACTTAACTTTTGAACGGTGTTACCATAAATCAAAAAGGAGGAGATTGTTGGTGCCGGAAGTACCAGATCGAACCGGGTTTTGATAATGGCAAAGGGTTCAAAGTTAGGTTTGTATTGTGATCTAATAGATTTACCAAGTGTTCAGGAAAGTCCTAGTTCACCTAGGCACAAAATATTGACCTACAGGGTTGAACAAAAAGTCCTGGTCTAGGACTAGGCAAGAAGACTTGACCGAGGGTTGGGCAAGAAGTCCTGGTCGTGGACTGGGCACCGAAGTCCTGATCCGAAAGATTGGGGAGAAGTCTTAGCCAAGCGAGGATTGCGGATAGAAGTAGAGGCGGGTCAAGGTACGAACGTCTCGAGATCTGACAGTCTCGGAGGCTGAGCAAAAGTCCAACCGAAGGAGCCGGTTAGCAAAAGGTAACTTCTCCTGAGAGGAGTAGGTGAGGACGCGTTCCCTAGAAGAGGGAACAGTAGGCGTCGGTTTGACCTAAGGTTTCATTTTGAAATCCAAAGTCAGATCCAAGATAGCTCCGGCTGTGATTTATACACTTATTATTTATATTATATTGTTCTTGGACTAATCCTGATTGCAGGAGTGATGGGTGTTTACTGCTGCATCCCAGGCGCCTGAGAGGGCTCAGGCGCTCGAGAAGACCAGGTGCCTAATAGGTATCAGGCGCCCCAGATGGTATTTCTCAGCGGAGGGAGAAGTTGAGCTAGCAGGGTTGCCACGTCAGCATCTCAGGCACCCATGAGTCATCAGGCACCTCAAGTATCTCAGGACCGAAGGATAGGTGTTTGGCTGAGTCTGTGGATAAGCACATGCCCGATTCGCTACACATTGTAGGCGCCCCATAAGCCTCAGGCGCCCGAGAACAGTGTATATAAGGGGCTTCACCCCTTTCATTCCAACATCAATTCACATTCAATGCAGAAAAGCCTTCTTGCAACTCAAGCACTCCAATGCTCTTCAGACTTCTTCCACACTCGAGTTTTTCCGCACTGCAAATAATCAAGATCAACGACACATCGCCCAAGATTCTTTGCAACCCTTATTGTGTCATCGGTATAATTTAAATTCGGTGTTTCAATTCTATAGTTTGAATTACACATTTGTAATTGTTATTCGACTTATAGAATTGCCCAACACAAACGGTCAAGGACCATGGACCTTGGAGTAGGAGTCGTTAAAGACTCTGATCCAAGTAGAAAGAAGCACGTTAGCATTGTGTTTTTATTCTTCTGCTGTGTTTCTGATTATTCCAAAAAATTTTAGTAATCGCTATTCACCCCCCCTCTATCGATTACAATGATCCCACACCATGTACCTCTAATACAGGTAGGCGAGGCCGCCAATGAGGTTGCCCTAAAATTTTGCCTAGCTAACATGGTATCGGAGCTACTGAAATTGTAACGTTATTTGCCCACCACACTAACCTCAGGGCCATGGTGCAGTGGAAGGGTGACTAGTTGTCACCTAGGCACTTGCAGTTTGATCCCCAGCTACGACTTATTTTACAAAAAAAATTTCTCCAAATGGGGCATACAATCATGGGATATTGGGCTTATGGACTGCCCGTTATGATTGCTTCTCGATTTATCCTAGCAGCGAGTGAAAAATTTTCGTGAGGCTGAATTGATCACCTCAAGTTTGACTATTACTTGGTATATCATGATTCATCACCACACGCACTACCAATCCTTGTTCAACCTCGTTGGCTTGGGATTCTTCTTCTAGGTGATTTTTCATCCTAACATCATCACCAAGCTGGACTGCAAACCTTCGTCGCCACACGCAGGAGTTATGTTTCCCATGACTATTTTTCACCAATCTTAATTGCCTATGCAATTATTGATCTTCATTATATGATTATTCTGCTCAGGATTTCTTTGATGATTGATTCCTTTGTTGGTTGATTATTTTTTCCGCTCTTGAAGACTGTTAGATTGTATATATTTTAATTATTTATTTATAGTTTTTAGGGTACTTTATACTTTTTCCTTTTTAGTTTAGAGTTTAGGGTTTCTTAACCCATCTATATAAGACTTTGTATTTTTTTTCTTTCTAAAATACTTTTGGGTTTATTCAAGACGACTATTTTTCTTTTCTCAATTTCTACATGGTATCAGAGCAATGTTCTTCATGGCTTTGATTATTTGATTGGAGGACTATTAATTCGATCCATAGCTTTCGCGGATCGAACTATAGATGTTACAATCTGGTGAAAATTTTTCTAGTGCGTTCGTATAATTTTTTCGTTCTAAACATTGGTTGGGTTTTTTTGTTCTCACATCAACTTATTTTTGTTTACTATTTGGTTATTCGTGAGCACTACTTAAATATCACCATGAGTGGTTGTATAGATGATTCACTTCAATCGATTAGTGTTCAATTGGATAAAAAAATTATTCGTATTGGGGATATGATATGAAAAATTTCTTGTGTGAAAAATCTATATGGGGATATATTTTAGGTGTGGGAAATCAACCTATGGATAACAATGCTGCTGATTATGCAAAGTCGATGGATATTTGGGCGACCAATAATGCGAAGATTATTATGTGGATCAATAATTCTGTATACACTCTATTGGTGCTTAGTTGGCTATGTATGAAACTGCTAAAGTGGTTTAGGATCATCTAGCAAGGTTATACACACAGTCTAACTTTACCAAACAATATCAATTAGAAGCAGATATCCGCACACTTCAACAGCAAGATATGGGTATCCAAGACTTTTATTTTGCCATGTCAAAACTATGGGATCAATTGGCAGTCTAAGAATCCTCAGAATTACAAGTATTTCTAGCTTATATCAGTCGTAGAGAAGAACAACATCTGGTCTAATTTTTGATGGCTCATCATGATGATTTTGAAGGATTTCATGGAACAATTTTGCATTGTAATCCTCTCCCTTCCGTAGATTTTGTGGTACATGAATTGCTTCCAGAGGAAATTCGCCTTATGTCTCAAGTTGATAAAAGAACTATTGCACCATCTATGCCATCAGTTTTTGCAGCACCACTGCGGCCTCCACCTCATAATCAAAATAGATCGACTTCAAAAGTTTCTAATGATGAATGTGCTTATTGCAAAAATAAAGGACACTAAAAATCTCAGTGTCCATTATTATTGAACAAAGGTAAATGACCACTGCAGCAGCAGTATCAACAACAACGACCTCAACAGCCACCATTGTTACATCAAAATGTCTCATGAAAATCTAATAATCAACTACCTCAGTCTAGTAATGCAGTGGTTGCCCCCACTTTAGATCCATATATGCTTGAGCAGTTTCAATAGTTTTTTGCTTCATAATCCTCTATCATGTTTGCTTCTTCTCATATAGGTTTGTCATCCTCTAGTACATCAAGTATATCTTCTTCCTTGTGGATCATATATTATGGAGTCTCTCATCATATGTCAACTATCTTATCGTCTTTTATCTCATTGTCTCCTAACTCATCTTTATCAATTGTGACTGCTAATGGTACTTCAATGCCATTAGTAGGTGTTGGTTCTATTGTTACAACTTGCTTGTCTCTTCCTAATGTCTTTTATATTCCCAGTCTTACACTTAATCATATTTCTGTAAGTCAATTATATGAGTCTGGATATGTAATCTTTTTCTCTTCATCCAATTATTATGTGCAGGAACCGCAATCTCAGAAGGTGATTGGGATAGGCCGCAGGAAAGGGGGACTCTATATCATGGATCAGCTCCAAGTACTAGGTGTTGTAGCTTTTGGTGTCGATCTGTCATCGTTTCGATTTAGTATTTATGGCATACTCATCTAGGTTATGTTTCAGTGTCCCATTTATAATTTCAAGCTTCATCTGGAGTATTAGGACCTTTAAAAAGTCATAATATTTCTAATTATAGTGATTGTAAACTTGCAAAATTCTCTGCGTTATCTTTCAATAAAAGTCTATCTTTTTCTCCTAATCCTTTTGATCTTGTACATTCCAATATATGGGGGCATTCTCCTATTGCTACAAAAGGGGGATCAAGATATTATGTTTCTTTTATTTATGATTACACTCATTATGCTTGGGTTTATCTTATGAAACATAGATCTGATTATCTTGCCATCTTTAATGACTTTAAAGCTCTTGTCAAAACTCAACATTCAGCTGTTATCAAGTGTTTTCGTTGTGATTTAGGGGGTGAGTATACTTCCAATGATTTTTCTCATTTACATGCATCAGAAGGTACTATACATCAAATCTCGTGTCGAGAAACACCTGAACAGAATGGGGTTACGGAGAGAAAGCATAGACATCTTGTTGAGACATCCCGCTTATTCTTATTGTCTCCAGATAATCCTAGTGTCTTTTACGGAGAAGCAGTTCTTGCTGCTACTCATTTAATTAATAGGATTCCAACTTCTCATAATTCAGGTTTGTCTCCTTTTCAAAAATTGTACGGTCGTGCTCTTGAATATGCATCTTTATGTATTTATGGTTGTACCTATTTTTTTCTACAACCACACGTTGAGTGTGATAAGTTGTCCTCTAAGTCTGCTTTGTGTGTCTTTCTTGGTTGTGGTGTTGGTCAAAGGGGATATCGTTGTTTTGATCATTCAGTAAAAAATTATGTCTCTCATCATGTTGTGTTTCTTGAGCATATTCCTTTCTTCTCTATACCTCCTCTATCACATTATGTAATACATGAAGATCTTATTTATCCATATTGATCCCTTCAGTATCGACACCGATGAAACCTCTCCCACAGCTCCTCATAATAGCTCCGATGAATCTGGTACTCTTGAGTCGTCTCCTCCTCCCCCTCCTATGGTTGTTCCATCACCTGGTGAGATTTTAGATAATCCTATTCGTCTGTCTACACATCCTCGTAAGTCTACTCCTACGGCTGTTCCTCAAAGTCTTGGTCTGAGGGACTGAGCAACTTAGCTGAGCGATGACTAAGGACAGAAGTAGAGACGGGTCGGGGTTCGGACGTCTCGAGATCCGAGAGTATCAGAAGCTAAGCAAAAGTCCACCCGAAAGACTGGGTGACAACCATCTCCTGAATGGAGTAGGCGAAAGGTGCATTCTCGGGGGTGGGAACTTGCGTCGGTTTGACCTAGGGTTTCGATGAAATCTGAAGTTAGAACCAAGTCCTTAAGGTTAATATTGTGTGTATATTTGCTTTGTATTTGTGTATCTTGCAGGTACCAAGAACCGGAGACAAAGCAAGCAAACAACACACTACACGCCTGAAAGCTGTGAAGCCAGGCGCCCCCATCCATAGGGGTGCCCCCATGGAATCAGGCACCCCCATCAATAGGGGCGCCTGGCTCAAAGAAGAAAAGTGGCAGCTCGTGAAGAAAGCAGAATAGGCTTCCATTCAGGCGCCCGGGATGATACGGGCACCCAAGTTGAAAGCTGTATTTGCTGTTTCGAGTTTGAAACATAGATAAGCCTCCACTCAGGTGACTTGGAGGTCCGGGGTGCCCTGGTCAAAGATTTTATCAGCTGCAACGAGTTCGGCGCGGGGATAAGGTTTGACCAAGTCTATAGGGGCGCCCCCAACGTAACAGGCGCCCGTATGAAGCCTATATAAGGGGCTTCGACCCCTCTACGTCAGACACAACTTCCAAGAATGATTCTGAGCATTCTTACCGACGACAACGCGCTAAAGACGAGGTTCTGTGACCAGGAGGCTCCAGGAGGAAGTGCGCGACACTTCGGAGGTCCAGTTCGGCCAAGGCTTCGACCTAAAGTGTTTGGTTTGCTTTTTGTTATTCCGCACTTAATTTCGTATCTGTTTCATTGTAATTATCAACTGTAAGATGGGTTTTCTCCACCTCCGGAAATTCCAAAAAGGAGACCAATAGTGGACTCACGCCGAGTACATAGGCCTTGGATGTACTGACCCAAGGGGGTCGGGAACCAAGTAAATAAATCCCGCGTGTCTGTTGTATTGTTATTTCGTTTTCTGTTTTACTTTTCTACTGTGCTACTAACCTTGTTCTAACGAAGATTCGAAAAGTTTACGATTTCCGGAGGAAAGATTTACGGTCGATATTCACCCCCCCCTCTATCGACGACACTGGTCCTACAGCCCAGTCCTCGACCAGGACTTCTTGCCCTGTCCTCGACCAGGACATCGTGCCCAGTCCTTTGCCAGGACTTCTTGCCCAGCCCTTTGCCAGGATTTCTTGCCTAGTGTACTTAGGATTTTCCTACACACTCAGTAAGTTTATTAGATCACAACAACACCTTAACTTCTGAGCCCTTTGCCATTATCAAAACACAGGTTTGACTTTGGTGCTTTCGGCACCAACAATCTCCTCCTTTTTGATTTATGGCAACATGGTTCAAAAAGTTAAGTTAAAAAAAAGATAGCATATTTAACAATCAAAGAATTCGTAAAAAAAATTCTAGTTTTCTCCCCCTAAAACGAATATTCTCGCCCTGAGTTTTTCGATGATATGTGGGTTTTTGTAAACCTTCTAAGTGCTTTAGATTTGACTAAGTGCTGAAGTATTTATTTTTTGCAAGCTTTCTATAAATAGAAAATTTTCCAAAAAGTTTTGTAAGTTTTTCGCACTTAGAAAATTTTCCAAAAAAGTTTTTGTAAGTTTTTCACACTTAGAAAATTTTGCAAAAAGTTTTGCATGTTTTTCACACTTAGAAAATTTTCCAAAAAAAAGTTTTACATGTTTTTCACACTTAAAAAAATTTCAAAAAAAAGTTTTGCATGTTTTTCACACTTAGAAAATTTCTAAAAAGGTTTTTGCAAGTTTTTCATACTTAGAAAATTTCTTGAAAATACTTTGTGCAACAAAAACACTTAGAGAAACAGTATTTACTTTACTTTTTGAAAAAGAGAAATTTTTTTTTTGAAAATATTTCTCTTTTCCTTTCTCTCCCCCTTTGCCATATATAAAAAAAATTGATACTAATTACAGCAGGTAAATTAGAGCTAGTAAAAAAATTGAAGTACTGTATTGAACCAACTCTAATAACTTTAAGCATAAACTGGACCAAACCAAATTAAACCGATCTTGTTCAGGTCATATCTAACCCAGTTAGCTACTTACTAACTGTTATAAACAGTAGCTTTTGCTAGGGTTAGTCAAGTTAAGTTTTCTGATCAAGTTAGACTTTCTAAGCTTGACACTTAACCTGATTGTTGTTCAACTTGTATTTATTGCCCCAATTACTGTAGATGCACAGACTTAAAGCATCTTGAATCAAGGCATAGACCTAAGCATCTCAACCCAGTCTAGGTTATCAATCAAAAATACCCTAAGGTGCTTATGAGATGCTGGCTTCTAGATCTATAGGTGCTTGCAGTTCTAGGGTTAGAGCCTAAGCTAAGTCCATTTGCGAAAAAGCTCAAGTTTTGAAGGGGTAGTTTTTGAAATAAAAAACTAAGTCGGAAAATCATTTTAAATTTCAGAAACTTGATAAATGATAAATTTACAAAATTTTCAAAGAAAATTAAAAAAAAAGTTTTTAGAAAACAATATAAATCAATCCTACTCTACTAAGTACAACCCTAACTGCCTTCTTAGTGATCTAAACTCAGACTCAGGTAAGGGTTTGGTGAAGATATCAGCTAGGTTAGATTTTGAGTCCACATGTTTAAGTACTATTTCACCCCTGGCTACATGATCCCTTACAAAATGATGTTTAACTTCTATATGTTTTGTTCGGGAATGTTGAAATAGGTTTTTAGTCAAGTTGATTGAACTAATGTTATCAATATAGACTTGAGTTTGGGTGTAGTCAAGCTGGAAGTCCTTAAGAGTGTGCATCATCCACAAAAGTTATGCTACACATTCTCCTAGGGCAACATATTCTGCTTCTGTTGTGGACAGTGCTACGTAGTGTTGCTTTCTACTACACCAACTGACTAAGCTATGTCCTAATAGTTGGCAACTTCTACTTGTACTTTTTCTATCTAACTTGCACCCAGCATAGTCAGAGTCAGAATATTCTGACAACTCAAAAATGGAAGTCCTAGGATACCAAATCCCTACATTTAGGGTACCCTTAATGTACCTAAGTACTCATTTTAGGGCTGCTAAGTGGGATTCCTTAGCACAAGTTTGGTACCTAGCACACATTCCTACAGAAAATAGGATATCAGGTCTGCTAGCTGTTAAGTAAAGTAGACTCCCAATCATACTTCGGTATAGTTTAAGATCAACAGGCTTACCGTCTGAGTCACTATCAATTTTGGCATTTGTAGCCATAGGGGTACTTATGCTTTTGGAGTTATCCATTTTAAATTTCTTTATTAATTCTTTAGCATACTTAGATTGGTGAACATAATTACCATCTCTAGTTTGTTTAATTTGTAATCCTAAGAAAAAGTTGAGCTCACCTACCAAGCTCATTTCGAATTCACTTTCCATTAATTTTACAAACTCCTTTAAAAAGTTAGAGTTGGTAGATCCAAAAATTATATCATCGACATAAATCTGGGTAATAAAAATGTCATTTTCTAAGGTTTTAACAAAAAGGGTGGAGTCAATTTGACCTTGGTTAAATTCCTTAGAGATTAGATAAGTTGACAAACGTTCATACCATGCCCTGGTGCTTGTTTCAACCCATACAGTGCTTTTCTAAGTTTAAAGGCATATTCAGGTTTTTCTAGGTCCTTAAATCCTGGGGGTTGTCCTACATAGACTTCTTCGTTGATGAACCCATTCAAAAAGGCAGACTTAACATCCATTTGGTATAGCTTGAACCCTCTATGGGCTGCAAAGGCTAACAACATTCTAATTGACTCAAGTCTGGCTATTGGGGCATAGGTTTCATCATAGTCTAATCCTTCGACCTGACTAAACCCTTTAGCTACTAAGCGGGGTTTTATTTCTAACTATTTCCCCTTGATCATTTAATTTGTTTCTGAACACCCACTTAGTATCTATAACAGATTTACCTTCAGGTTTAGGTACTAGTTCCCAGACTTGATTTCTATCAAATTGGGCTAACTCCTCCTGCATGGCTATGATCCAATCAGGGTTAGGTAGGTCTTCCTCTATAGTCTTAGGTTCAATTTTTAAAATCAACGTGATTTGACTAAGATTTCTATAGGAAGACCTAGTTCTGACTCCTAAGGTTGGATTACCCACAATTTGATCAGAAGGGTGACTGAGTCTGTGCTTCTTGGTTCATCTAGTATTAGGTTCAACCTCAGGACCGGCTGCACGGTTCAGTTTAGTGTTTGGTTCAACTACTTGGGTCGGTTCAGTTATGGGTTCAGTTGAGACCTCAGTAGTTGGTTCAAGAATTAGTTCATTTAGAAGTTCAATCAGTGGATCAATTGATGGTTCAAGTGTTGGTTCACTGTCTTCCTGATCACTAATTGATTGGTTCAAATTTAGATTATCAGTTTTTGGTTCAATCTCCTCATCAAAAACTAAGTTAGTCGTTTCTTCAATTTTGTGAGTTTGTTTATTTAAAACCCTATAGGCCCTACTAGTTATTGAGTATCCTAGGAAGATCCCTGGGGTTGACTTGGATTGAAATTTACCTAGGTAGTCCTTGGTGTTCAAGATATGGACTTTGCACCCAAAGACTCTTAGGTAGTGTAGGTTAGGCAGTCTATGATAATATAATTCATAAGTTGTTTTAGTATGCCTTTTGTTAATTAGAACCCTGTTTTGGATGTAGCATGTTGTGCTTACTGCTTCTGCCCAAAATTGGTTAGCTAAGTTAAATTCATTTAACATGGTTCTAGAGGCTTCCTGAAGGGTTCTATTCTTTCTTTCCACTATCCCATTTTGTTGGGGGGGTTTTAGGACAAGAAAATTCATGTATGTACCCATTTATTTTGCAAAATTCTTCAAATCGATGATTTTCAAATTCTCCCCCATGATCACTTCTAAGCCTTTTGATTTTAGTATCATATTGGTTTTCAATCATTTTACATAGGTCAATAAATAAATTTAAAGTTTCATCCTTAGTTTTTAGGAACCTAACCCAGGTAAACCTAGAGTAATCATCGATAATTACTAAGTAGTACCGATTCCCGCTTAGTGACTTGGCTCCATGTGAATCAAATAGGTCAAGGTGCAGGAGCTTAAGGGTGGTTTGTGTTAAGTCTGATTGAATTGATTTGTGACCAGACTTGGTTTGTTTTCCTTGATTACATGAGTTACAGATTGTGTTTTCAAAATTCTTAATTCTTGGTACACCTTTAATTAAACCAAGTTGGGTAATTTTAGAAATTAGTTTAACGTGAGTGTGACCTAATCTCCTATGCCAGAGGTTAGATTTTTCTAATTGAGTCAAGAGGCATTTTGGTACTAAAGGTAAATTAATGATATAAACGTTGTTTTTTCTAGTACCCTTAAGCATGACTTCTGAGTCTTGAAGATTTCTAATCAGGCAGTCAGAGTTGGTGAATGTAACTACATAGCCAGTATCACATAGTTGACTTATACTAAGCAAATTGAATTTAAAATTATCAACCAAGAGTACTTTCTTAATCACAAAATCAGACTTGAGTTAAATGTTACCTGACCCAATGACTTTGAGTGTAGCATTGTTGCCGAATGCTACTGAGCCTAGGTTCTTGAACTTGATTTTGGTGAATTTTAATTTATCTCCAATCATGTATCTGGAGCATCCACTATCCAACATCCATTGGTCCAAATTTTTATGTTCCTACACATAAAGTATTTATTGATTTGGATCCATTAGAGTTATGGTTAGCTTAAATTGATTTTCATAGCCTAGTCTGTTTCACCCAATCTAGTGTTATCAATGATGTTAACCTTATGGGTATTGTGAGACAAGTTTTCAAAAATTAAAGATTTTAATTTTTAAAAAAAACATGGTTAATTTTGAAAGAATTAATTTTGAAAATTTAAAAATTTTAAGATTATTGATTTTGAAAAATGGTTGACTCTAAGATTACATGAAATTGTGTTAGATTCAAATTTGACAAAGAGTAAATTGAATTTGAATTTCGAAAATTGGCTTCCAGGTCTTGGCGAGGCACAAGGTCTTCTTTGGCCGTAGCCTTATTGGATCATCAACCCTTTCCTTGACAAAGCCTTTTAACAAAATTTCAATTTCAAATTACTTTTTGAGAAATTCTAGTCTAACTAGTTTGGGTCTTGGATCGGTAACTTTGGCTAGTTCCACTAGACTAAACAGACCAAGTAGAGTATACTTGACCTTATTAGAAGGGCTTCCCTAACGTACTATCATCTCACCTCCACCCAATACTAGGTTGTTCAAGTTTTAAATAAATCATTTTGTCCTTAAACTAACCAGTCCTAAATCTAAGCATGATAATTAAAAATTACAAAAATAAACAATCAATCATGTAATTAAAAAAAATAGAAATTAAAAAATTATCTAATTATGAATATGATTTTTATATTAGCTCCCCCTGGACTATAGCCTCGATAATGGTTAGGCAAGATGTGAATCTTGTCCTTGGGGATCCAATACTGGTTTAGTCTAGCTTGTTTGTTCAAACAGAGCTTGGGGACCCATGCTTGGACTTGGGTTCTGGGTTGGTTCAATACAGCATAATAAGAGCGTTGTCATGACTTGGTTCGATAACCGTGTCCGGATCGGTTAAGAACGGACTTCTGCTTTCCAAGGATCATGTCAAGACCCTTGGAACCCGAAGTGAACCATTCTAAGCCAACTCTGAGCTCCTTGACTTGAGTTTTCAAGGAAGAATTCTCTTCCTCAAGCTTTTTAACTTGAGTTGAGTTTCCTTCCTGAACTGGCTCAGTCAAGGACCTCGAGTTGACTTCCACTTTCAGGAGTTTTACTTCCTGTCAGAGGGACTCAACCCGGATTTTGGCTTTCGCCAAGTTGCGAGATAAATAAGAAATTAATTTTGAAAGTTCATATTCTGAGTAACCTCTTACCGTGATTTGCCCATTTTTTTGAGATTGTTAGTCTTCCGTCGTCTGGTTCCGATTCTGATCTGGAGTCGATGTCTTCCGTAGCGGTTAGGGTGAGTAGGTAATTCAGTATAATGATTCAAATATGAAGTAGGTAATTCAGCAAATAAATCATTGGCCAGAATATGAAGCAGATAAAATAGCCAAATATATAAACAAGTAAGCAGTAGTAGTGATAGTCAAACGGTCAACACCAGAATCAAGCCAAGTCAATACCAAGTTAACCCTACTAAGTAGGGAAAGTCAAATAGTATGAATACAGTCAAATAGCTAGGAAACCACTCAAGTCTAGGAGGAAGGACCAGGGGAAAAAATGGACCGGGCTGCCACGACCGGAACATGGACATCATCTCGTCGTGTCGGGCCTGGTTTGCCTCGCATTCGACTCGAAGGGCGTCCATGTACTCGACGTGATAAGCCTGGTTTACATCGTGTTTGGCATGAAGGGCGTCCATGAACTCGACGTGATGGGCCTCCATCTCCTCTTGGAGATTGTGTACCTCCGTCTGTAGTCGTGTCAAGCGCTGGTCGGTAGTCGATGGTGGAGGCTCTCATAACAGCTCCTCAATCTCGGCGGCGAGCTCGGCTACGTCGACCTCTACCTCCTCGTCCGAATCGACCTAGTGTCGAGCCCTCTGTCGTCTCCACGATAACACCCCGGCGGCTAAGATATCTATGCCCGCTAAAGAAAAATTCCTAGCCCCTATCTCATCGAATTCGGTCATCGGGATGACCTCCCTAGTAGTGACGTCACGCCCATGGTGATGACAGAGGGACAAGAGTATGTGACAATAGGGCATGCACACTCGGGAATGGGTGGATATGCTCGACGCATAAATGATCGTCTGGAACATGTGTAGACCAATGTCTATGTCCAGATGGTGGATCATCGCGTAGAGGAGGAAGGTGTGGAAGGGTCGCATAGTCGCGACATCCCGAGTGGTCAATGGGAGAATGCAACTGACTAGAACTCTATAGAGAGCGTAGTCCTGGACGCGGAGATCGATGGACTGAAATCTCTGTACCGTCGGGTCTCACGCATCTCCGAAAAAGTAGGAGTAGAGAGTGTCCAGGGTGATATGAGAATAGGGGGCATCAAAAGGAAGGTCGGTTGGAGGATAACAACAAAAAGTGGACTGAGAAGGTCATAGTCCAAGAAATCGGTTAAATAAAGTAGGTGTGATAGTAAGGGGGATGGACTGTATAGTAGTAGAGTAACAAAAGTCATCAATTTTGACTAAGTTGTTGTAAAATTCAGCACATAGAGTTGTGTTGACTGAGTGGGTACAATAAACAAGTTGATCGAGTTGATAAAAGTTAATGACATCCATAGCTGTAGGGCAAGATTGAACAAAGAAATGTCTATTCAAGAAGCTGGTCTTAATTGGTTTATAAGTGGTCTGTGTGAATTTATTAAACAAGGCCAAGGTAGGGAACCTAGGGTCTGGGCTAGGCTCGGCCCCGGGGATAGGTTGTGTAACTCGACGTTTTCTAAACATGTAGGAAAAATTATTCATTTATTAAAAGAAATTAAGACAAATTAACCGGAAATGCATAAGTAAATCATACCGGGGCGGCATTGTGAAAGTTGGGTGATTGAGGACAAGTGAAGAGCTTTCGGTCGACTTGGAAGGAAGAGGAATGAGAGGAGAATTCGTTTGGTGTGGTGAACAAGCATGGGTTGAAGGGCTTATATAGGGTTTCACGGGTGCCCGTGACTATTGAGGTGCCCGAGAGCTTCTTGGGCACCTGAGTCAGTGTGGTCAAACCTTTTGGCAGGTTTGACTGCCTTGAAAAACAAGTAGGGCGCCCGTGAGGTCTCGGGCGCCCGTGTTGACTAGTTTTGACCGTTGACTAGGTTTGACCATATTGACCAGGTTTGACCAATCAATAATAGAGTCAATCAAGTCCTAGATTATATTCAAGACTTAACTTGATGAGTTAATTTTGACACAAAAATAAAATTCAATTTTTGAAAGAGTGTTGAGTGAAAAAAAATGTAGGGTTCATTTGAAAAAAATTTGAATTAATTTTCAAAAAAAATTTGAGTTAATTTTGAAAACTTGAGTTAATTTTGAAAAAATTTTGAGTTAATTTTTAAAAAAATTGAGTTAAATTTAAAAAAAGTTTGAGTTAATTTTGAAAACTTGAGTTAATTTTAAAAAAATTTAGGTCCTAGACATCTCACCCAGTTCTACGTGACAGACAGGTTACCTTATCTGTTTTGTAAGATGTTTTATTTTTATCTTTGAATTAGTGTTAAATCTAAGATTTACTTAAAACTTATGTTAGACTCAAATTTATCAAATAGTAAATTGAATTTGAGTTTCGATAATTGGCTTCCAGGTCTTGGCGAGGCACAGAGGCCTTCTTTGGCCGTAGCCTTATTGGAGCAACAACCCTTTCCTTGACAAAGCCTTTTATCGAAAATTTATTTTCAAATTACTTCTTGTAAAATTTTGGTCTAACTAGTTTAGGTTTTGGATCGGTAGCTTCGGCTAGTTCCACCAGACTAAACAGACCAAGTGGGGTATGTCTTACCTTACTTGACCTTATTAAAAAGGCTTCCCTAACGTACTATCATCTCACCTCTACCTAATACTAGGTTCTTCAAGTTTTAAGTAACTCTTTTGTCCTTGAACTATCCAATCCTAATTCTAAGCATAATAATAAAATTACAAAAAAAAAAAACAAGCAAGCAAGCAATTAAATTTAAAAAATCATCTAACTATAAATATGGTTTTTATATTGGTTGCCCCTGGACTGAAGCCATGATAAGGGTTAGGCAAGATGTGAATCTTATCCTTAGGGATCCAATACTGGTTTGGTCCAGTTTGTTTATTCAAACATAGCTTAGGGGCCCATGCTTGGACTCGGGTTCTAGGTTGGTTCAATACGGAATAATACGAGCGTTGTCTCGATTTGGTGTGAAACCCTAGTCCGGATCGATTAAGAACGGACTTCTGTTTTCCAAAAATCATGTCAAGATCCTTCGAACCCGAAGTGAATCGTTCTAGGGAAACCCTGAGTTCCTTCACTTGAGTTTTCAAGGAGGAATTCTCTTCCTCAAGTTTTTGAACTTGATTTGAGTTTCCTTATTGAACTGGCTCGGTCAAGGAACTCGAGTTGACTTCCTCTTTCAGGAGTTTTACTTCCTATCGGAGGGTTTCAACCAGGATGTTAGCTTTCGCCAATTTTTGTGATAAATAAGAAATTAAATCGTACAATTCAGATTCTGGATAACCTCTTACTGTGATTTGTCCGTCCTCCGAGATTGTGAGTGTTCCGGTGTTGACATCCTCGTCTAGTTCCGATTCTATTCTGGAGTCGACGTCTTTCGAGGCGGTCAAGGCGAGTAGGTTTGCGTGTAGAGCTTCCTCTTCTTCTTCGAAGGATAACTCGTCCCAGGTGGCTTGAAGAGCCTCTTCCTCCGTGCCTTCTTGTTTTCCTTTAGGTTGGGACACTCTGATTTGAAGTGTCCCTTCTAGTTACACTCGTAGCAGGTGACGTTGCCCTTGCTCTTCTGGCTCGTCGAGGGTTCCGCTGGATCTTCCTTTCTTCGGCTTGACTTCTTCTTGCTCGTTTGGTGCTTAAGTTCTTTACAGTAGTCGTGAGCTAGCTGGACCAATTTGGGACGATCCCCTTCACTATCGTCAAATTCTGAGTCTCAGTCGGACTTGAGTACTGGTTGAAGTTTCTTTTACGGAGTTTTTCCTTGAGTTTTACTTGCAACAAATGATATACCCTTCTCGACCAAAGTAGTATTAGTCTGTTCATGTAGTTCTAAGTCAAAAAATAACTCATCTAATTTTATCTCAGAAAGATTCCTGGAAACCTTGTAGGCATTCACCATAGATGCCCACAGTGAGTTTCTCGGGAATGAATTTAAGGTATACCTGATTAGGTCACGATTTTCAACCTTGTGACCTATAGTGTGCAGCCCGTTCATCAGCTCATGGATCCTGGCATGGAGTTGAGCTGCAGATTCTCCGTCATGCATCTTTATCGCGTAGAGTCTGTTGGGCAACAGATCCCTCTTGCTGATTCGGGTGTCAGATGCACCTTCATGTAGCTCAATCAGCTTGTTCTAGAGCTCCTTCATGCTGCTGAAGGGTTCTACATGGTTCATCTCCTCTTTTGTCAGGCCACATTGGAAGGTTTGGGTACCTTTTACGTCGGCCTCGATTTTCTTCTTTAGTGAGTCATCCCATTCAGTATAGTGTTGCACCATGCCTTGTGAATTTTTCGGTATCTCCAGTCCAGACTGGATGATAATCCACATGTCCACCTAAGTTTTCAAGTGGACCTCCATTCTACTCATCCAGTAGGAGAAATCTTCTCCACTGAAGAGAGGTGGTCTGGCGGTGATGTATCCCTCTTGCATGGCCATTAGATTAAACTGAAAAATTTAACAGCAAAAATCATCCCAAGACTAAGTCTTGGATTATTAGTGCGGGAAAAATAGTAATAAAGAAAAAAAATCGAGTGGTGTTGTACCAACCTCGATTAACGAGAAAAATACGAGCGAAAAAGAAATATTTAAAATTCAAAAAAATCTGAAAAACTACTCAACTGGTGGTTGCACCAAGTTTGAGTCACCCGCTCTGATACCACTTGTGGGATCGGTTTGAATCGATAAAGGGGGGTGAATATCGATCGATAAATTTTTGGAAATACTAAGAATAATTACATAGCCGAAAAGCAAAAACAATGGCTAACACTTTTGTTTTTACTTGGTTCGGAGTTGCAGTCGGCTCCTACTCCAAGGCCCACGGTCCTTGACCGTTTACGATAGGCAATTCTATATTTCGCAAATAATTACAAGTTGGAGTTCAAATATAGAATTAAAAAAAATTACAGCACTTAATCTAAAATTATACCGACGACCGGAAGATGGAGAGTAGTAGCCGCGGGTCGTCGTTGGCGCTTGAATCTTGAGCACGGAGCGTTTCTGAGCAGAGCGCGTGAAGAATGTGTTAGAAGAAGTTCTGTTGGAAGCCAAGGGGGTGAACCCTTTTATATAGTCGTAGCTGGGGTGCCTGTGTTGAAAAGGGCACCTGACACGTGGCCCTTACTGTGCGAAACTCAATCTGCAGACTCGGCCAATGCTTATCCTCTCAACCAGGGCACCTGAGCTAATTGGGGCGCCTGTGTTAACACAGGTGCCTCTGTTGCAGTCTTGAAGCTTGCTTCGTAGTTGTTCTGGAATTGCCCTTTGTCTGGGGCGCCTGTCTCAACACAGGTGCCTAGCCCAGCAGGGCACCTCACTCCATTGAGGCGCCGGGGAGCACAAACCTTCATCCCTTCGTTCCTACAACCAGGGTTAGTTCCAAAACATAAGTAACTAATGGATCGTCTTGGCGTGCTAGAGGGGGGTGAATAGCACTTTTTCGATTTGATCTCTACACGTTTATTAGCACAGCGGAAACAATAATACGTAAAAGAATACAATAACAATACTAACAACCTGATTTACTTGGTATCCACCCCGGACGGGTGACTAATCCAAGAATCCTTCGGTAGATCAACCCCCGGATAACCTCCGGCTAGATCTGTCGCTCCTTGTGGGTGGAGAAACCTCGCCACAACACTTCGGACGCTCTCTGATCACAGTAGACTACTAACTCACATTACCCAAGCGAGTTTCGTCAAGCAAGCTAGTAGAAAATGAGCCCCTTTAAATAGGGCTCGAATCTGAAACAGTCGCTACTAGTCGACTGCCCCTGGGACAGTCGACTGGTCCCACTCAGATTCGATCGTTACAGTACAACATTCGAATCTGCCAGCCTGTTTCAGCCTATACCAGTCGACTGCCCTAGGGTTTCACTCCTGAGTACAAGTCGCTCCGCACTCAAACCCTCCTGGCTTAGCACCTGAGTACAAACACTCATACTCAGACCCTCACAACTCAGTTGACTCTTCACCAGCAGTCTTAACTGTTGCCTTCACGCCCTCTTCATCTTCGACCCTCGTCCCTCGGATGCGCACGCAAGCCTCCAGCTTGCCTCCATGCCACCCTTCACGTACGCCTCGAAGTCCGCATCCCTCGGCTCATCATCCCTGCTATCCAATGGTCCCTCGGATGAGCACGTAAGCCTCCAACTTACCTCCATGCCATCGTTCACCTAAAGACATCAACCAGGTCCATGTGTACCTGTACACCTGCACACTCATGTACACATATGAGAACACCACAAATCCTAACTTAACCATATTTCCCACACATCAAAATATCATGATCCTCCAGATCATCTCAAGGCCGATTGCCCCAACAATCTCCCCCTTTTTGATGTGTGGCAATATGTTAAGTTAGGTAAACATATAGCAATGATAATAGCAAAAGCAATTGAAAAGTTAAAGCATAATACACAAGAGGCAACCTCCCTCTTAACCTATGTTTACTCCCAGATTTCAATTCTTATTGTTAATCCCAAGTTATGTTTTCCCAACTCAACTTCATAGCATCATCAATCAACAAACCAAAATTAAGTTTCAACCTAAACCTAACTTAACACTCACATTTCTCCCCCTTTGACACCATCAAAAGATTGCCCCAAGCAACCCTACCCTAGGTGTCAAATAGAACTTAACTAGATTTCTGAAAAACCACTCAGAAATCACAAATTCATAATCTGCCCATGCTACCAGTCGACTGCCCCCAAGGCAGTCGACTGATACGCCAATTTTAGAATTTCCAGCCAAAATTCAGAAATGCATAAAAAATTCCAAAAAATTCGGAAAAATGTGAAACTTTGCAAACACGATTGTTAAGGTATTCCCTACCCTAGAAAAATATTGGTTCAAGAAAAACATCAACCGTGCTTGACTTTTGGTACAAACTCAAAAATTCCTAAATAATGCCAACTTTGTATCAACATTGAATTCTAACCATGGTATCCTCTATTTGTCACTTTCTATCAACTCCATTTGACCTTTAAAATGATTCACAAACTTCTCCTTTTTATATAGATATTTCCATTTTGACAATAGCTCCCCTTCTTTTTCTCTTGAGTCCAAATGATCATCCCTTCTATATATAAAACCATTATTTTGCTAGAACCATGATTGAGAAGGGGATAGGGATACCAGCAACTCGAGACTCATATAAACTATCGGAGTCAATGCAAGTCAAATTTGCGTAAAACATCGTACACAAGTCAACATCTATGTCATGCTGGCAGTATACCAGCCTATCCAATTGAAAATGAGTGATCATTTCAGCTAGTTGAGGCGACTTCTCTTGAAAGAAGGCCTTGTTTAGGTATCGGCAACTCATTACGGTGAACTCATTTTCGTCAAATCGTTTCTTACATTCCAGGGACCTAAACCTGGACTCCCCCTAACTCTGTCGGGATGATCCTTCACCCCTTGATCTCTTAGAGGCCATCCTAAAATCCATACACAGCCATGCATGTCAAGACAACCCCCCAAAAAGAAAAAAAACATCAAAGAACATGCAAAAATATCATGTTAGTGCCAAAACATGGTTTAAATGAAGAAAAGGAACCCTGAACAACAATACCTTTTCATTCTCCTCATAATGGTTTGATTTTGAAAGTGTAGCTTGAAGAGAAGAGGTTTTAACAAACCCTAGAGGTAGATCGGGGTTAGAGGAGGACTTATAGAGGGATTTTGGGGCTTAGAAAGGCCTTTGGACGAAGGAGGAACTTGGGAGAGGTGATGATCGCCGGGGAAGTCACCAAAACCCTAGAGTTTGGCTTGCCCCGGCGCGCTTTTTCCTTTTATAAAGCCCGCATCCCAGTCGACTGGTATTTGACAGTCGACTGGGCAAGAGTGTAATTACATTCTGTGGGTTTTACCAGTCGACTGGCCTCCAGCCAGTCTACTGGTATCTGATTTTCTGATTTTTCAGATTTCCAATCCAAACTTCAGAAATGTCTAACTAATTCCACAAATTCCCAAAAAATATGAATTCTTGTGGGGATATTTGTGGATCCTATATTGACCTGGGAATAATATAATTTTAGTCAAAGTTATTATGAATTCCAAGATTGGTACAAACTTCAAGTTTCTCCAACATGTATCATGAAACCTTTTCCAAAAGTTCTAATTTTGATCTCACCTTGATGCTCCTTCCCAAACTCATTCATAATCCATTTATAACATCAAGTTATATGGTATTTAGGCATTAAAACCAACTCGGCTCGATTAAAGTCCCAATTTCACCTTTTTCTCTATAATTTCCCTTTAGTGTGCCAATTTTCTAGGATTAAGACTTACCTTAGCCTTTTAAACCTCTTGGCACACCCTATAGTCCTTTTCAATCTCCTAGAAGGAAACCACCTGAGATCTATTGACCATGGAACCCATTTTGGCTTCTAGAGCTCTCCCTTGAGCTCCTAGCCCTAGTTACTTCCCTAGTTAACTTATCTACAAAGGCAAGACCATACCGGTGCTCCTCTCGTGCCTCTTGACCTTCCATTATTACTCTCTTAACCCTATAGACCTTTTTCTTGGTCAATTTCTTTTCTTTTCCTTTAAATGGCTTTTCTTTGCCATTTTTGACTTTTTCTTTACCATAGTTATAGGGCATTCTTGAATATGACATTCCATCAACATTAGCCCTCCTAGGGTGGTATCCTAGACCCGGCCTATCATCCCTATGATCCTGGTCCTTTGATATCATGTTCAATTCCTTGGACCCTTGAGTGACTCTACCTAGGTTTCTTTCTAACTTATTAAGTTTTGCTCTTAAAACTTGGTTTTCCTTTTCTAACTCCCTAACCTTAGGATCACTAAACCTAATTTGATCATTTCTAGGTCTACCTATTTTTCTAGGCATTTTTCCCCCTCTCCTAGGGTTTATGCCTTGGTCCTTATTTCTAGAGTTCCTAGATTTATCATGCATCATAGAATTTTTGATGTTTTGGGATGCAAAATTGTTTCTATTCCTATCACAATATTTAAAATCAAAAACACGCATGGGCACGCAATTGTTATCATTCATACAAGCATTTTGAGCATAAATTGAGTTAGGGATTACCTCCCTTACCCTTGTAGCTCCCCCTTGATGCATGCTCCTTTTTCTTTCTTCTTTCTTTTTCTCCCATTTCCTTAGATGCTCCATCTTCTTGAGCTCCTTACTCCTTGGACACTTTGTATGGTAGTGCCCTAGCTCCCCGCATGTGAAACACCTAATTCTCCTTCTTTTCTCCTTTTGAGTTTCCTCATTCCTACAACCCATAATAGAATTTAAATGAATAGATTTGGGCTTAGGAATTACCTCCTTTCTACCTAGTGGACACTTATCCTTGTAGTGCCCCTTTTTGTTGAAACCAAAGCATATGATATGTTCTTTTGATTTAGCTTTGGTAGAGGTGGAAGTCTTTTCTTGCTCTTATAGGGATGAGGGTCTCTCCTCCCCCTCAACCCTTGATGTTGATACTTCTTCCTCTTCTTCGGATGAGGTGGAAGTCTTTTCTTGCTCTTGTGGGGATGAGGGTCTCTCCTCCCCCTCAACCCTTGATGTTGATACTGTTGGATCGAGAAATGCGAGAGAGGGGGGGGGTGAATGTCGCAAATCGTTCGGATTTAAAAGAGCAAGTGCACAGCGGAATAAAATAGAATAAAGCAACGCTAACACAGCTGGTTTTACTTGGTTCGGAGCCTAGGTCGACTCCTACTCCAAGGCCCACGGTCGTTGACCGTTTTCTGCGGGCAATTCTATAAGTTCGCAAAGTTTACAAATAGATTTTACAATAAGGCAGAATAGTAAACTTTAAATACAGAGCTCTTCGTTACCGACGTCTGGTGTAGATCAAGGTTTCGGAGCAGCAGGACGTCGTCAGCTTGAGTTGGAAGATTTCTGAAGCGTGTCGCGGAAGCAGAAGAGCACAGAAGCGTCGAAGAAATTGATTGTCTTTGAAGAGGGTCGAGGCCCTCTTTATATAGGGCAGGGGGCGCCCGACATGCTCGGGGCGCCCCCCACGTGGCTTCTGATCCGGCGTGCTCTCGGTCGTGACTGATCGCTTCAACTTCGGGATAACAGTTGACTGGGGCGCCCGATGCGCACGGGGCGCCCGATTGACCGGTCAAAGTTTATCACCGAGGCTTCGCGAGGGTGAGCTGCAGCCGCCTTCAGTGGCGTGGCACAGTGGGCGCCCGCGACAAGAGGGGCGCCCGATATGCGCGGGGCGCCCCCCAACGCTGTGCTGTCGGAGGTTTACTTCTCTGCTGACTTTGGGTTGACTCTGGGGCGCCCGACACATCCGGGGCGCCCTACTCAGCTACGGCCTCACTCCTTTGAGGCTCTCTGAGCTGCAGAAACACAGTCCTTCGGTCCTGCATCCAGGGTTAGTCCAAAACAGCAAATAATAAGTTAGTTAAAACAGCCTTAGCTGTCTTGGTTCTGACTTTGGATCTCCAAAATGGAGCCCTAGGTCGAACCGACGCCTAATGTTCCCTCGAGGGGAACGCGTCCTCACCTACTCCTCTCGGGAGAGTTTTACCTGGTGCCAACCGGATCCTCCAGTTGGACTTTTGCCCAGCAGTCCTTCGCCAGGTCTTGAGTTATCAAGCTTCCCTTCGCTTGGTGCCTAGCAGCCCTTCGCTAGGTTTTTTCTTCTGGCAGCCCTTCGCCAGTGCCTAGCATTCCTTCGCTAGGGCTTGTCCTGTCTGGCAGTCCTTCGCCAGTGCCTAGCAGTCCTTTGCTAGGGCTTGTCCTGTCTGGCAGTCCTTCGCCAGTGCCTAGCAGTCCTTTGCTAGGGCTTGTCCTGTCTGGCAGTCCTTCGCCAATGCCTAGCATTCCTTCACTAGGGCTTTTCCTGTACACTTAAGAAACTCGTTAGACAACCATTAACCCTTAACTTTTGAACCTTTTTGCCAATATCAAAACACAGGTTTGACTTGGGTGCATACTGCACCAACAATCTCCCCCTTTTTGATATATGGCAACCTAGTTCAAAAAGTTAAGGGAAAAAATGCTAAATTTAAAATCCTAAGTTAGATTCCCTCCCCCTAGAAGAAATCTCCCCCTAGGTTTTTCAAAAACAGGTGATGTGAATGAAGTACTTAGAAGATTTCATGTTTTGATAATAAGTTAGGAAATCTCTACAGTTTTTGCTAAGTTTTTCGAAAAAATCATTCTTAGTTTGGGAACCTTTAGAAAATTTTCATTTTTGAAAAAATTTCAGACTTTAGAAAATTTTCAGTTTTTTGGGAAAAATTTCAAACTTAGAAACATTAAGTAAAAATCATTTTAAGCAAAAAATAGTTCAGAGCTTAGAAATAAAATTATACCAATTTTTCAGTTCAACTTTTTTGAAAAGACTATGGAAAAGAAAAAATTGTGTTTCCTGTTTCCTTTCCAACTCTCCCCCTTTGACATATATCAAAAAGAATGCAAAAAAAGAAAAAAAGAAACAAAATTTGCAATACTTAAATAGAGCATTTGCTGTACTGAATCAAAATAAGACCTAAGTCTGGTTAATCCTTTTAGGGACCTGTCTAACCCACTTAGCTACTTACTAACTGTTATAAACAGTAGTTTTGGCTAGGGTTAGTCAAGTTAAGTGAGCTGTTCAAGTTAGATTGTCTAAACTTGACACTTAACTTGATTGCTGTTCATTTAGTGCCCCAATTGCTGCCGATGCACTGACTTAAAGCATCTTGAATTGAGGCAAAGACCTAAGCATCTCAACCCTTTCTAGGTTATCAATCAAAAGTATCCTAAGGTGTTTGTGAGATGCTGGCTTCTAAGTCTATAGGTGCATGCAATTCTAGGGTTAGAGCCTAGGCTAATTCCATTTCGAAAAAGCCCTAGTTTTGAAAGGGGTAGTTTTTGAAATAAAACTAAGAAAAAAAACTTTTTGAAAGTTAATGTAATATTTTTAACAAAAAAAACATTTTAAAAGATATTTTAAGTTCAATTTAAAATTGAAAATCCAAAAACCAAATGATTCTATTCTACTAAGCATAATCCTAACTGCCTTCTTAGTGAGCTAAACTCAGATTCAGGTAGGGATTTAGTGAATATGTCAGCTAGGTTGGACTTGGAGTCTACATGCTTAAGGACTATTTCACCCCTAGCTACGTGATCTCTTACAAAGTGATGTTTTACTTCTATGTGTTTGGTTCTAGAATGTTGTATTGGGTTTTTGGTTAAGTTAATTGAGCTAATGTTGTCAATATTGACTTGGGTCTGATTGTAGTCTAGCTGAAAGTCCTTAAGAGTATGCATCATCCATAGGAGTTGAGCTACACACTCTCCTAAGGCTACATATTCAGCTTCAGTTGTTGATAAAGCAACACAGTGTTGCTTTCTACTGCACCAACTTACTAAGCTATTTCCTAAAAGTTGACAGCTTCCACTTGTACTTTTTCTATCTAATTTACAACCAGCATAGTCAGAATCAGAGTATCCTGATAACTTAAAGGATGAAGTCCTAGGGTACCAAATCCCTACATTTAGGGTGCCCTTAATGTATCTTAAGACTCTTTTTAGGGCTGCTAAGTGAGTTTCCTTAGCACATGTTTGGTACCTAGCACACATCCCTACTGAAAAGAGTATATCAGGTCTGCTGGCTGTAAGGTATAGTAGACTTCCTATCATACTTCTGTAAAGTTTTAGGTCTACTGGTTTACCCTCAGGGTCACTATCTATTTTTACATTTGTGGCCATTGGGGTACTTATACTTTTAGAGTTATCCATTTTAAATTTCTTAATTAGTTCTTTAGCATATTTAGATTGATGTACATAATTTCCATCTTTAGTTTGTTTGATTTGTAACCCTAAGAAAAAGTTGAGTTCCCCAACTAAACTCATTTCAAATTCACTTTCCATAATTGTTACAAATTCTTTTAGAAATTTAGAATTAGTTGATCCAAATATTATATCATCTACGTAAATTTGGGCAACAAATATATCTTTTTCTAAAATTTTAACAAACAAGGTTGGGTCAATTTGACCTTGTTTGAATTCTTTAGAGATCAGGTAATTGGATAATCTTTCATACCAAGCCCTGGGAGCTTGTTTTAGTCCATAAAAGGGCTTTACTAAGTTTGTAGACATAATCGGGTTTTTCTAAATCCTCAAATCCTGGGGGTTGTCCTACATAAACTTCTTCCTTAATAAGCCCATTTAAGAAGGCTGACTTTACATCTATTTGGTATAATTTAAATCCTTTATGGGATGCAAAGGCTAGTAACATCCTAATCGACTCAAGTCTAGCTACAGGGGCAAAGGTTTCATCATAATCCAATCCTTCTATTTGGCTGAATCCCTTAGCTACTAAGCGGGCTTTATTTCGGACTATTTCACCTTGGTCGTTTAACTTATTCCTAAATACCCACTTAGTGTCAATTATGGATTTTCCTTTAGGTTTCGGTACTAACTTCCAGACTTGGTTTCTCTCAAATTGGGCTAACTCTTCTTGCATGGCTAAGATCCAGTCAGGATCAGGTAGGGCTTCCTCAATAGTCTTAGGTTCAATTTTTGAAATCATGGCTATTTGACTAAGATTTCTATAGGAGGCTCTAGTTCTGACTCCTAAGGTTGGATCACCTACAATCTGATCAGTTGGGTGACTAAGTCTGGGTTTCTTGGTTTGTCTAGTACTTGGCTCAGCTTCAGGTCCAGCTGGTCCAATAGGTTCATTCTGGATTCATTGGTTGGTTCAACTGATTCAGAATTTGGTTCAATTGTTAAGTCATTAAAGGGTTCATTAGAGTTTCAGAGTTGTCTTCTTGATCAGTGTTTGTGAAGCTAAGTCAGAATTGTCAGATTTTGGGTTAGTTTCTTCATCAAATATTAAGTTGGTTGTTCTCTTCAATTTTCTTAGTTGTTTTGTTGTAGACTCTATAAGCTCTACTTGTTGTAGAGTACCCTAAAAAGATACCTGGGTTGATTTGGATTGGAATTTTCCAAGATAGTCCTTGGTATTAAGAATATGGACTTTGCATCCAAAGACTCTAAGATAGTGTAGGTTTGGAAGTCTGTGTAGTAAAGTTCATAGGGTGTTTTACTTAATCTTTATTAAGCAGAGTCCTATTTTGGATATAGCAAGCTGTGCTAATTGCTTCTGCCCATAGTGGTTGGGTAGGTTAAATTCATAAGCATAGCCCTAGCAGCTTCCTGTAGGGTTCTATTTTCCTTTCTACTATGCCATTTTGTTGGGGGGTTCTAGGACACGAAAATTCGTGTTTATATCCATTTACTTTGCAGAATTCTTCGAATCTTTGATTCTCGAATTCTCCCCCGTGGTCAGACCTAAGTCTTTTTATTTTGGTATCATTTTGATTTTCAATCAATTGCAAAAGTGTTAAATAGGTTCAGGGTTTTCATCTTTGGTCTTTAGAAACCTAACCCAGGTGAACCTAGAGTAGTCATCAATTATCACTAAGCAGTACCGGTTTCCACTTAGTGACTTGGCTCCATGTGAATCAAAAAGGTCAAGGTGTAGGAGCTCAAGTGTGGTTGGAGTTTGATCAGATTGGATCAATTTGTGACTAGACTTGGTTTGTTTGCCTTGATTACAGGATTCACATATTAGGTTTTCATTACTCTAATTTTAGGAACACCCTTTACTAAGCCAAGTTGGGTAATTTTGAGATAGTTCTTAGATTGGTATGACCTAATCTCCTATGCCAGAGTTTTGATTGTTCTAACTGTGTTAACATGCATTTGGGTATAAGGGGAAGATTTATAGTATATACATTGTTTTCCTAGTGCCCTTAAGCATGATTTCTGAGTCTTGTGCGTTTCTATTAGGCATTAGAATTGTTGAACGTAACTAAATAACCAGAGTCACATAACTGACTTATGCTAAGTAAGTTAAAATTAAAGTTTTCTTACTAATAGAACTTTCTTAATAATGAAATTGGATTTAAGTTCAATATTACCTGACCCAATTACCTTGAGTGTGGCTTGTT